>CM040622.1:11499744-11931864 GCA_022817965.1 Solanum lycopersicoides | reverse complement strand
TCCTAATAAAAATATACTTCATATAATTTTGATTGCAAATAACATGTCTTCAAAATCTAGCTGATATTTCATTAAAATAAATCATTTTTACAATAGAAAAACATATCTTTTCCTAATAAAAAGGATACATCCTTCACTAAAATTGACTAAAAAGGGCATAAATTAAAATGACTTACTACTATATAAATACAATATTCAAATATAAATTCCCAATAATAACAACGACAAAACAATAGAGAGTTGTACAATAACAACAAACAAGAAACATAAACATTAAACAAAACTAATAAAAAGAGAAAAGAGAAGAAACCATAGAAATGTTCTCATTTCTTAGAATTATTTTAACTGTGTATAATTTTCTGTCAAATGTCACTATTTATAGGATAGGATTGAGGAACACAAAGAGTTGTCATGAATATGACCGGCATTTTAGAATGTGGGGGCGTGAGGCAGGGCATTTTACTTAGCATATGGCGAGACGTAAGTCTAAAGACATGGGGCATAAACCCTACGGATCTTTTAAGGTTTTAATTTTACAATAGAGTATAATAATATAATAACACAAAATTATAAAAATACATTAATAGTTTGAAATAATTACAAACATGATTAAGGAAACCGATAGAAAATAAAACTTCTAACATGATTATACAAGTATAAATAATTTAAAATCTTAAACAATTTTTTTTTTACAAAAATGTATTTTATCATACTATACAATTTACCTCCCCCCCCCCCCCCAAAAAAAATAATAATACTAACTAGTATTATAGTAAAAACAACATTCCTCATGAATAAAAATAAATTACATTCAAATAACTAAATAAAATATGATAATTTTTTAGACATGATAAAAACATGAAGACAAATGATAAATGAAAAAGTAAAATTTTGCTGTGTATTTTACTAGGAAATGTTACTTAGTATATAATAATCCTCACAGTGTTATCAAATAATAAAGATGTGATACCATAACTTGTTATTTGAATTACTCTTAATATTCTTATCCCGGTGGAATGGTCTGATAAACCCTTGTACTTGTATGAATTTGTATTTTGGATCATTCTACTTGATCATTTGTCATTTGAACCCTTAAACTCAGTGAAACTAAACATTTTATCATCATCCACATCACATTTTAAATGATACCTCACTTACTATTATTTTTTTTTATAAAAAAAAACAATCTAATTTTTGTTTCTTTTCACTTCATTCCTTCTTCATCCCTTAACCTCTCTTCATATTTTTTACATTATAGATACCACCACAACTTTTCATTCTCACTAGTATCATTACATTCCTAATTAACTAACAATTATCGTTGGATTTTTTTCTGAAATTTCTTTCATTCACAACTTTTAATCGTATTTCCTTAACCAACATTTATATCTACCACTTTAATCACCATAAATCTCTTTTCCCCCATTGATGTTAACAAACAACCATTAAAATACATCAATATACTCGAATATTTGTACACAATTTTACATAGCACATTTCACCTAATTTCACAAAGACATTCAACAATCACTTTTCATCTTTCAAGACTATTGAATCTTTATCACTTTATGGGTTATAAATTACCCAGAAATAAAAAAAAATACAGATCTACAACAACAATACAATTTTGTTTCTAATATCAAGAGAAAAACATGTGGAAACAAAAAAAAAGAGAGAAATAAGAAATCGGAAAGTGGGGGAAAGGGGAGAAAGAAGAGAAATGAGAGTTTGAGAGTAAAAAGAAATGGGGGTTTGAGAATAGAAAGAATAAAAGAAATGGGGAGGGGTGGGGTGGGGAAAGAAGAAAGAATTGGGGAAAAAATTAATATTTTTATTTTTGATATTTTTATTCTATTTTTAAAAAGAAAAAAAAATATTTTGAGTCTAAAATTTGATCTTTCATGCTCCTTCTACGCGTGACATCACACATTTATGTCAACTCAATAATTAAGTTGTCATATAAGCTTGGATAACGGTCATAAAGGCTTAAAACATAGAGTTTCATTAAGCTTAAGGGTTCAGTTGACAAATAGTCAAATAAAAGGGTACAAGATACAAAGGCATACAAGTAGAAGGGTCCATCAAATCATTTCTCTATAGATTTAAACACTATTAAGTATATTCATTTATTCAAGATTTATGATGGTCAACAATTCTAACGAAAAAATTATCACATAATTTGTATAAGATATGTTAGGCAAGCACCAAGCGTTGGGCATTGGGCAGAGTCGGGCGCTTAGGGCGTAAGTCTTACAGAACTATGCCCCACACTTGAGTCTCGAAGCGAGCCCACCCCAGGGTGAGTCCCAACAAAGTCTTTTAAAAAACACTGAATCTGACGTTAATCTATTTAACAACCCATACGGAAAAATATTAATGCACTACAATAACACCAACCTAAAAATTTTATAACGTGATGAATACATTATCCTTACCCCTAGGAGTGTTCATGGTTCGGTTTGGATCAGTTATTAGTTAAAATCAAAATCAAACTAATTTAAATCGGTTTTTAAACTTCTAAAACCAAACCAAACCAATAAAAAGTAACTGTCGGTTTGGTTATCGTCGGGTTAGTTCGATTTGGTTAGGTTTTTTCAGTCAAAAGTAATAAGTTCGTTAAGGATATAGTCATCTTAATAGGCACAAACACTTAGTACATGAATAATTCACAAATAAGTTATTAGACGAACAAAGTGATTCATCCAATGTACCAAGTTTCAAAACTAAAAAAACTCATTGTCAATAGCATAAAATTGGTTCAATATTCTGGAGATATCAACATCTTGTCAATAGACTTATCAATAAAATTACACCTTAAATATTAAGAAATTACTTCTCCATAAAAAAATCAATATTTCATAGTCAAAACTAATCAATTACCATCTTCTTTACCTTGACCTTTAAATTATCCAAGTGTTTGCGTTAGAAAAAATTATAAAATACAGAGAAGTGTGATATATAAAGTAATGAATATTGAAGATTTCGACTTAAGGTTTTAATAGTTAGGCTAAAATTTAAGTGTTGAACTTCATAAAATAGTAAAATTAAAGACTTAAGTTAATTAAAATTTATCAAAATACATATATTTTACTTACAAATTGTAACACCCCAGAAATATTTTTGAACTACGACTCGAACCGTTCATCGTAGTGAGTTAGAATTTACCAAGGAATTTAAAATTTCTTAAGTATTAAGGTGAATTCACTAGATTTAGCACCAAGAGTTCCAAAAAGAATTAAATTGGAAATAGGAAAAATCTAAAAATTTGCAAGTTAAGCAAAGTATGAGTTTTGGATCAACTTCTAACGACCATAAATCCCAGTACAGTATGAGTTAGGTGTTCTATAAACACCATTGGAAAGGTCTTTGAATTATATTTCCAAAGTCGTCGAGTTTGCTAAATTTTAAGTTCGGATGAGTGAGATATGATCTTTTGAAGTTAGGCTGTCCAGTTAAGGAAAGTTAGCCAAAAATAGTGAGGGGTATTTTGTCCTTTCCTTACCCAATCAGATTTAATTCATTTTTAGTACTATTTTAAGGGTCTAATCCTTTTAGGTTCAGATTTATAATCCTAAAATACGCTTAGGGTTGTAAGTTTTGGGTTTAGGTCGCCCATGTGGATCGACCCGACCCGAACAAACCCAAGAATTTCTTTTGTGAATAAAAAAAATAAAAAGAAAGGAGAAAAAGATAAGTATTAATTTTAAAAAGGGGTTAGTCCAACGTTAATAATCACACTTTTTTAACTTAATTATTTTCTTTTCTTTTCTTGAATGCTTCAGAAAGTAATCCAAAAAGAACAACAAAAACTCTAAAGTTTATATTAAAAACACAATAAAAAATTTAGTTTGTGAAAACTATCTTTGTTTCCTAGTGATTCAACAAAGGATTTGGAGCAATTATTCAGTTCTTGAATTTTCATTCCGCTGCAACAATCAAATTATTTAAAGTTAAATGCTCCATGATATTGTAGTTGAAATTATGTACTGATTGTGTGTTATAAAATATATATACATATATCTTGTGTTAAGAATATTTATATGAAGATCAGTATATATTTTCTTTAAAACTATGGTGACGTTTAATTCATAAGTTAAAAGAAAATTGAATTTGATTGTAAATCCAAGAACATACCTTCAATTCTTCAACTTGGTATTCTAACGATGAGATGTCTTTTAATTTTTGTTGGGGAAACAATCAAATATGCTCAGTTTTTTTTGTTGTTTAGTGTAGAGAATAATTTTTTTTCTCTTGTCGTGGATGAAGGAAAATAGAGAAAAAAAATTCTCTGTTATGAATGAAGCGTGAAGTTTTTTTTGATCTGTTTTTTTTTTATCTTTTTTTTTTTTTTTGAAGTTTTTAATCTAAATAAAAGGTTGAAAAAGAGAAAGAGTTTGAGTTGGATAATGACTTGAAAAAGTCATTATTCCTTTAAAAAAAAAAGAGTTTAAGGGACAATCATACTCTTTTTTATTGAAAATTGAAAAGAAAAGGAAAAATAAATGGTCCCACACACTTTTTTTCTTCTTTTCTTTTGGAACGTGTAAGTTTTTTTTTCTTTTTGATTTTTTGTCTTTTTCTGCAAAGATCAAGTAGAATAAGGGATGGTCCCACTATAAATAAATAAATAAATAAAAGGAAAAAGTTGACTTTTTTTTGTCCTTTTCTGTTAAGAATTAAAAAGAAAAAGAAAAATAAGATGGTCAAATTTTGTTTAGTAAAATACTTATACCATTTTCTTTGGAATAATAAAGTATCATTATTTTATGAAAAAAGACAATGGTTTTGTAGTATTTCTTTTTAACAAAGTATTCATTTTAGTATTTAATTTAACAAAGGTTTTCTCAAGTGGTCAAATAAGATTGTGGTTATTTTTTTTAAAGGCCATGAGTAATCTTCTTTATTTAATAAAGAATAGTGATCACTTGACTAGATTATAATTTTAAATTAGTTTAATCATTACGTTCCTTGACATTTCATTTCCTTGTCTTTTACGAAAATTTGCGACATATGTTGTCGCATTAAATGGTATTAACCATATTTTTGTTTTGTTCTCATTTCAGATATGGATGAACGGGGACGTGCTCAAACTACTCCAAGTGGGAGTTTTCAAAGTCGAGCAAAGGGACACGATATAAGAGTAAGCCGCTATAAGACATGTTTTCGAGGGCGTGAAATCATACAAATTGGTGTCCCAAGGGCGACACAAAGTCTGTCAAGGAACCTAAGGGCCATTCGAAGGGAAAAAGAGAGAAAATTTAAAGTATTTGAGTCATTGAAGATGTCCCATAATGTGTCAGCACGTGATTTTATTCACATTTTTGAAATAAAATGGGCTGAACTGGCTGATTATAAGGAAATCTCAGATTGGAGAGTCTTAGCTTATTTAACAGACGCTCTCTGTGAACCTTGGGGTAGTAGATTGACTGATGTTTATCATGACATATGGCCCAGTCAACCTTTTAGGGTTTACATTAGTTGTCTTAAAGACTTGTGGGAGAATTTCAGTCTTTGAATTACTTGTAATCTTTAGTTGTTTATATTTTTTAAGATATAAATTATGTAGCTTGTACTAATATCAATTATGTTATTAAATTTAAAAATCCTTGTTATCAAAGTCTACAATATATAAGTTATACACATTAAGAAATTAGATTTGAATTTTGATTAAATATTTAATTTGTAGATGATGATTGGATGCATACATATCTTTTCAATTTTACATTAAATATGAAATCTTTATGAGAAATAATTTGTTTGAATGTGTATGTCGCATGCATAATTGATTAGAATTCTTGCCTAATTATATGTCAATAACAGACATGGCATCAAAAAGTATCATTGTTGACTTAAACAAAGGTGAAAAACTTAAAGGTGATAATTACGACATATGGAGTCGTAAAATATGGAATGTACTGGAAGAGCAAAATGTTTTGGAAAGTATAAACCTTGTTATGAATGAACCAGAAGAGGATAATACTGCACAATACTGAAGGGATCTTGAAGCTTACAAAGCTTGGAAGAAGGCTAACTCCACTGCACGTGGAATAATAGTTAGTTATGTAATTGATGACCTCATACATGAATGTGAGGAATTCCCTACTGCTCATGCTATGTGGGCACATCTGTGAGAAACGTATGGGGGTACGTCTGTTACCCGCCTCCGACAGT
Organism: Solanum lycopersicoides; assembly: GCA_022817965.1. Taxonomy (NCBI): domain Eukaryota; kingdom Viridiplantae; phylum Streptophyta; class Magnoliopsida; order Solanales; family Solanaceae; genus Solanum; species Solanum lycopersicoides. The sequence continues at coordinate 11,925,693 of CM040622.1, read as the reverse complement.
TGACTATCAAATTTGACACTTACAAAAAGCGTCATGATCAAAATATCAAACAACACCTAATGGTGATGTCAAACATGATAGCTCAACTCAAGAGTGTTGGTCATGTTCTTTCAGATGAGCAACAAGTTCATACAGTAATTCGGTCTCTACCCAATAATTGGGAACATTTGAACGTTAACTTGACCCATTATGATAACATCAAAACTTTTCCGATGTTGCACGTCATGTTGAACTTGAAGATGAGCGCCTTGGTGCTGCTAAGGCTGCTTCTAATGCCTTTGTGAAAGAGTCAACTAGTACAAAATCTTCAGGTTTCAAGCGCGAGAAAAGCTGAAAAAGAAATGGGAAAGACAAAGAGACTGGAGAAGGGCCCGCTAAGAAAAAGAAGAAACCAAATTCCAATAAAGGAAAATGTTTTTTAAGAAGAGAGACAAGAGCAAAATGAAGTGCAACAATTGCCAAACGTTAGGGCATTTTGCTCGAGAATGCACTGAGCCTAAAAAGGTAGCATTTCTAAATAATGCATCTGTAAGTGCTTCATATGTTTCTAGCACTTCTTTACTAGCTGAATCTTATCCTATGTGGATTGTAGACTCAGGATCCACCGACCACGTAAGTCGAGATAGAGAGGCGTTTATGGAGTTTCGTCGAGTTTCATCTAAATCAAGGTGGATGCTAGGCTTGAAGTCAAAGGTATAGGCACTTGCAAAGTGGACTTGCGTGGTGGTCGTTCCTTGATGTTGCATGACATCCTATATACTCCAGAGATTCGACGAAACTTAGTGTCTGTGTCTGTTCTTTTAGACGTTGGTTTTGATTTGTTTTTTAGTCGTAATGGTGTTAGAATAACTCTAGATAATGTTTTATATGGTTTTGTTCTTCGTTGTGACCGTTTTATGGTATTAGATTGTAATCCTTCAACTTATGACTATTATGTTAACCGTTGTGTAATGATATGTTATTCAAGTAACAATGATGTTGATGTTATTACATGGCATGCTAGATTAGGTCACATAGGGCAAGATCAAATGAATAGGTTGGCAAAAGAAGGGCATTTAGGTTCTTTCACCAAAATTGAAATGCCAACTTGTGAAAATTGTCTTGCTGGAAAGATTACACGTAAACCATTTGGAAAGGCTAAGAGAGCTGAGTTCCCACTTCAATTAATTCATTCTGATATTTGTGGTCCAATGAATGTAAGGGCAAGGTCTGGTGCTACATATTACATTACATTTATTGATGATTTCACGCGTTTTGGTTTTATCTATTTGATTTCTCATAAATCTGAAACACTTGAGTGCTTTAAAAGATATTTGAATGAAGTTGAAAATTAATTAGAAAAAAGCATAAAAGCTTTAAGAACCGATCGAGGACGTGAATATTTGTCAAAATAATTTGAAGAATTATGTACTGAAAAAGGTATTATCAGACAATTAACTACTCCTTATACACCTCAACAAAATGGTATAGCTGAAATAAGGAATAGAACATTATTAGACATGACAAGATCAATGATGGCGCATGCAAATTTGTCTATCTCTTTCTGGGGAGATGCTTTATTGACTGCGGCTTACATATTGAACAAAGTACCTTCTAAGTCAGTGTCTTCCACTCCTTATGAACTTTGGACTGGTCATAAAACAAACCTGAATGATCTACGACCGTGGGGTTGTGCGGCATATATTAAAGATCGTTTTGGTGAGTTTGGTAAACTAAGTCTAGAAGGAAAGAAATGTATCTTTATAAGGTACTCTGAACGCTCTAAAGGATATGTGTTCATCGATGAACTGGAGGATGGAAGTATTACTGAAATTGTATCACGAGATGTCAAATTTTTGGAAAATGATTTTCCCAAAAAGGGTGAAATAGGTGAAGTTGATCCTCTGTATGAAATATTAAATTTAGAAGATCAGGTAATGTTTTCAGACTTACTTGATAATTCAATGGATCAAGATATGATTCCTGGTCCGAGTGGGAGTTATGAATCTCAAAATCCTATAGAGTAATCTGAACTTCAAATACGTAAGAGTACAAGAAAAGATGTACCTAAACGATCTTATGAGATTGAGGATTATGTTTTCCTGGTATCTCCCACAGAATTGGATGTACCTAATTATGTAACTGAGTCATTATCAAGACCTGAAAGGGAAGAATGGTTAAAAGCGATGAAAGAAGAATTAGAGTCCATGAAAACCAACAAAGTCTGGGATCTAGTTGACCTTCCTAAGGAATGTAAAGCTATTGGGAATAAATGGATTCTTAAAGTTAAACGTAAATCAGATGGATCAATAGAAAGACATAAAGCACGATTCGTTGCAAAAAGTTTTACTCAAGAAGTTGGAATAGACTATGATGAAACTTTTTCACAAGTTGTGAAGTTTACATCCATACGATTACTTTTAGCTATTTATTTCACGTTTTTATATAGAATTACACCAAATGTATGTGAAGACCGTTTTTCTTAATGGAGAGTTAAACGAAGAAATCTACATGGAACAACCAGTTGATTTCGTTGTTAAAGGTCAAGAAAAGAAAGTTTGTAAATTGAAAAGATCAATTTATGGCCTTAAGCAATCTTCAAGGCAGTGGTATCTGATATTTCATAAGGAGGTGATGTCATTTGATTTCACCATGATCGATGAAGACCATTGCATCTGTGTGAAAAAGTTCAATGGAAAATTTATAATTCTTTCTTTTTACGTAGATAATATTTTATTAGCTGGAAATAATTTGGAGTATGTGAAAATTGTCAAGTCATGGCTTTCAAAATCATATGGTATGAAAGATATGGGTGAAGCAGACTATATATTGGGTTTTAAGATCCAAAGAGATCGTTCCAAGAAATTTTTAAGTTTATCTCAAGAAACTTATATAAAGAAAATATTGGAACGTTTTCGAATGAATAGTTGCAAATCCATGGATACTCGTGTAGCAAGGGGTGAAACTTTAAGCCTTGAAATGTGTCCAAAGATTGAAAAAGAAAAGAAAGACATGTCTCGAGTTCTTTATTCTAGTGCTGTCGGGAGATTGATGTATGCTATGATGTGTACTCGCCCAGACATTTGTTATGCTGTAAGTTTAGTTAGCAGGTATCAAGGTATCAATTCAATCCTGGAAGAGATAATTGGAAAGCAATAAAAAGAATATTCAGATACCTGAAGGGAACTGCAGATCATACACTGTGTTATAATGGATCAGATTTACTCATAAGAGGTTATACCGATGCTGATTGGGCTGGTGACTGGGATGATAGACAATCAACATCCGATTATGCTTTCTTACTAAATGGTGGTGCAATTTCATGGAAAAGTAAGAAGCAAACTTGCACAGCTCTTTCAACAATGGAATCTGAATTTGTGGCTTGTGCGTCTGCAGTAGAAGATATTGTTTGGTTAAAGAGATTCTTTGAGCATTTGAGTATTGCAAAGAATACTAAGGGTCCCATGATTCTATATTGTGATAGTCAATAGGCTATCGCATACACAAAGGATCCTAAGTATCATAGCAAAACCAAACACATCGACATCAAGTATAACTTTGTGAGAGACGTAGTGGCAAACAGAGAAATAACTTTGTAATACATTCCTATATGTGAAATGATAGATGATCCTTTTACGAAGGCCATCTCTAGAGACTTGTTTGAAAAACATGTTAAGGATCTAGGTTTACGTAAAGTATGATGATATTTCAGTATTCTAAAATGAATTGATTGTTATAATATTCTCTTCTATATATTAAACAATTGAATTTATGTTCAAATGTAGTATGCATGTGATTTATTTATTTTTTGAAATAAAGTGTGTCGAACAAGTCGCGGGATTGACTCTCTCACACGAGCAATCACCTCTTACATCGAGGAACGATAATACATGAGTTTCACCGCCATATTAAGTCTTGTTTTAAGAGCCAGACAAATGTTTCTCTAAGAAAATGAGTTTAAAGATTACTAGAAAAGAAAAACTAGGGTTAAACATCTTGAGGTGTTTAGACCGAGATCTGTACGATGTTGGATAATCCGGATGATGAGACACATACACCAGTATAAGGTGAAAACATCGCAGAACGTGTTCCATACCACGTGTATCTAGCGATCAACGAGTCAATAAAAGAATATTCTCTGCTTCTTCATTGTGTGAGACCCAGAAAAGTTAAAATAACTTTTCAATGAAATACTCTTTGACCTTTTGTTGTTTCTTGAAGTTTCAATTGATGTTGCTACTTTAGCTTGTTACTAATAGCCATGAATGATTCGGCAATGCAGTGCATGTCTAGGAAAGTAGTTGAATAGGAGCAGATAGATTCAAGTAGAAAGGGAACATATTAAATGAATAATAAACTTATATACACAAGCCGGCTATTTTACTAACCATATTAGCATTGAGTGTAATTATGTGTATAAAGTTAAACATGAACTCGAGTTAACCTCTTTAAGAGGATAAGGGATCGAATAAGTAACTATTGAAGTAGTGAATGAAGTCTGGGGTATTATGAGTAATGATATTTTTTAAATGATAATGAATTATTTCCACATTTGATTGAATTCCTATGTAGGGCTTGGAAAACCTTAAGGTAAGCTCGTGATGCTCACAGGTCGCACGAACTATTTATCGTATGAATTGTGTGTTTAGTTGATGTTATGTTGGTTTGGGTCTTGTCCACCATGTGTGAAGTGGGAGATGTAAGTTTTGGGTTTGGGTCGCCCATGTGGATCGACCCCACCCGAACAAACCCAAGAATTTATTTTCTGATTAAAAAAAATAATAAAAAGAAAGGAGAAAAAGATAAGTATTAATTTTAAAAAGGGGTGGGAACACTTACTATGTAACTGTTCCAACGTTAATTAATTATTTTCTTTTTATTTCTTTTCTTGAACGCTTCAGAAAGTAAATCCAAAAAGTACAACAAAAACTCTAAATTTTGGATTAAAAGCACAATAAAACATTTAGTTTGTGAAAACTATCTTTGTTTCCTAGTGATTTAAAGAAGGATTGGAGCAAATTATTCAGTTCATGAATTTTTATTCCGCTGCAACAATCAAAGGTACACAAATCTTGTATTAAACGTTGTTTAAATTCTTTCAAGGGTTTTAGTTGAGAGTTCAAAAAGAGGCAAGAAAAAAAAAGTGGAGAAAAAAGGCAAGGATGAAGGCGTTCGTCGATATTCTTGAGTCTCATTGCGGATTTTCGCTATGGGTCTAATCCTTAAGAGGTATGTAAACTTCCATAGTATTGGGTTTGTTCATCCACACGCCAAACATGTTATTTTCAGCGTAATTTCATTCTCAAAAAGTTGAAGGATTCAAGTTCTTATTAGGTGTTCCTGAGGTTCATTGTAGATCTTGTCTTGTTGGAGTTTTGATGATTTCTTGAGATGAAAGTGATTGTTTTGAGTGTTGTTTTGAGTGTATCAGTGTTTACTTAGGTTGGATAATTGAATCTAAGAAAAACTTGAGAAAAGAAATCGATTAAAGGCGTTTTAGGGTCAGGAAACGAGAGATGAAATTCGTCGGAACGTTGCTTGAAGAAGGCTGACGTGGCGCGCCTACAGTGTGCCCAAATGTACTCTCTGATGTTAGGGGCTGGCGCCCCACGCCCGAAACGCGCCAGGGTCGCCTGCCCCCACTCTTTTTGCGTTGATAGTCCCGTTTGAGCTCATTTAAAGTGTATCTTCACTCCTTTTGATTCTAAACACTTTAAAGTACTTCTAAAACACTTATAAATCATTCATAACATGAATCATAACCTTGAAACAATAATTCAAATTCAAGGTAAACTCAAGATTAAGTTTTGAGAGTTCTTCCAAACCTTTTTGAGAGAGTCCCTTCGAGTTCTTTTGAGAAGTCTTCTACATCTTCTAGTAACTTGTTTTCAAGACTCAAGCAAGTGAGTATAAGAGTGAAGAGTATGTATTCATGGGTCAAAAGTATCACCTAAATCCTCCACGTCATGAATGAAAGCTCTTGAATTCATAATTCGCATTCAAGAGAGAGTTAAAAGTAGAGTTCAAGAAAGTCTTTAAGTTAAATTGTCAATTCTTTGAGATACATCATTGAATTGAATTATGTTTTGAGGAAGTAAATAAGAGAATGAGATATTCATATACATGAGTTCAATCGAGTTACTTAAACCCTCGAGTCGAGTTATTTATGCCCATAACTTCTACATGAATTCAATAAATTGAGTATCATCGGGAGGAGTGGTATCTCCAAGTTCTAAGTCGTGAGTATTGAGTTCCTTATTCCTATATTGAATTAAGAAACACTTTTTAGTTCTCGAGTTGAGTAGTTCATTCTCATTCCGCATGAACTTTCCAAGTTGAAAATCATGAAATTATCCGTAAATATGAGATCATGAATCTTGAATCCATACTTCAATTCAAGGAAAGTTAAGAGCCAAGTTTAAAAGTAAGAAGTCAAGTCTAAAGCTATGAAGTGAGTAAAAGTAAAATTTTCAAAGTTCTTAGAGTCTTACTTAAACGTTATAAATTCGTTTTAAGGCTCAAGTTTGAGTTAAGGAAAATAGTAAAGGTTGAGTTCATTTCTCAAAAGCTATAAGGGAACTAAGTATTCCCTAAGAGTTAAGTTTCAAGTAAGCGAAGAGTATAAAGTTGACTTCACTTCTCAAGAGTTATAAGGGAACTAAGTAGTCCCTAAGAGTTTAAACAAAAATGGTTTCAAACTTTTGAGAAAGAATGGAAGCTAGACTTCCACAGAGCCGAGTAACATTGTATCATCACTATAGCTCTTAAGTGATGATTGTCGATTAGAGAAACTCCCACAGAAGTTATAGTATTGTTATATACATTAGTTAATGGTATTTTCATATACATTTCAGAGTTATGTTGTATTCTTGTTATACACACAGAGTTGACATCATGTTTTTAAATAACTTTTTTTATATTGCACTTGTTTTAAACTGATTTATATTAAAATGATTTCAGTTGAGTATCAAAAGTTGAGTATCTTGAGTTAATTCGTGCTTCATTGAGTTGAGTATCATATCTTTGAAGTTTAGTATCTAATCTTTGAGTTGAGTATCTTATTCTTGATTTGAGTTGAGTTGAAAAGAGGTAAGTATGTTTCATTTTTATTCAAGTATCAAGCTTATATTATGCTTTAGAATTCCCCTTACATGCTCGTACATTCCACGTACTTAGCCAATTGTCCTGCATCTTCTCATGATGCAGACACAAGTATATAGGATCATCACAGGAGCTTCGTTGATACATTTGATAGTTCGAGTTAGCTATGGTGAGCCTCCTTGCTTCCGGAGGTTTTCATTTACCTTTCAGTTTAGTTAGGAGGTCGTGGGTCTTGTCCCGACTTCCATCCTTGTCAGTTAGAGGCTTCATAGATAGTCAGTGTAGTTGAAGAGTCTGTATTAACCATTTATTTTATTAAATGTTTTAAAGATTATAATTGTCTATTTAATGGCTACTTGAATATATTATTTTATTCAAAGTTGTTCTTCTAAGTTAAAGTCTTGTAAAGTTGAGTTTATTGAATCTTTATTCAGTTTTTAAGCTTTCTATGCTTAAGTAAGTCTTCCGCCTGTAGTCAACCAGGATGAGGGTTCGCTTGGAGACCAGCAATGGTCTTTGAGTGTCGGTCACGTCCAGGGTGTAGGCTCGAGTCGTAACACAAATAATTATAAAATTTATATATATAACTTCTCGGTTCGGTTTGGTTATTTTTGTAGTTAATTTTTAGTAAAACTAAAATCAAACCAAATAATATCGTCTTTCAAAAATTTAAAATCAAACCAAATATCGATTTCTGAATTTGTTTGGTTTGGATTGTGGTTCGATTTAGTTTTATAACCATGAACAACCCTAATTACCCCTACTATAGATTTCAATGATAAAAATAATTATAGTAACTAAAGAATATGAAGTGTAAGATACATTGACTTCAAATGGTAGAATGAAGGGTAGGTTCTCATGTCCGAAATACATATTACAAGTAAGAGACCACTTTCATCAGCAAATCTGGTGAGAGCCTAGATGTGGTCGCTCTAGCATAAGATTTGATAATTGAATTGTCAATAAATTTTGTTTGGGGTTCACAAGTTAAATATGTAGAAATCTCACATAGAGAAATCAAGGATTGTATTGATAATTGATGTATTGATAGGTTGGTCAATATTGATATATTGATATGTTGATCAATATTGGTAGTATTGATAGTATTGATCAATCATGATAGTATTGATATGTTGATCAATATTGGTAATATTGATATCTTTATCAATATTTGTAGTGTTGATGAATAATAATGTTAAGTACATACTCCTTATATAGGAGAAAATTGTAGAGTACTAAGTTAATTATACTTAGAGTCCTATACCTATTACTAATATAATAATATTAATAATACAATTATAAATAATCTAAATCCTAGTTGTGCTATAATTATAATAACAATCCTAGTCGTAATATAATCCTAGTCATAATATAATTATAGAAAAAATATAATCCTAATTAACATAGGTAGTTTAATCCTAGTGCGATCTAATTCTTAGCAGTGTTGTGAAATCGCCAGTCAGCTTCGTTGGACCTGTTCCTTTGACATGTTCCAATCGCAAGCTTCCTTCTTCATTAACACTTGCTGCAGATAGGTTAATCAACTGCGTTGGACCTGTTCCTTTGACATATTCCAATCGTCAGTTTCCTTCTTCTTCAACACTTCCCCTCAAGCTAGTGAATAGTTACTCCTAGCTTTCTTTGAATATCCAGCAAAACAACTTTGAATAGCCAACAAAAACTTGTTTTGTCAATGCTTCGGTATATTGATGTTGTTGTTGCCGAATATCCAGCAAAAAAGAACTTTGAATACCCAGCAAAAACTTGTTTTGTCAATGCTTCGGTATGTTGATGTTGTTTTTTCCTTTTCCCTGCCTTTTTGGGTAGATAATACCATGTTATGAAACTTTTTCTTCCTCTTCCCTTATATCAAATTCCGTGAGAGCATTAACAAATTGATTAAGGGTGGGATATGGTGCCTTACCTAAACCTCTAGCAAAATTAATTGCTCTTTTTTTTAATAGTATCCCACATCTCCTTGGCAGTTGAGCAGCCCACAATTAGTTGTGTGCTTTCTTCGGTCAAGGTGCTTGAGATCCAACTCCTTAGTAACACATCGTTCTCCTTCCAATCATCAATGATGTCGCTATCTTTTGCATCTTTCTCAACCGCTACAACTTTCTCAGCAGTCTGTCCACTGGAACAACTACTTTTACTTGATTATTCTCAGTAATATGAATAAATTAGGATAAGTGTGTCCTCTTTATGAGGTAGTTTGTTGGCTTAAGTTTAATGGAACAAGCGACAATTATTTGGTGAAGTAAGGAGGTTGACATGATTTTTAGTAAAAGGGGCCAATGCAACGTGTGGTTTTTTTGTTGGTTTTTTTTTATCAATACTCAGAGAGTGGAAGAGTTTTAAGCTCTGATACCATGTAGAAATTCATGTAGAAATCTCACATAGAGAAATCAAGGATTGTATTGATAATTGATGTAATGATGTATTGATAGGTTGGTCAATATTGATATATTGATATGTTGATCAATATTGGTAGTATTGATAGTATTGATATGTTGATCAATATTTGTAGTATTGATGAATAATAATGTTAAGTACATACTCCTTATATAGGAGAAAATTGTAGAGTCCTAAGTTAATTATACTTAGAGTCCTACTACAATACCTATTACTAATATAATAATAATAATACAATTATAAATAATCTAAATTCTAGTTGTACTATAATTCTGATAGTAATCCTAGTCGTAATATAATCCTAATCATAATATAATTATAGATGAAATATAATACTAATTAACATAGGTAGTCTAATCCTAGTGCGACTCTAATTCTTAGCAGTGTTGTGAACTCGCCGGTCAGGTTCAACACCTTTGACATGTTCCAATCGTTAGCTTTCTTTTTCATTAACACTTGCTGCAGATAGGTCAATCAACTGCGTTGGACATGTTCCTTTGACATGTTCCAATCGTCAGTTTCCTTCTTCTTCAACAAAATAATATATAATTATTTATTTTTTATATATAAATACAAAGTCTAAGAAAAAGCTACAAGATTAGTCTAAATTCACAAATTTCCACTTAGCTCCGCCTCTCTGTGGAACATTGTGTTAACTGTATTTCACTGGTCATGTAGACTGACTCAGTAATTCTAAAAAAAAATAGAAAGAATTTGGGAGTTGCCATGAATAATTATTAAATAATTTATAAGTTCTAATATTGTGGACATAACACATTCTGAGAAAGAAATCAATTGGTTTAATATTATTCTTTTTTGGAAATGGATTGGGTAATTTTGTAGATCAAGTCATGTTAAATAATCATTTTTGTTTTAATAAATTGAGCAAGGCCTGCTTTTCAATAAATAAATATATAAAATAAAACTTTGAATTAATGTAGCTCTCGTAAGAATATCTTACTCGCACTGCATAAATCTCTATGAAAGTAATAAGCTAAAGCTAAGAATAATTATGAAGTAGTTTGTAGCATTGAACAATGAAACTTATTTTCGATTGGCAATGTTAACCCTAGAAAAATTGTTCATCCGATCTATTTATAATAACGAGAAATACAAAAATCGCGGAGCAGGACATCCATGTCGTGAGCTAGGGTCATTGCGGACTCTTGTCTTCTTTAACTTAAGGCACACGTCCATTGCAAAAACTGGCTCCGATGGATTTTAGCATATATATTTTTAGTAGTGCTATTACTAATTAAACAAAGTTATTTTATATGTATTGAAGGTGATTTCTTTTTATCTGTTTTGGATGCAAGTAAAAAAAATAGGAAGCGAATATTTGGGTAAACCCAAATGACATGAAAAAAAGCAAGTAAAGTTATTTAATTGGATGTATGTTTCAGGGGAAATTTTAAAAAGTGATATTAAGGTGTCAAAATAAAGGGGTGGTGACATAAGCCTTAAGTATTAAGTGTAGGTGACAATTATGTGATTAATGATTACGGATTATGGAGTTGCCCTCAAGTTTATAAGTTGACAGTTTGGTCCATTGAATTAAATGAGGGATAAAATGGTAAATGACTAAAATCTAATTTAACCAATTTTGGTGGGAACCAAAATTGGAGGGAAGCCACCAGAGAGTTTACGTATTCCTCTTCTTCTTCTTCCTTCTTCCTCTTTTTTTTTCTTCTTCGTTAATTAATTTCTTCAGGAACAATAAATGAAGGGATTATTTGTAGGTATTAATTGTCGTGATGAATGGATCGAGAAGAAAAATTTATATATTTGGTGTTGAAAGGATGGTAAGAAACAGAAAGAGTCGGTAGGGATGACTGTCGAAAAAAATATTTTGTATGATGATTTTATTTGAAAGGGTGTCAGAACCTCATTTGTTGGGAGGAAAATCAATTTATTGCATTGTTCATCAATTCTATCACCTTCGTCGTGAATTATGTAGTTGTGATTTAGAAATAGACGAACAGTTAAATTTCTGTATTAATTAAATTTTAATGTGTGACAACATATATACATTTATTGCAAAATCATTGGGGGAAAGTGATTTTTTTTGTGGTTTGTACTTATTTTTGAATTTGTTCTTTATAAAAAATTTAATCTAAAAATTTTTGACATTTTTCATTGCTAAATTGTTCAATTTATCGATTAACCCATTTTTAAAGTGACATATATGGCAACATATACACATTATGTTGGAAAATCGCAATAGACATGTCATATGTGGCAACATATGTATATTATACAATGGTCTTTTGGAAGTTAATTCAATCAAATTGTCACATAATTCAACATGTAACACTATTATGTAGTCTTACAACATGTCTAAGTACAAAATTATGGTTTAATACAATAATCTCCATCAATCCTATCAATTATTTTAACAAAGACTATCATATCACTAGTTCATCATACAATGACCAAGTAATTTCATATGATAGGTATATCATAATCTTGTAAATCATTGTTCCAAGTGTTATAGCATATTTTTTTTGCTTAATTATGGTTAAAAGTACTAAAATTTGGTCTAATTTGATATTTTTTCATTCCTAAATCGCTCAATTTATCGATTAACTCATTCTTGAAACATCATATGTGTAAACATATGCACGTTCTGTAAGAAAATTGCAACAGACATGTCATATGTGGCAACATATGTATATCCTAAAATGGTGTTTTGGGGTTAATTCAATTAAATTGTCACTTAATTCAACATGTAACACTAATATATAGTTGTATAACATGTCTAAGTATAAAATTATGATCTAATACAATAACTTTCATCAATACTATCTATTATTTTTACAAAGACTATCATATCACTAGTTCATCATACAATGATCAAGTAACTCCATATGATAGTTATATAACACCCTTGTAAATTGTTGTTTCAAGTGTTATAGCATATTTTTATTGCTTAATTATGGTCCAAAGTACTAAAATTTGATCCAATTTGACATTTTTCCATTCATAAATCGCTCAATTTATCAATTATGTCATCCTTGAAGTGACATATGTGGCAACATATGCACGTTCTGTTGGAAAAATTGCAATAGACATGTCATATGTGGCAACATATGTATATCCTAAAATGGTCTTTTGGGGTTAATTCAATTAAATAGTCACTTAATTCAACATGTAACACTAATATATAGTCATATAACATATCTAAGTATAAAATTATGATCTAATATAACAACCTTCATCAATTCTATCAATTATTTTTACAAAGATTATCATACCACTAGTTCATCATACATTGACCAAGTAACTCAATATGATAGTTATATAACACCCTTGTAAATCGTTGTTCCAAGTGTTATTACATATTTTTATTGCTTAATTATGGTCCAAAGTACTAAAATTTGATCCAATTTGACATTGTTTCATTCATAAATCGCTCAATTTATTGATTAACCCATTCTTGAAACGTTATATGTGACAACATATGCACATTCTGTTGGAAAAATTGCAACAGACATGTCACATGTGGCAACATGTACATCCTAAAATGTATTTTTTTAATCAGATTATATTTCAAAAGGAATAACAACTCAACCATCCTACAAATAAATAAGTGACAAAACCACTAAAAATCCTGATTTAATATCAGTAAGTATTTCAAAATTCTAATAAAATTTTACCTTAGAAGATATCAACGATAAACTAGAAATGATGAGGGCAACGACGCTTTGTTGTAGAAGAAAATTGCAACATATTACCACTAATATTGTAGAAAATATCGCAATAATTTGAACTATAAAAGAAATAATGGAATGAGAGAAAGGAAAGAAGAGAAAAGAAAAGAAAAATTAGTAAAAATAAATTAAATTTGAAATATGAAATGAAACGGCCTTTTATAGAGGAGAGGGGAGAGGGGAAAATGAAGAGACGATTGTTTTAGACATTTTTAATTTACTTTTTTAAAATTTTGAGAATTCATAGTGTGACATATGTTGCCACATATATCCTTTCTATTGGGGCACATGCAGATAATTCTATAGTGTTTTTTACAACAGAGGTTATATATGTTGCCACAGACACCACATTTCTTCCTTTCCATCATAATTGACATTTGTTCCAACAAAATAAAAATAATAATAATAATTAATTTTAATATTATCAGCAAAAATGAACAATTGGTTACAATCTAATGTTGCCACATATCTTCTTTCTCTGACATATGTTGCCTCATATATTCTTTCTGTTGGGGCACATGTAGATAATTGTGGTGTTTTTGTATATATTAAACCATTCAATCATAATTGACATTTTCCAACAAAATAAAAATAAAAATAAAAATAAAAATAAAAATCATTAATATTAATATTATCAGTAAAATGAATAATTTGTGATAATATAATATTGTCACATATTTCCTTTTTGTGACATATATTACCACATATCTTCTTTTTGTGACATATGTTGACACATATATCCTTTTTGTTGGGGCACTGTAGATAATTCTGTGGTACTTCTTACAACATAGGTTATATATGTTGCCACAGACACCACCTTTCTTCTTTTCCATCATAATTGACATTTGTTCCAACAAAAAAAATCATTAATATTATCAGTAAAAATGAACACTTCACCAATTGTTTTATACAACTTATCAACAAAAAATGTATGCATAACCATCAATCTAATCAATGGTGGATATTGTTGTTTCACATCACAATCGATGACTTCGACTTTTTTCTCTTTCTCTTTCTCTTTCTCTTTCATTTTTTTTTTTTACTCTCTCCTTCTCCTCCTTCTCCTCCTTCTCCTTCTCCTTCTCTAGGTCCTTCTCCTTCTCCTTCTTGTTCTCCTTGCCTTTTGGGTTTGAGTGTGATACGGAGCAGTAGTCATTATTGTTTTCTATCACTAATTATAGATAGTAATTGGGAAATAGATTTTTTCAACCTCCTACATTTCAAATATATGTTGAACAACTAAACAAGACTATATTTCTAAAATCATATGAACAAAATGGTCACAAAAAAGAATTAGGGCTTTTTGGGTTTGTTAATTTTCTTTCAAAAACAATAAATAATAGGTAATAGGTACCATTACACCATTATTCTTTTTTTCACATCTATAGAACGATTTATTCTTCATTAACCCAAGAAAAAAACTTAGTATTGTTCAAAAATTATAAAAACTCTCCAAAAAAAATGACATACCCATTTTAAGTACAATCTTCAGCTCAGAAAAAGAAGAGAGTCATGGCCATAGACGAGGAGGAAGATAAGATAATGGGAGAGAATATTTATTTTGATAGTTGAATTTTCGGATTTTCTAAGGAAGAGAAAGAGATAACATTGGGCGAAGAAGAAGAGAAAATCATAGTTTCATTTACTTTTTTTGAAATGGTTTGGATAAAATTATAAAAGTTGAAAAATGGAGTGTTTTTTTTGTATTTTATAAAAGATTAGAAAGTTTTAAAAATGTTAATTTGGTCCCAAATTTACTTAAATACATTTTAAAAGGGATTTGACCAACTCTTGATCAATCTATCACTAAAAACCAAACCAAGACTTATTTGACATTTTCATTTAATTGTTTAGAAGGACATTCATGCCGTGAGCTAGGGTTATTGTGGACTCTTGTCTACTTTAACTTAAGGCGCATGTGCATTGCAAAAAGCGACTCCGATGCATTTTAGCATATATCTTTTTAGTAGTGCTATTATTGATTAAACAAAGTTATTTTATATGTATTGAAGATGATTTCTTTTTATTTGTTTTGGATGCAAGCAAAAACAAAAGGAAGTGAATATTTGGGTAAACCCAAATGACATGAAAAAAAGTAAGTAATGTTATTTAATTGGATGTATGTTTCAGAAATTTAAAAAAAAAAAAAAAGACTCCAACTGTGACATGACTTGTCGATCCTACAATCCCCAAATTACACATATATGGTTTCAATTCCAAGACTTCTGTACAGTACACTATATATAGTACAGATGCTTACAACTTGCTAGAATGAATTTGGTTTTTTTACTATACTCTGATTGTAATTTGCAAGGTGATGAAGTAGAAGATGAGAACAATAATGACTATCAAAAAAAAATTGCTTCAACATTACTACAGGGGGTATTCCAAAATCCTGAAGAATTAACAAAGCAAAGATTTGTTTCATAGATCATTCACTACAAAGCATTTTTTTTCATCAAAAAGTACTGTAATATGATATAACTTCAAATTACATACAATTTCTGCCAAAATTTTGTTAGCTCTACGAGTATTTTGGCTACTGACCCAAGAGATTCAGTTTCTAGCACGGGCATGATTAGCATTTTAACCAGCACAGGTGATTTAAGCAACAACAGCTTGATAAGTTGCATCGTGCGTAGACTGCCTTAAGGTGCTTAAATGTCACATGTGCAAAACATTCCACTTCATTGTCATTATCGTTCACCTAGAAAGATCACCAAAACTAATCACTGAAATTACTAGTGACACGTCCATCTGTTATAGGATTATGCAGCAACAAATGTAGAATGCCTTTCCTAGAGAGGAAATATGTCATCTCATGAATAATTTCAAGGCCAGTTATATCAATTGTAAACTTTGTAATTGGTCCTGCAAGATGGTGATTGAATATGTTGTCAAATTGGATCGCAGGTGATTTCTTTCCCTTTGTTGTATCACAAAGTGTTTGATCAAGTTTAATTAAGCTCTGACAGTTTACACCACATGTACATCCAATTCTTCGAAAAGATGCTTGTCCGAACAACGTCACGTAAAGGCAAATGCATAAGAGTAATATTAATCACATTCACAGGAAGCATACTGAGCATATCCAGCAATTGACATGTATTTTATTTCACCCTTCGGAGACATAATGAAACAACCCAATAACAATTCAAAGAAGCTAAGGAATCTCCAAACTATATTAAATAACAGAGTATTAATTAATTCAAAGGAGATATTTTAAGCCTTCTTCATCATACACTAAAAGTACCAGATATAATGTTACTGCTGATTGGATATCAGTCGAGCTTCTACTTGGTTGGAGGCCAAATGCACTATTTGCAGTTTTCACCAATAACTCTTCGGTTTACCATTCTTAAATGTATCTCTAGTTTCGATAACCATTAAAAACATAGAAATGACTATCCAATATCATTTAAGGCTCTATTTGAAAAGTCATTTACTACTCCCTCTGTCCGGTATTGTTTGTCCTTTTCGAAAGTTAATTTAATTAATTTTTAAAGTTAAATTAGATTACATTAATAAGATATTTTTCTAAAACTATTTTATAGTTTGACTCTAAATATAGAAACCATGACAAACAATATCGGACGGATTGAATAATTTAAATGAGTTTTTGGCCAAAAATATCATTAAACTATACATCAAATTTAAAAATTATATCCTTAAAATAAGTAATGCTAAATGGCCAGAAAAGGAAAAACTCTATAATATTCTTATTTTTATTGGGTAATGCTAAATGGCCAGAATTTGGCCAAATTTTTTTTAAAAATTATAATATTTTTTTTATTTTAAAATAAACTGATCTTTTTTTTTTTATTCTTTAGTTAAAAGATATTAAATGTAAAAGGATAAAAATATTTTTTTAAACAGTAAAATACATTTCTGGCCAAAAAGATTTTTTCATTTCAATCTTAAATGTACTTTTCTTAATGGGTAATGGTAAAATGCTAATGGACAGAAATATTTGTACCAATGCATACCTTTGAAAAATTATTTTTCACTTAAATTAGTTTTTTGTAAAATAAAAGTAAAACAAGACAAGAAATATAATAGATGATAGCAATAGAAATAGGGAGATAAAGAGATAAGAGTTTTTCTTATTCAAGTATTCACCAAACCTTCAAGTGTATACAATATGAACATGCATGTCTCTATTCATAGTGTAACATAGAGGCATACAAAAGGTTAGTCATAAAAATGACATTTAACATGAACATTGAAACACCCCGGAAAATTCATGACCTATACTAGAGCCTTATATGTTGAGTAATGATGATTTTAGACCTAAATAAATGTAAATAACTTGTTTGAGAAGTATTGGGACCATAGCATTGAAGAAAGACCTTAACGTCCGGAAACTAGCGAAATTGAACTAGTTAACATCCCTATGTTTGGTGAAGGTTTAGGAGGATCATACGAAGTTCAAAACTGGTAAAAAGACTTTAAATAGGTAAAATATAGTATAGAGGATCAAAACGTACAGTCACGACACCCCAAGGACAACCGGAAGGGTCCTTGGGGAGGACCCGAACATGGGCGAGCAGGCTGCCAAAGCAGCATGCGCGCAATAAGAATTTCGTGGCTGCTGCGCGCGCAGCCATCACGCAGGGATTCCAACTTGGCCTCGCGATGCGGGGACTACACAAGGCTCACTGCCTCAACCCGGATTTCAAAAATAAATCGTGAAATTAACCCCCGACGGGCAGCCACTTCCTGATTCGTAAAATTCATATTTAAAGCATTTTGACTTCACAAAAAGACCCATATAAGTGAGGTTTTTTTTGGGTAATTTAATGGGTGACTATATAAGGTCTTAGGGTCAGTTTTAGGTCAATTTTGACACCCAAATCAAGTCTCAAAAGTTGAAATAAAAAATCACCCACATCTCTCTCAAATACTCTCTTCCTCCAAACCTCCATTGAAGACCACTAGAGCTCCAACAAGAAGATCAAGCCTTCAAGTTTCCAACCCAATTTCGTGGATTTATCATCTCTAAGGTATGGTTTCTTTCACTCTTGGGATCCTTTTCCCCAAGAGGTCCCTCCAAAAGATGATTTCTAAATCCCCCAAATCTAGGTTTTCTTCTATACATAGGTTTTTTTTTTTAAAAATAAAATTATGAATCAATTGTGATAAATTATGATGAATTAATGTTGTTTAAGTATATATTTATGGTTAATTGATGATTTCCTACGATATTTCCCTAGACCCGTGTCTATCCACCAATTCCATGAAAACCTTGAATTGATATGGTGAATTTTAAAGATCATGAACATGTAGATTGACTACATTGTTGTTAATTATGTAATTGCTTCTTGTATTTACCTTGTCTATGTAATTGGTTATGTATTCTTGGTAATGGAAGTATGAAGGTTCTTGGAAGGTCAATGAGGCATGTTGATTGGTTCTTTTTGAATTCAGTTATGAATTATGAGTTACTTAGATAGTAATGCTTCTAGGTCTAATGTGTGGTTGTGATGTTGATGCTAAGTATTCCTCATCCTTAACCCTAGACTATTGAATTGGTTATGAATTATGAAAGTATGATACGGTATGATTATTATATGATTGAATTAGTTTCTCATGATTAGAATAAGGTGTTAAGTGAAAGGTTTACTAACTTATGAGATGATTTCTAAAGTGAAAAGATTGTTCTCACTTGTGATAACCTATGAGCTAGATATGATAAGATGTTTACATAGGGGTCTAGAAGAGACTAATGTGAACTTGTATGATGAAATAATATGATTACTAAAGGGAATAACTGCTTAGCACCGAAAGGGCATGTAAATGAGATGGAGGTCTCACGTTCGTATTCCGGCCTCCCACATGGGTTTCCTCATGTTAGTAAGTCCGGATTCCCAAATTATGTGTTGTCTCATGATATGGAAACTTTCACGTTAGTAAGTCAAGGTTTCTAGTAATAATCTCATTAACCCTTAACTATGTGCCCACATAGGACTCTAGCTTAATGGATCCACCTAGATAGCTACGTATAAATGATTACACCTTAGGCAAGTGTTAACACTTTCTTTTTGGTGTGGGAGTAGAACACCAGATTCCATGTAGCTCACATGATCTCATGTCGGTTATTGCACTTCTTTCCCTAACGTAAAAAGTAAATGAACAAGTTAAGTATGTGAACTCTTATTAGGGTTGTCTTGAGGGCTACTACATAGGGTAAGAGAGGAAATGGGACTTCTCTTACTCATAGCACATGTGGGATTCTAAGGGATGGTTCTAGTAGTGTTCTATTACAATTATGATTATGATTATGATTATGTTGATAAGATATGAGTAGTATTCATGTATTAAATATGTCATGATGAATTATGATAATATGTTGTAAGTATGAAATGGATTGCTTAATGTGATACTTAGCCTTGGATAGGATTATGGGGTTCTATCTTTGGCATTCCACAAGTATTGCTTGGGTGGTCTACATGTTGGGTTGATATTATCTTGAATTGACTTATTATGTTTCTTATATATGTATGTTAAATTAAATTGTTAGAAAGCATGTTTTTGACTAAATTGTCCTTTTCCCATGCATTGATGATTTTGTGCATAGGAGTCATACTTAGTACATGTGGTTTGTACTAACCCATATTTCTCCCTTTTTCCCAAACATTTTTGTTCGATCCATTGAGGAGATACGTGGTCATTGGAGAAGAAGACTTGGATCTTTCCTAAGTCAATTGGTGAGTCCTCATGAGTTCCGAGGATAGTGCCACTCATCAAGCCTTATTAGTTTGGTCTATGTTTTGAGACAATTATTTCATTCCCATGTTGAGACTTCATTGTAGCTTATATGACATATTGTAATAAAGTAAGGGCTATGCCCAAACTATTGTGATTCATACTCTTGTAGATGGTTTATATGTGAGATAAGACTTTAGCCTTCCTATATGATTTGTTATGCTAAAAGAGAAGCCCATGTAAGCTTCATAAGCGAGGGGTCTATGTAAACCCCATATACGAAATGCAAAAAGTCTAAGTATACTTCGCTATATAGAAAAGTTTTATATTTTTTCGTATTTTTTACCTATGATGTTCTATGATGTATGCTAAGGGCTTGTCTTAGTCCTCTTATAGGAGGAGGACGCCGGTTACGCCTAGGGGGTACTTTGGGTTGTAACAAGCTTGGTATCAGAGCATGAGGTCGAGTAATCTTAGGGTTGATGTCTCACTAAACGACGTCTATGAGGGTCTTATTCATAATTGTGTAGTGCGCCACACTTATATATGAGAGACTATGTGATGCTTAAGAACTTTCACTCTCTTGTTATTCCTTAGTCGTGCCTAAGAGTCTTAACTTGTCTAGTCTTTTCTTCTAATCCTTTTATTGTGCTTATAGGCAATGAATACAAGGAGTAACAATGCTCGAAGGGCCGGAGAGGAGAATTTGATGAGGCAGTTCCCCCTCAAGCTCCTCAAAACCCTGAAGTTCCTATTAAAGAAGGGGCTATGTCTAATGTTGAAATGAGGTCGGATATTCATAGCTTGACTCAAGTGTTGGCTACCCAAGTTGATAGGGAGGCAAGGGTGCAAGTGAACCCCAATGCTAACACTATCGCTTCAAGGATTAGGGATTTCACAAGGATGAATCCCCCTACTTTCTATGGTTCTAAGGTGGAGGAGGACCCACAAGGGTTCATTGATGAAGTGTTCAAAGTTCTTGATGGGTTTTTCTTCTCAAGAAAAGGCGAAACTAGCGGCCTACCAACTCAAAGACGTGGCTCAAGTTTGTTATGAGCAATGGAAGGATGAAAGGCCAGTTATATAAGGTCGGATTACTTGGGGAGCTTTCAAAACGGCTTTCCTTGATAGGTTCTTTCCCTTGGAACTAAGGTAGAGGAAAATGCAAGAATTCATCACTTCCTCAAGGGGGTATGAGCGTGAAAGAGTATAGCCTCAAGTTCACTCAACTATCAAAGCGTGCTCCTACTATTGTTGCGGATTCTAGAGCTAAGATGAACAAATTTGTTATGGGGATATCCGATATTATGGTTAATGAATGTAGGTCGGCTATGTTAATTCCTAGCATGGACATCTCTCATCTTATGGTTCATGCTGTACAAATTAAAGATCAAAAGCTTAAGCAAGTTGGTAGGGAGTTGAAGAAGGTAAGAACCGAACATGGGAATTTTTCCAAGACTAAATTTGAGGTGCAAGACAAACCAAGGTTCAAAAGGAGGTTTTCCAACCAAGGCCCTCCTAATGCTCCAAGGGTCAACAAGAGTAAGGTGTCTACTGATACGCCCTAAGAGGGGAAATATGGTAGTTCTTATGTTGAGAAGCCTCTTTGTTCAAAATGTGGTAGAAAACATGATGGTAACTGCCTAGTCGGCACGGGTAATTGCTATGGTTGTGGCAAGAGTGGTCACATGAAGAGAGATTTTCCTATGATGAAGACTCAAAGAAGGGAAAATGCTCAAGCTCTAGCAAGTGCCCGAAATCTGGATGCTCTTAAGAAGAATCTCTTTTATGCTCTTCAATTCCGAGGTGATCAAGAGAGCTCACCGGACGTGGTTACCGATATGTTACAATTATTTTCCTTTAATGTATATGCTTTGTTAGATCCAGGAGCTACATTATCATTTGTGACCCATCTTGCAGCCATGAAGTTTGATATACTACCCGACATATTAGACGAACCTTTTTCGGTTTCTTCCCCGGTGGGTGATTCCATGGTGGTTAACAGAGTCTATAAAGGTTGTACTATTTCCTTGCCCAATAGAGTTGCATTAGTTGACTTGATAGAACTTGATATGCTAGATTTTGATGTCATATTAGGGATGGATTCGTTGCATGCTTGCTTTGCCTCTATTAATTGTATGACAAGGTTGGTCAAATTTCAATTTCCAAATGAACCCGTTTTTGAGTGGAAGGGAGAAAACTCAAATATTAGAGGTAAGATCATTTCATGTCTAAAAGTTTGCAAATTGATTGCAAAGGGTTGTCTCTACCATATAGTAAGAGTTAGGGATCTTGAATCTGAGGTCCCTCTCATAGAGTCGGTACCCGTAGTAAGAAATTTCCGGAGGTCTTTCCCGATGATCTTCTCAAAATTCCTCCCGAACAGGAGATTGACTTCGGCATAGATTTATTGCTGGATACACAACCTATTTCAATCCCTTCTTATCGGATGGCGCCAATCGAGTTGAAAGAACTAAAGGTTCAACTCAAGGATTTGCTAGATAAGGGTTTTATTCAATCAAGCATATCTCCATGGGGTGCCCCGGTATTGTTTGTGAAGAAAAAGGATGCGCCTTTGAGAATGTGTATCGACTATCGTCAATTGAACAAAGTCACTATAAAGAATAAGTACCTGCTCCTTAGTATTGATGACTTGTTTGATCAACTCCAAGAAGCGAGTTACTTTTCAAAGATTGACTTGAGGTCGGGTTATCATCAACTTAGAGTGAGTGAGGTTGATATACCAAAAATGGCATTCCAAACAAGATATGGTCACTTTGAACTCCTAGTGATGTCATTTGGTCTAACAAATGCCCCGGCAGCATTCATGGACCTTATGAATCGAGTTTTTAGAAAGTATCTTGATCTGTTTTTGATTGTCTTTATTGATGACATTGTGATATATTCTAGGAGTTAGAATGATCATATGAGACATCTGGGAATAGTTTTGTAAGTTCTCAAGGATAACCAACTTTTTGCTAAGTTTAGCAAGTGTGAGTTTTGGTTGAGGTCGGTCGCTTTTCTTTGTCACATTGTCTCTAGTGAAGGGGTAGAGGTTGATCCAAGGAATACAGAAGTTTTCAAAAGTTGGCCTAGACCTATGAGTCCTACCGACATTCGAAATTTTCTAGGGTTGGCCGGTTACTATAGGAGGTTTGTTGAGGGATTATCGTCTATCACATCTCCATGTAAGACCTCGAAAATGACATAGGTTAACTAGAGCCTAATATGTTGGTCTTGGTGTTCTAAGGTCCTAAATATGTTTAATATGTGGTTTATAGGCAGTAGCTAAAATATTAGAGGTGTTGGAAGTCAAACGTCAAGGGATGACTAAGACGTTTGACGACTAAGTCACCTAAATGTCTAAAATGTGGTTCTATGTATTTATGTGTGTTTCATGGTGTTTTAAGGTTCTTAATAGAGTTAATATATCATGTATAGGCAGTGGTTAAAGTTTCGTGAAGTTTGGAGGTCAAACGATCAAGAACGTCCAAGGCATTCGAAAGATATGCCTTGAGTCGACCTTGTACGTCTAGACGAGTTTCATTGAGTTTTACGTGTTCGTTTTGGATGAAATTAATGTGAGAGGTTTTAAACTCATAGATGATTATATTTGAGTTGGAAACGTCCGGGAAATTATCCCCAAGGACCATCAAAGGGTCCTTGAGGAAAGGACCCAAAACCTGATGGCAGGTTGTCCCAGGCAGCCTTGGCGACGGAGCTGTCAACGGCCAGTTATGGCTGTGACGCCCCGTCACAAGGGATTAGTCGTGGTTGACTTGTCCAAGGGTGTATGGGGAACCCTTGGCAAGCCACTGGAGCTTGCAACGGAGGTCCATGACGGGCCGTTGCACCCGTGACGCCCCGTCACAAGGCAGTCATCGCAGCCACTGTCCCTGTGCGCAGATTTTCTGCCAAGTCAGGGGTGAATTGGTATATTCACCCCACGTACAAATAATAGTTTAGGCGGTTTATTAAGGGTCTTATGGGTATTTTAGATGAGTATATAAGTGTTTAACACTTAGAATAATTCATTCTTCTAAAATCAAAACCCAAAGTCTCTTAGAATATTCCCAAAACCTCCATTGAAGACTCCATTGAAGAGGCAGCTTGGTGAGGGGTTCTTGAGTGGAAATTCTTCATCAAAGTGAAGGATTATCATCCTTGAGGTATGGATTTTGATCCTTGAAACTTATTTCATCAAGGAGCCCAATCCTCAAAGTGTTTTACAAAGTTTTCTAAAGTGAATTGTCCAATTTCGGAATTCTACCATGGGTTCTTGCATAAATGATTTCTAAACATTGAATTATGATCTAATTGATATTATATTGATGATTTCAACATAAATTACCTATGAACCCATGTGAATTGATGAACCCTAGTTTTGACTACTTTTTGGGTTACTTGATATTAAGTTTATATTGATGAATTGTGGTGTACTTTCTTATGGGCTTTCTATTGATGTAAGAATTGTATTCAATTGATATATATTTGATCTTAGATTGTTAAACCTATATTGAATTGATGTATATTCATTGAGTTTTATGGTTATTGCTTTGAATTATTGTTCATGGCCATGGGTAAGGGTCTTGTGATGTTGAATTGGTTGATTTGGCATTGAATTGAGATGTGGATATGGGGATGAAGGTATGCTTCCCCGTTTTCCTTAATTTGATATTAATTATACTTTGATATTGTTGTGATTGGTATGGTCCACTTATGGTGGCGGTGTTATGTGTTCTATTTGCAATTGATGTGGCCTTGTCGGCGTTACTTTATGCAATATTATGAGCATGGCCTTATTGGCAATTACTTGAAGTTATGTGGCTATTTGTGTAGTTGATGATGTGAAGTATGTCATTAATTATCTACATGTGAAGTTATATAGTCATGTATGTATTCTTCTAGTTATGTTGTCTTAAGTGATTATGTTAGACTTTGACTTGACATTATGAGTATAGTGTTAGGGTTAAGTCTTGGTTATTCCTATTTGACTTTATGAGTCTATATGGAGTATATTAATGATGTTATGATGATATATAGGATGACTTGAAGATGTTAGGTCGTTTTAGAGATATTTCTAGAATGACTTGTATTATGTGTCAAAGGTGAAGTATGTGATGTCTTGTCTTGGTTGACTTGTATCTCTTGCTTGATGTATATATGATAATGAGTATGTGATGTCTTGATATAGGGTGTTATAACTCTTAGTCTTGAATAATAATATAAGTGGGACCTTAATGATAAGAAGGTCAATGTTATGTGGAACCTTGAACCTAGTGGCGAGGTTATGAATTGTGAAGTAGTTAGCCGTAATGGTATCCTTCATGTTATGAGTGATGAACTTAGGGATGGTTGGCTGGAACGGCATCATATCATACCTTAGGAAAATCTCTATGAGCTTCTTGTCGCTAAAGTGAGATATGCCCTAGTGGAACTTGCTTTGGTAGGGTGAATGTAAAGGGGGTCATGAACTAGATAAGGGACCTATTTATATGAACCTTAATGTGAACTAATCTATGAGAACGAAGGCTAGAACCAAGTGAGTATGAGTAGGGTTAAGTGGATTCAGTTAAAGAACAGACTGAATGCTTATTAAGCTCTTCATATTCCTTAACCATGTGCCTGCATGGGATGTGTCTAAGTTCTACCATTGGCAAGTAGAACAACCTCATCGAAGTAGGATAGAACTTCGGATTCCATGTCTTGCTACCATGGTCTATGTCGGTTATTGCCTATTCTCATCATGTGGAATACCTATTAGCATTAGATAAGTTTATGAGGTTTAGGTAGTGGTATGGGACGCTATCTAGACATTGCACAATAGACTTTGAAGGTGTTATGTGGAGTGCCTAGGTCTTGTCCAAAGACCATTATGTGATCCATTATGTGAGTGTCTTATGTGATGCTTTATGTGAGTGTTTTATGTGATGTATGAGTCTTAATGAACTAATGAACTAATGATCTATGTTAGTAGCTTTGTAAATGATTGAGTACCTAATCTAAAGTGACTTAAGCATTCCTTAGCTAAAGTATGAGGAGGACATGAAAGGATGGTCTCTTCATGTCTTATCTTTGGAAGTCTTGAGGATGACTCTAGTTAGGGAAGTTGGTTAATCTTGTTGACATGATCTAAACCTTAGGAAGTCTTAAGGACTATTTAGGTAATCTTGGAGAGGTCATTGTACTATGGACATATCTTCTTGATTTACTTAAGTAGGTCTTTTGATAGGCTTTGGAAAGAGAATGTCTTCTAATCTAAGTGTTGGTGTGTATAGTGAGAATGATTCTATTTAAGGTAGTCTATAGGATCTCTTGTGTGTGTGTGAAAGGGATTGTATGGGCGGTCGCTCCACACTTACTCAAGTGAACCTTGGAATTGACCTTTGGTAGATGAATCTTACATAGATGCTTATGATTGTTTTCTAAGTATGTATGTGACTCATCGTAGGTAATCTTAAGGGTCGTTTAGACACATCTAGAGAGGGTGTATGGGCGGTCTCTCTTTGTGTGACTTAAGTGAATCTTAGAATGACTTTAAGTGAGGGAATTACATGCTAGGAGATGTTAAAAGGAAGGTTAGGACTTCACTGTAACAAGTGAAGGGACTTCACTGTACAGTGAAGTGAACTCACTGTAAAGTGAGCTTATAAATGTTATTTTTGATTGATTGTTATCTTATGTATTTCTTAATTGCTAAATGATGTTTTTATGTTTAATCTATGATTTCTAAATGAAAAGATGCATATTTCCAATAAAGTCCGTTTTCATGATTTTATGCATATAGCCATATTTAGTACATGTGGTTGTACTAATTCCATGCTTTATTTTCTATCTATAGTCCTTGGTAGGTAAGGAGCTTTTGGAGAAGAAGTCTTGGGATTAGAAGGATCGTCCGAGAAGAAGAGTTGAAGTATGTCCTCATTTGACTCGAGGGCATATACATGTCGTTTTATGTTTCTTTTATGAAGTATTGTAATAAGACTATGTTATTTCTATTTTCGTATTAATGTACTCTTGTGTCTTAAGATGATGAGATTGAGACTTAGTATTTCCATTACTTTTATATGAAAGAGATTTTTAAAGACTATATTATGTTTTAGTGAAAAGTTTTAATTTCGCACTACTTTTCACTATGTATATGCAATGAATTATATGAATGAGGCTTGTCTTAGAACTCTGAGAGTTCGACAACGCCGGTCGCAATCCGAGATTTCACCCTATCTTCTAGGGTATGGTTTCGGGTTGTGACACTCCATTAACGGCCTTAACCCAAAAGAAGTTCAAATTCGAATGGTCGGAATCATGTAAAAAGAGTTTCCAATTATTGAATGATAGACTCACCTCCGCTCCGGAATTGACCTTATCGGAGGGTATCGAAGGGTTTGTGGTTTATTGTGATGCCTACCGAGTGGGTCTAGGATGTGGGCTCATGCAACATGGGAAAGTCATAGCGTATGCCTCTAGGCAACTCAAGTCACATGAGAAGAATTACCCAACTCATGGCCTTGAGCTTGCGTCCGTGGTATTTGTGTTGAAAATTTGGAGACATTATCTCTATGGGGTACATGTTGATGTATTCACAAATCACTAGAGTTTACAATATGTGTTTACCCAAAAAGACTTGAACCTACGTCAAAGAAGATGGTTAGAACTTTTAAAGGACTATGACATGAGTGTCATTTACCATCCCGGAAAAGTTAATGTGGTAGTGGATGCCTTGAGTAGAGTGTCCATGGGTAGTGTGACTCATGTGGTTGATGATAAGAAAGAGTTAGTAAAGAAGTTCAAAGGTTGGCTCGTTTGGGTGTTCGACTAGAAGACTCTTCGAAGGGTGGTTTCGTGGTTCGCCACAACTCTGAGTCATCTTTAATGGTTGGGGTGAAATCCAAGAAACAACTTGATCCTCTATTGATGGAGTTGAAGGAAACAGTCCTTAGTAAGTCTAATGAGTCATTCTCTCAAGGAGAAGATGGGGTGCTTAGGCACCAAGGAAGGTTGTGTGTACCGGATGTGGATGGCTTAAGGGAATTGATCATGGAAGAGGCACATGGCTCCCGGTATTCCATCCATCCATGTGTTAAAAAGATGTATCGTGACTTACGAGAAATTTATTGGTGGAATGGTATGAAAAGAGACATAGCGGATTTTGTTGCTAAGTGTCCAAACTGCCAACAAGTCAAAACGGAACATCAAAGGTCGGGTGGCTTGACTCAAAATATAGATATTCCTACATGGAAATGAGAGGATATTATCATGGACATCGTAGTAAGGTTGCCTCGTACTAGAAGACAACATGACTCGATATGGGTCATTGTGGATAGGTTAACCAAGTCCGCCCACTTTCTTCCCGTCAAAGTCACATATTTGGCGGAAGATTATGCCAAATTGTACATCAAAGAGATAGTGAAGTTACATGGAGCCCCTTTGTCCATCATTTCGGATAGAGGTACTCAATTTACCTTCCATTTTTGGAAATCTTTCCAAAGTGGGATTGGTACGAAGGTAAAGCTTAGTATCGCTTTTCATCCTAAGATGGATGGTCAAGCAGAATGCATTATTCAAACTCTTGAAGATATGTTGAGGGAATGTGTCATTGACTTCAAGGGTAATTGGCATGACCACCTACCTTTGATAGAGTTCTCCTACAACAATAACTACCATTCGACCATCTCTATGGCACCCTTTGAGGCACTTTATGGGAGAAGTTACATATCCCCGATTGGGTGGTACGAGGTAGGTGAGGTTGCTCTACTTGGTCCCGACTTGGTTTATGAAGCCCTTGAGAAGGTTTGAGTTATAAGAGATATACTAAAAATGGCTCAAAGTCGGCAAAAATCTTATTCCAACAATAGAAAGAGGGACCTTGAATTCGAAGTAGAAGATTGGGTCTATTTGAAGAAGATTGGGTCTATTTGAAAATTTCACCCATGAAAGGGGTGATGAGGTTTGGAAAGAAGGGGAAGCTTAGTCCTCGTTATGTGGGCCTATATGAAATTTTGAAACGAGTCGGGAGTATTGCCTATGAGTTGAAGTTGCCAAATGAGTTGGCATGATTCATACGGTGTTCCATTCTTCCTATAGAAGGTTTAGGGGTAAAGGAGGACCTTTCTTATGAAGAGGTCTCGGTTGAGATTTTGGATCGCCAAGTTAAAAAATTGAGGAATAATGAGGTTGCCTCCGTAAAAGTTCTATGGAGGAACCACCTTGTTGAGGGAGCAACATGAGAGACCGAGGCCAAAAGGAAGTCCCGTTATCCTCATTTTTTTCCCCTTACTCCTAGCCAAGATTGAGGTTAGTAGTTCCTTATATGACTATTATGAATAAAGTTGAACTTATCATGTTTTTCTAAATATGTGCATATTATAGTAGAAATTCATGCCTAAGTTGAGTTCTTTTCTTTCCATGAAATATGTTTCTTATGGTTGGCTTTCACTTGATATGTGTGGTGTGCTATAAGTATTCATGGAAGTTGTATTGAGCATAATTGATGTTGTCTTGATAAGAAATCAGCATGACAACTTTGATGTTCATATTGAGCTCATACTGAATGGAGAAGGTAGTTCCTTCTTATATGATATGAAAAGAAGTTGAGTATATGTATATGGTATGTTGTGCGTTAAGTTCCTATGTGTTATTGCTATGATTCTATGTTGGATGGAGTGAATGATTCCTCCAATGAGCTGTGACTGTCGTTGGTTGGGCTTCTAGTCTTGAGACTCTTCTTCTTCTTCTTCTATAAGGGTCTAGAGTGTCATTCGGGGACGAATGTTCCTAAGGGGGGAGTATTGACACCTCGGAAATTCCATGACCTATAATAGAGCCTTATATGTTGAGTAATGATGATTTTAGACCTAAATAAACGTAAATAACTTGTTTGAGAAGTATTGAGACCATAACATTGAAGAAAGACCTTAACGTCCCTATGTTTGGTGAAGGTTTATAAGGGTCATACGAAGTCCAAAACTTATACAAAGACTTTAAATAGGTAAAATGTAGTATAGAGGGTCAAAACGTACAGTCACGACACCTCAAGGACCACCGGAAGGGTCCTTGGGGAGGACCCGAACATGGGCGAGCAAAGCAGCCTGCGCGTAGCCAGAATTTGTTAGTTGTTGCGCGATGCACAGCCATCACACAGGGATCCCAACTTGGCCTCGCGACGCGGGGCCTACACGAGGCTCACTGCCTCAACCCGGATTTCAAAAATAAATCGTGAAATTAACCCGCGACACGCAACCACTTCCCAAATTCGTAAAAGTCATATTTTAAGCATTTTGACTTCACAAGAAGACCCATTTAAGTGAGGGGTCTTTTGGGTAATTTAATGGGTGACTATATAAGGTATTAGGGTCAGTTTTAGGTCAATTTTAACACCCAAATCAAGTCTCAAAAGTTGAAATAAAAAATCACCCACATCTCTCTCGAATTTTCTCTTTCTCCAAACCTCCATTGAAGACCACTAGAGCTCCAAGAAGAAGGTCAAGCCTTCAAGTTTCCAACCTAATTTCATGGCTTTATCATCTCTAAGGTATGGTGTCTTTCACTCTTGGGATCCTTTTCCCCAAGAGGTCCCTCCAAAAGATGATTTTTAAATCCCCCAAATCTAGGTTTTCTTCTACAGATGGGTCTTCTTTGAAAAATGAAATTACGAATCAATTTTGATAAATTATGATGAATTAATGTTGTTTAAGTCTATATTGATGGTTAATTGATGATCCTATGAGATTTCCCAAGACACACGTTTATCCCCCAATTCCATGAAAACCTTGAATTGATATGGTGAATTGTGAAGATCATGAACATGTAGATTGACTACATTATTGTTAATTATGTAATTGCTTCTTGTATTTACCTTGTCGATATAATTGGTTATGTATTCTTGGTAATGGAAGTATGACGGTTCTTGAAAGGGCAATGAGGCATGTTGATTGGTTCTTCTTGGATTCAGTTATGAATTATGAGTTACTTGTCTAGGTCTAATGTGTGGTTGTGATGTTGATGCTAAGTATTCCTCATCCTTAACCCTAGACTATTGAATTGGTTATGAATAATACAAGTATGATATGGTATGATTATTATATGATTGAAAGTAGTTTCTCATGATTATAATAAGGTGTTAAGTGAAATGTTTACTCAGTTATGAGATGGTTTCTAAAGTGAAACGATTGTTCTCACTTGTGATGACCTATGAGCTAGATATGATAAGATGTTTACATAGGGGTCTAGAAGAGACTAATGTGAACTTGTATGATGAAATAATATGATTACTAAAGGGAATAATTGCTTAGTACCTAAAGGGCATGTAAATGAGATGGAGGTCTCACGTTAGTAATTCCGGCCTCCCACATGGGTTTCCTCACATTAGTAAGTCCGGATTACCAAATTATGTGTTGTCTCATGAGATGGAAACCTCCACGTTAGTAAGTCACGTTTTCTAGCAACAATCTCATTGACCCTTAACTATGTGCCCACATAAGACTCTAGCTTAGTGGATCCACCTAGATAGCTACATACGAATGGTTACACCTTAGGCAAGTGTTAACCCTCTTTCTTCGGTGTGGGAGTAGAACACCAGATTCCATGTAGCTCACATGGTCTCATGTCGGTTATTGCACTTCTTTACCTAACGTAAAAAGTAAATGAACAAGTTAAGTATGTGAACTCCTATTAGGGTTGTCTTGAGGGCTACTACATAGGGTAAGGGAGGGTATGGACTTCTCTTACTCATTACACATGTGGGATCCTAAGGGATGGTTCTAGTAGTGTTCTTTTACGATTATGATTATGATTATGATTATGTTGATAAGATATGAGTAGTATTCATGTATTAAATATGTCATGATAAATTATATGAATATTTTGTAAGTATGAAATGGGTTGCTTAATGTGATACTTAGCCTTGAATAGGATTATGGGGTTCTATCTTTGGCATTGCACAAGTATTGCTTGGGTGGTCTTCATGTTGGGTTGATATTATGTTGAATTGACTTATTATGCTTCTTATATATGTATGTTGAATTAAATTGGAAGAAAGCATGATTTTGACTAAATTGTCATTTTCTCATGCATTGATGATTTTGTGCATAGGAGTCATACTTAGTACATGTGGTTTGTACTAACTCATATTTCTCCTTTTTTTCCCAAACATTTTTAGTTTCGGGCCATTGAGGAGATTCGTGGTCATTGGAGAAGAAGTCTTGGATCTTTCCTAAGTCAATTGGTGAGTCCTGATGAGTTTCGAGGATGGAGCCACTCATCAAGCCTTATTAGTTTGTTCTATGTTTTGAGACAATTATTCCTTTCTCATGTTGAGACTTCATTGTAGCCTATATGGCATATTGTAATAGACTAGGGCTATGCCCAAACTATTGTGAGTCATACTCTTGTAGATAGTTTATATGTGACATGAGACTTTAGACTTCCTATATAATTTGTTATGCTAAAAGAGAAGCCTATGTAAGCTTCATAAGCGAGGGGTCTATGTAAACCCATATACGAAATGCGAGAAGTCTAAGTATAATTCGTTGTATAGAAAAGTTTTAAATTTCTCCGTATTGTTGGCCTCTGATGTGCTATGATGTATGCTAAGTGCTTGTCTTAGTCCTCTTAGAGGACGATGGCGCCAGTTACGCCTAGGGGGTACTTTGGGTCGTAACTAATATAAAGAATGAGGTTATGGAGGTAAAAGGTTACAACAATAATTATCATAAAGGTGGAGGTTATCTTCATAATAGAGGAAAGTAATGTAGTAACTTCTTGGTGTAATGGATTATCTTCATAATGGAGGGAAGTAATGTAATAAACTTTTGGTGTAGTGGACATCCACAATATATTATTTTATAACATAAATCTCTTTATTGAAGAAGACAATTAAATTTCTCATTAATAGTAACTACAAATAATTATCTTATCTACTTAAGATTATCCTTAATTATTTTATCTTATCTACTTAAGATTATTCTTAATTATTCTGTAATACAAATTTAGTAAAATATAGTAATAAAGCGTATATTCAAAAATTATAATTGAATTTTTCTTTAAATATAATCAACTATAGATTAGTCTATATAATGGATGTTTTTCAAGAGAAAAAATAATGTAATTTTGGAAATTAGATATTTATAAAAAAAATCGACGATAAGACCTTTGTAACTTTTAGTAACACGCTATTTTTTATATTGTAATCATTCCAAACAAGAATTAATATACATAGAAATTGGTAATATTATTTTCACTAATTTTAACCATGACTAAAAAATTCAAGTAATCATATAATATTAATTAAGGTGATGTTTCAAACAAATAAATAAAAGATCACTCAATACGTAATGATCAATTATAATACTTTAAAATAGATGTATTTTACGTAGGATACTTAAATTATAATATTTTTAATGTAGGTAAATAAAGTATAACATAATCACTATATACAATTTTTAAAAATTATTTTCATTTAATATATAATTTTCTATCGAATGAGCAATGAAAGTTCATGTTAGTAATAGACAAAAGTAGATTATTCTCTAATTAAAAAGTATAATAATTACTCGGTAATACATAATTTAGTGGATTAAGTATGAATTTTCAAATTCACAATTGACTTTTTCTTAAATAAAATAAAATAATATAATTCTACCATGATTAATAGACCGATCATATAACGTATGTGATTTTCTTGTATGAAGAAAATAAGAAAATAATTTTGAGAATCGGATGTTTTAACTATGAAAAAGATATAATAAGATATTTATAACTATACCTCGAATGACATATCAAATTTTGTATATTATAATTGTTTGTAACGACCCTAAATATGAACTAGGATGGACTAGAGCTTCACTTGTGTTTTATGAGTTAATAACTTGTTAAAATGATGAAGAATATCTTTTGAAATCAGTTTTGAAGAGTTTTGAAGTCAAACGTCAAGGGACGACCAAGACATTCGAAAACTAGTCTTTTATGTGTTGGTGTGTCCTAGTATGTCGTGCATATTTTTATGTGTTGTTTGGAGTCTAAAATCAGTGGGGATGACCCTAACACCTATATGGACATGTTTAGGGTCAAAACGTCCGGGCAAGACTCCACAAGGACCAACCTAAGGGTCCTTGAGGAAAACCCAAGCCTTGGCCAAGATGCTGCCAAGGCAGGTTGCGACCGGTAGCATTGGGGGAGCTATGCCGCGTCGCGGACTTGATCCAGCAATGGGAAAAAATTGTCTCCACGTCGCGGAGACATCGTGCAACCTATTGTCCCAAATATAATTTATTTTTCAAATCTTCAAGGAACAGCTCCGCGACGCGGTCTTGTTTTCAGACGATAATTCCGAAAATGAAAGTTAAGTTTGACTTATTTAAAAAGGTCCAATTAATGTATGGGTGTTTTGAATATTTTGGAGGTGTATTATATATTGATTTTAGGTCATTTTTCATCCATTCCCCAATCAAAAACACCAAAACCCAAATCAAAAACCTTCTCTCTCAAAACTCTCTCAAAAACTCAAGGAAGAAGATGAAGATGGAGATGGAGCGGTTTCGTTTCAAGAGCTTTATTCTTCAAATTTTTGTGGGTTTTCTTCTAATTTCTGCTTTTGACGATGCTCGCCAAAATTTTGTATACTCTACGAGTACTTTGGCTACTGACCAAAGAGATTCACTTTCTAGCACAGACATAATTAACATTTTAACCAGCATAGATGATTTAAGCAACAATAGCTTGATAAGTTGCATTTGAGGCTTCGTGCGTAGACTGACTTTTAGCTCAACTTCCTTAAGCTAAAAAGTTATGGAGGTGAAAGGTTATAAGAATATTATCATAAAGGTGGAGGTTATCTTCATAATGGAGAAAAATAATGTAGTAACTTCTTGGTGTAGTGGATTATCTTCATAATGGAGGGAAGTACTGTAGTAACCTTTTAGTGTAGTGGACATCCACAATATATTATTTTATAACATAAATCTCCTTATTAAAGAAGACAATTAAAATTCTCATTTATAATAACTACAAATAACTATCTTATCTACTTAAGATTATACTTAATTATAATGCAAATTTAGTAAAATATAGTAATAAAGCGTATATTCAAAAACTTATAATTGAGTTTTTCTATAAATATAATCAAATAAATAGATTAGTCTATATAATGGATATTTTTCAAGAGAAAAAATAATGCAATTTTGAAAATTAGATATTTATAAATAAAAAAAACCGACGATAAGACTTTTGTAACTTTTAATAACACGCTATTTTTTATATTATAATCATTCCAAACAAGAATTAATATACATAGAAATTGGTAAAATTACTTCACTAATTTATCTATGACTAAAAAATTTAAGTACTCATATAATAATTAAGAGGATGCTTCAAACAAAAAAATAAAAGAACAATCAATACCTAATGATCAATTATAATACTTCAAAATAGATGTATTTTATGTAGGATACTTAAATTACAATATGTTTAATGTATGTAAATAAAGTATAACATAATTAGTATATACATTTTTTAAAATTATTTTCATTTAATATATAATTTTCTATCGAATGAGACAATGAAAATTCATGTTAATAATAGACAAAAGTAAATTATTCTACAATTAAAAAGTATACTAATTACTCGGTAATACATAATTTAGTGAATTAAGTATGAATTTTCAAATTCACAATTGACTTTTTCTTAAATAAATAAAATTATATTATTCTACCATCTATAGACCGATCATATAACGTATGTGTTTTTCTTGTATGAAGAAAATAAGAATATAATTTTGAGAATCAGATGTTTTAACTATGAAAAAGATATAATAAGATTTTTATAACTATACCTCGAATGACATATCAAATTTTGTATATTATAATTGCTTGTAACGACCCTAAAAATGAACTAGGGTGGACTAGAGCTTCACTTGTGTTTTTATGAGTTAATAACTTGTTACTTTGATGAAGAATAGCTTTTGAAGTCAGTTTTAAAGAGTTTTGAAGTCAAACGTCAAGAGACATCCAAGACATTCAAAAACTAATCTGTTGGTGTGTCCTCGTATGTCGTGCATGTTTTATGTGTTGTTTGGAGTCTAAAATCAGTAAGGATGACCCTAACACCTAGATGGACATGTTTCGGGTCAAAACGTTCGGGCATGACTCCCCAAGGACCAACCTAAGGGTCCTTGCGGAGGACCCAAGCCTTGACCAAGATGCTGCCAAGGCAGCGACCAGTAGCATTGGGGGAGCTACTCCGCATCGCAGACTTGCTCTAGCCATGGGCAAAAAATGTCTTCGCGTTGTGGAGACATCGCGCACACTACTGTCCTAAAAATGATTTTTTTAACAAATCTTCAGGGAACAACTCCGCGACGCGGACTTGTTCCTTGGCGATAATTTCAAAAATGAAAGTTAAGTTTGACTTGTTTAAAAAGGTCCAATTAATGTAGGGGTGTTTTGGGTATTTTGAGGTGTATTATATATTGATTTTAGGTCATTATTCACCCATTTCCCAATCAAAAATACCAACACCCAAATCAAAAACCCATAAAATATTGAAAGTGTTGCTAAGAGGTCCTATTAAATGTTAAAATATTGACATTTTGAAAAATTTCTGATAAAATAATATTGTATCGCCTTTCTCGATCTTTTGTGACTTTTCCTCTCACAACTACAAACTTTCGTCCTATCTTTTCTCAACCAAACACTAATTTTTTTCTTTTAAATTGGTATGTTTTCATAATCTTACACTTTTTTCTATTTTTTTAAATTATATTAATAATTTTTTTAGGGTGTATTGATGTTTGTCAAGAACACTTGTCGCAATAATATTTTTTAGTGTATTGATGTTCTTCAAGGTTTTTGAGTGAAAAAGTACTATTCGTAATTAAAAATAATAACTATTTATACATATTTGAGGTCTCTTATAAGAATTTGTCTTAGGCTAATGATTTTATTGAGACTCTTTGATCATCAAATCGTTTGTGAGATAACACTAATATATTATTGTTGTTGAACTAGTTGGTGACAAAAATAATGGAACTATTAATAATTCAACATCCCAATTCAGTTTCAGCTTGGAAAATTTTTTTTAGGGAAGAAATAAACTTATTCGTCTGAATTGGAAATTGGTGAGAAGATAATTAATGCTCTGAAATTATTGATTAAAAATTAGTGCACCTACATTTGAGGAATATATGAAAAAAAGAAATGAACGTGAATGCGAAGAGTCATTATACAGTAAATGTGTTAGTATATTTTGTGAAAGTGTCCACTACATGAATGACGTTAAAGATTCACAAGTTAGAGAAATGGATTAAGATTATAAAAAAAAAGATAAAAAATATTTAATTTTTCTAATTAGCCAAAATACATGTTACCCGATGATAATGTGATACCTTATTTATTATTTTTCAAGTAGTACTTATCATACTTATTGCACTTTTTGGTATTATATTGTGCCTATAAGATACATTTTATTTATGATTTTTTTATGTTATGCTTGATGATTAAATGTTTTTAATCAAAAAGTATTTTTTTTTGTTGAAATGATTTTTTATAACATGTTAATAATATAATGTTTGATTTCATATGCATATTCAGATATTGAAAACAAACAATAATGATTCAGTGTTCAAATTTGGAGACAACATCTTAATATTTAGATGTGTATTCAAAACTGGACACCTAACTCTTAATGCAAATCTTAATATTCAAACGTTTATTCAGATTCAAAGGTCTTAATCTTATTGAAAACAAATGAGGCCTCTAAGACTTTTTGTTCAGAAATTACTTATTAGTCAATAATACTAATAAGTAAGATTTTTTTCTCAATATCAATTGCCTCTCTCCTCCCTTTCTCGATCTAGCTTGCGTCTTTCCTCCTAATATATATTCATTGTCATACACATTATTTTATATGTGTACTTTTTTCTCCAAAATCTACAATAAAAGAATACAAGTACTGGTGGCAATTTGAGCCCATATTAGTGAAATGAAACCATTTTGTCCATATTAAATTAAATGGATCACTCATATTTTCTTTCATTTTCTTAAATGGTTACTATGATCTTCAACTTATTTAAGCTCATACAAATATGGACAAATAGGTTAACATGAAAATCCATATTCAGCCCATATAAGTGAGAAATGAAATATATTTTTTTTAATTTTTGAAAAACAAAAAAATTAGAAGTCGGTTAGTGGAAGGTGGGGGATGCCGGAGTGGGAGGGGGGTACGGGGGTCTTTATTTGTTTTTGAAAAAAGTTTTTTTTTTGTTTTTCGAAAACAAAATTTTTTAGGGGTAGGTTGGTGGAAGGTCCCGGGGGGGGGGGGGGGCGCCCGGAGAGGGGGTAATTTTTTTTTTTTTTTTTAAAAAAAACAGTTTTTTCTTGATTTTCGAAAACAAAATTTTTTAGGGGTAGGTTGGTGGAAGGTCGGGGTCAGGGGGGAGGGGGGCGCCCGGGAGAGGGGGTAAATTTTTTTTTTTTTTTGAAAAAACAAATTTTTCTTGTTTTTCGAAAACAAAATTTTTTAGGGGTAGGTTGATGGAAGGTCGGGGTCGGGGGTACCTGTAGGGAGGGGTAAATTTTGTTTTTTGAAAAACAAATTTATTTAAATGGGCTAGAACCACTTTGCCCAAACCATATTTGACCAAATCCATATTTGACCATATTACATTTGGATGGATTGTAATCCAAACCATTTTTTCTCAATTCATGTTCAACCCATCTAAATCCAATTCAATCCAACCATTTGCCACCCCTAAATACAAAGTACTCTCTCCGTCTGATATTATTTATCATGATTTTTATTTTTAGAATCAAACCATGACAAATAATATCGGACGGATAGAGTACATAACAAACCAAATAGAAGATTAAAAAAAGGGATAATTGTATATAATAGCAAACTAATAATCTAAAATAAATGGAGTAGCTAGGGTTTGATTTAATTGTGCTCCATAGCAAACGTTTATCAAAATTTGCCAGCGAATTATACAATTGCAGCGAATTATACAATTTAGGCCAGTGAATTATACAATTGTATATGTATGGTGATGCCAGCGAATTATACAATTTAGGCCAGAGAATCATACAATTGTATATGTATAGCGAATTATACAGTTATATGTTTGCTATGGAGCACAATTATGCAAACTTTGCTATAACATATAAATATAAATTTTTTATTTGCTATATGTAAAAGTTGCCCTTAAAAATATAAGAAAAAGGGTGTGTAGATTGAAGAGCGGCCCACAAATCGAGAATAGGAAGGGCCCAAATTTCAAGACAAGAGGTTGTTTGTAAAACCCGTCATTGACTTTTTTCTACAACTTTGCTTGTTACAAAGTCATTTTTGTGTATCTATAGTTTGGTGTACCTACCATTACCATTACCAAACCCAAAATCCCATTACAACAAGTGTTGTAGGGGGGAAGAAGAAGAAGAAGAAGGCAAAGCATCAACCATGGCTGCTTCATTAGAAGATGTTCCTTCAGAAAGCCTTATGTCTGAAGTTCTCCGCCGTCTCAGATGTTCTTCTAAGCCTGACAAACGTCTCATTCTCATAGGTAAGTCTATTTGCTTTACTCGATCCGCTTCGCCTCTTTCAAGTATAACATAGAGATATTTTGGTGGAATTGGACTAGTTACATATGATTTTTAATTTGACTTAAAATATTACATTACTGATAGTTGAAAAAAATAAAAATAAAAAGTTTGATTGAGAAAATACTGCATTAAAGTTAAACTTTGAAGGTGTGAAAGTTGCATAGAAATTGAAAAGTGTTGGGCGTTTTGGGATGTACTGAAGTGGAAAGATTTTCTGGTTAGTTGGGATGAGTATTTAGTATTGAAATGAAATTGGCATGAATAGAGTATGAGGGATACAAAATCGAAGAATTCAACGTAATTTGTGATTATACTTGCTTGATGGGGACTTTAAACTGTATCGTATTGAATGTGCTAGAGTATTTTAGCTGGATGAATTTGGTAATGCAGTGTACAAATGAATAAAGCTGCATCTTTTAAAATATAATTGAGTATAGACTGTAGAGCATGAAGAAAGCTTTTCCATTTTGAGTTTCTTGTTTTCATACCACCGACCCAAACTAGTTTAGAAAGTTTAGAATTGAGGCATTGGTGTTTTTGCGTCAAACACTGCTTGGTACCTAGCAAAGGATAGATCAGATCATTGCGATGAACCGATGCAAAACGAGGAGTTATTGTGTCATGGGTGATTCAGAAAAGTGTGCGCTTCTAACAATATGTTCAAAGTGATTTAAATGAGAATCCGTTGGCTCTTTGAATCTCA
Source organism: Solanum lycopersicoides (assembly GCA_022817965.1). Taxonomy (NCBI): domain Eukaryota; kingdom Viridiplantae; phylum Streptophyta; class Magnoliopsida; order Solanales; family Solanaceae; genus Solanum; species Solanum lycopersicoides. The sequence continues at coordinate 11,885,488 of CM040622.1, read as the reverse complement.
ACTTTGAATTGTTTTCGTATATTGGAGGTTGAAATTTGTTTTTTGTTTTTAATTTTGCAATTTGATTGTTATAGTACTAAATTCATATACTTTTGGTATTATTTTTATTTTTTGTGAATTGTGTGCATCATTTCTCACCTGAAGTCCTGAACTTCATGGACCTTGTTGTTTCTATGCACTTTTTGCTGTTCAAAACACTGACATTTGCAGCTTGCGTTTGATATCCAAACGGGCAGCAGAAACTTGTTTTTGTTGAAAATTTAGCTTCAATGCGTTTAAAACAACTATTTTTGTTAATTCTATTAATGCAGCTACTGTATTAAATGCAAGATCAAGAAAAAGTGTTGTTTTTTGACTTGTACTTTCACAATCTTGTGCAAAATGTTCCATAATATGTATCTCGTGTAATATTCTCCTTGCAAAGCATTGATGTTATTGAAAAAGTGTTCACCTGGCTTCTGACATTGCTATGTTGCCAGTTTTCGGTTCAAATTTTCATAATGTCTACTCCTTCAGGGAGTTCTACAGTGATACTGAATGAAAAAATATTGTTATCAATTGTGGTGATGAAGTGATTTGTAAAGTTCAGAGTTAGTGCTAACAATGTGAAACTAATGGCAGGTCCACCGGGATCCGGAAAAGGTACACAATCTCCTATCATAAAGGATGAATACTGCTTGTGCCATTTGGCCACCGGTGATATGCTCAGAGCTGCTGTTGCTGCTAAAACTCCACTCGGGATTAAGGCCAAGGAAGCTATGAACAATGTAAGTGGCAGTCAGTTTTTGGGGATGGGCAACAAACTTCGTAATGTTATTTAAAGTACTTTTTCTCTTTCTGGTGAACGATGTCCTTTTTGGGTGATTTTACAGGGTGAACTTGTGTCCGATGACTTAGTTGTTGGTATAATTGATGAAGCAATGAAGAAACCTTCATGTCAAAAAGGCTTCATTCTTGATGGTTTCCCAAGGACAGTGGTTCAAGCAGAAAAGGTTGTCCAAAACTATGAAACATTTGCATCGTGACTTCTCATCTTATTAGTGTTCTTACTTTTAATTGTGACGTGATGCAGCTAGATGAGATGCTTCAGAAGCAGGGGGCCAAGATTGATAAGGTGCTCAATTTTGCAATTGATGATGCAATCTTGGAAGAGCGGATCACAGGCCGGTGGATTCATCCTTCAAGTGGTAGATCTTATCACACCAAATTCCAACCCCCAAAAGTTCCTGGCGTTGATGATGTAAGTTTGCTAAATTGCCATTAGTTTTACAGATTGTCTTTTGTGTGAATGGCAAACAGCAAAGTATGGTTGTCATACCTCTAGCGGCTGTAGTTTCTTTATCGCTTTACATACATTTGCTGAAAACAAATCATCCTTATTGGTAATTAACATTGACCTCTCTATTGTTTCTAAACTGCGGAAAAATTTTCTGGGAGTTCAGGTTTGTAAACCAGAAAGTGGTGGTAATTAGATACCATTTTCCTTATCTAGTTTCTAAAAATAATATGTGGGGAGTTTAGGCGCGTTATTACGTGTCTCCTGATTTTATTTACTTGCTTAGGAAGTTCTTTCTCAAGGCACCTTTAACTTGTTCAATAATTAGCTGAAGGAAGGTAGTTTCTGACCCTTAAAGTTTTCCAACGAAGTACCTGGTAAGATGGCTTAGTTTTGGCTAGAACTAGTTGTTGGTCTTATGTCTTTCATTTCCAACGAGATCAGTGTTGTAAAAGCCATTGCTTGTTTGCGTAAAGTGACGAAACAATGCAAACGGAGGGGTTATCGCTTCCTGTGTGAAGCAATGTGCTTCAGAGAAATCGGTGCTTCGAGAGTTTTCAATGCATGCATTAGAAGGGTTAAAGACACAATTGCCCCTCGAAACCTTTTCAACATCCTCTCCATGATATTTGTGGAGAATGTTTTTTGAAGAAAATATTTTGTTTTAGTAATTATGCAATGCATATTATTTTTAATATATCATAAGAATATTAGCACAACTAATGTCGGTATAATTGATACACCATATTTAACACTTCTCTTATACCCTCTACCAAACAACCCCACAGTGATCTAAAAGATAAGTGGTCAATTTTTTGAATCTTAACTCTCAGAAGTTAGGACTAATGTTGACATAACTATAAATTCGATGCTGAAATTAGTAATTTTAATTTCAGTTTGATTATTATATTATTAACTTAATATGTGTTGGATATATTTTTTTACCATAAATTGTGTGCTTTATGTCAAAGAAGCTTTGTGTTTACTTCTTGCTATTTGTTACAAGTATATACCTCGTCGCTTTTTGGTGCTTTTTGCTTTTAGAAACACTGCCAACAATTAACCATTTCCCTATCAAGAGCTCAATTTCTCAAAACAAACAAAAAGGAAACGAAAGATGTCGAGACAGTCTCAAACCTTCAGTTATGTTGCATTGGCACAGATATGTATGTAATAGACAAATTGCATACAGCCAGTATCCTTTTCCAGTGTATATGGGTATATTAACGATTTGGAGTACATCAATTCAAACTAACATAAAGCAACCTAGTCATGGTAAAGGAAAAATAATCATCAAGTCTGAATCTCAAATTTAATCCGGGACCTGTCGTTCTTTAGTATTTCCTGAAAAGAAACAGTAGTGTATTTGAATTCATGTTGTAGCTAAAGATGATCAATAATATTAGTTTTTTCCAAAATATCATTGAGCGGTTTACTGATGTATCTTTCTGCATACAGGTCACTGGAGAGCCTTTAATTCAACGGAAAGATGATACTGCTGAGGTTCTCAAATCAAGGCTAGATGCATTTCACCGTCAAACTGAGCCGGTTTGTATTTATAGTTCATTCTTACTTCCTCTTTAGTATTATAACCTGTATATTTTATACTTTTACCGTAAGGATGATTAGGATTTTAAAATTCGTTTTTACCTGTGAAGAAAAATTATCTAGTTCTTATTTCTAGACAAACAATTAATTCTGATATCCTCGACAGTAGGATAACTATTATGATTAAGATGTGTTATTTGGGTGCGCTTAAAGAGTCTGTTGAAACAAATATGTAGAATTACTTGACTGTGAAATAGTGGATTAACAATTGTGGCAGCTACCCCAGTAGGAATAGACGCATATAAGTATCTTACGATAACCTATCCATTTGAGTATGAAAAACTTTGTTATATGACATTTTATGATACGACAGAGAAGTTTCTACTTGTATTTGCGTTATGTGTGCAAAAGGAAGTCGAGTTTATGACCTTCTAAAATTGTTTGATAATGCAGGTAATCAATTATTATTCCACCAAAGGTGTTGTTGCAAGCCTTCATGCTGAGAAACCACCAAAAGAAGTTACTTCTGAGGTTAAAAATGTGTTATCTTCTTGAAAAGGATCATCTGTCACAAGAAAATTGAGACAATTTTTTTCTTTGTATTATCAAAAAAGAAAAAAAAAATCCTTCTGATTTTTGGTTTTCTTATATGCGGCTTTTTGTGCAAGTCCCTGAGGAAGTATTGTTTGTATGGGGAATTTTTGCTAATAATTTTAGAAATAACTCCACATTGGAACAATAATCCATGTAAGCCAAATCTTGATTTGGGATTTGAGCATAGTTAATTGATATGTGATTTGAGAATTATGTTTGATTGTTGCAAAATGTAGATTATGCATCACCTTAGATTAATGCTTCAAGAGGATTTATTTCTTTCGAAATTAATTAGTTGCTTGATAATATATACTCCTTTTCCGGAAAGGCTTGGTGGTTTATGCATCACCTTGATTATGTGTGACTCTCATATAAATTATATAAAAAATGAACTTTCAAATTTTTTTAGAATAATAAAAATAATAGAAACAAAAAATAAATAATAGAAGTAAAAAGTAATCAGCTTGTAAATTATATCATGTTATTATGTGTGATTCACAATCTCTTCCTAAGAATTGAAGAATTGAAGAGTGTAATTAACCCCTGTCGATCACACCAATTACCTATTGACCAAGTAATTACAAGGTCAAACAAACATGCCAGATAGTGTAACTACACCAAATTCAATCACCAAATCCAAACACGTGAAAATTATGTGATGAACCTCTCAATTTTAGCTATAACACATTTCTACTCAACAAAATAAGGTGTTCTTCTTCTCACCTTCTCACACATAAAGTTGTTATTTCTTCTAAATATATAAATAGACGATTGAATATTTCATACATAAATTGTGGATAAAATTCATGTTGAAAAATAGATAATTTGAGGGAGAACCAAAAGTACACTAATATTACAAACATGAGGACTATCACCGTTCCATGTGAAAATTCATAAATGACTTTGAGTCTTATTCAAAGATAAATTGGTCATTTTCACCATTTGGTATTCAATATTTACTTAATAAAGATCATTATATCAACATATTCATTACTCATTAGTACAAATTCAAATAGAAAGTTATAGAATAAATATAAACAATTCAAATATATATATGATTTTTTATTTGTATCAAATTATTTTTCTTAATGTCTTCTTACTTGTCGATCTTCTATAATATTGTAGCTCCACATAAAATAAAAATAGAAATGATTGAAAAAATACTGTAGTAATAACTTTGTAATACAATTGACTACAACTTCACTACATATTACCGAATACCCACCAAATCAAAGTTTAATTTTACCGTCTGTCGAATCAAAATTTAAACATTTAATATTTAATACTCCCTCTGTTTCACAAAGAATGATCTAGTTTGATTTGACATGGAGTTTAAAAAAATAAAGAAAACTTTTGATTATGTGGTTCTAAATTAAAGTTATATCAAATTACAAAATTACCCTTTAATTTTGTGGCCTTAAACATACCAAGTGGATAGTTGTTACCAAAAAAAGTTGATGTCATTCTTTTTTAATGTGTTTACTTTTAATTATTAAATCCAAAATTTAAAAACGAAAAAGAAATAGGAAATACAATCGGCTATAACTTTAAATATGAGGGTAAAGATTGCAGTTATTTCTCCTTGGTAAAATTGGGATATTTGTTTTTTTTAATCAACCCGTCAATGGCTTCCTCGTGTTCTTTTGTTATTGTTCATCTTGAGGGCTGCTGTTATTGATTCGTGAGCCGAAAAAATGAAGTTGGCTCCAAGAGAAATAGAGAAATTGATGCTCCATAATGCTGGTTATCTTGCTCAAAAACGTCTTGCTCGAGCTCAACTTCTTAACTATACTGAAGCCGTTGCACTTATTGCAACTCAGGTATCCTATAATCCAAACAATTTTTTTTACATCTTTTATGTTTTTGAATGAAATCGACGTGAATGATACAGAATTTGTATAGAGGATTGAGTATAGTTGATAGAAAATGTCACTTGTGTTATTTCCAACGATATGAGAATTTACAGAGTCGATTTTTATGGGATTGAGGTATGGTCGAATGATTGATTGATTTGGTTGCCTTTTTTATTTGTAAATCTAATGGTAAAGGTTCTAATTTTTAGTTGAAATTGTGTTGACTTTCTGAATATATGGGGACTATATGATTTCTACTATTTTATATGCTGATTGTGCATAAAAAAGTTGTAACATGCTTTTGGAAGTTATCTGTTTTTGTGTCTTATTAGGTCTTAGAATTTGTCCGTGATGGAGATAAGAGTGTGGCTGAGCTGATGGACATAGGGCGACAATTACTGGGAAGGTATACTGCACTTGACAGTAGATAGTATGTAGTTTAATTATCTCTATGAGATTAATGGAACCCTTGCTATGTAAAGAAGAACTTATAATTAATTGGAGAGCAGTTTGCAAACAGGCCAAGTGCATTGCTTTCTCTATAAGAAAGCAAACTGTGTGAACTGATACAGGAAATAGAATAATTTGAGCGTAGCAGTATCGTATGCATCAGCATTCAGATTGTTAAAGTGTGACTTCTTACAGAAAGACGGGTGTATATTTCTTGGTAAAAGAATATGACTGCCTTGGCACCTGCACCTAGAAAACGGAAGAAGGGAATCAATTAATAAACATGAATGATGTAAAGAGTGCATCGTGAGAACTGTGCATGTTAATCGATTGTAGGTGAAATCAATATGAGTGGACTGAAATGCCTCAAAGAATATAATTATTTGAATGACTGCATGCTTTTGACGAAGATCAATGGGCTTACGAACTTTTTTTTGTTTTCAGGAGACAAGTTCTTCCAACTGTTCCTCATCTGTTGGATTGTGTTCAGGTACTACAGATGTCCCATTTTCTCTGTCTTTGATGATTCTTGTTGTCATGTTCATCTGCAGTTCAAGATAGCTAGTGACTATTCAGTGGTAATGTAACTTAGGTAGAGGGGACCTTTCTAGATGGAACAAAATTAATCACCATCCATGACCCTATAGCATGTGAAAATGGAAATCTGGATCTAGCTCTGCACGGTTCTTTCCTTCCTGGTAATCATCTCATATACTGTTTTTAGTATCTTCAACTGTAATTTTCTTTCATTTGCTAGAAGTGTGATTTCACACTTCTCTATAGAAATAAATCTTATGGGAGAGTTACTCTTTGTACATTAATTGTGTTGCAAACCTTATTTGACTAGTTAGAGAAAAGGTTATATGACTAGAGTTCGAATTTGGTGGAAGAATTATTTCACTTGTATGAATAAGGTCCTCTAAATTGAGTTTGATGCTTGCTGACACACATGGCACATAATTGATTTGAATTTCCAAATTTTAAAGTTGTTTTAGATCAGTTGCCCAGAGCTCATTTCTAATTGAATTTGGTGGGTATTCTGCCCTGATCTTAGAGTTTCTATTCACTGGCTCATCCCGCTGAATTCTCCAGCCGACCCCCGTTTTGTCTCTAAGGACATGGTTTGGGAGGGTCTGACTGTCATCTAGAACAATTCTTACTGGACCAAGAATTTCCCTCCTGCGGTGTGCAGAAATTTAGTGGTACTTTTTGCAAATAAAAATTCTGATCCTTTTAGACCGATATGATACCTAAACCTATGTGTACTTGTAGTGGCTTCATTTGAGCTATCCTTTGTAATCTCTGAGCATGTTTTTCCATGAAGTGATATCGCCACCGAACTCTGGTAATTTCAGGAATATATTTAGCATTATGCTGTTCTGGAAGTCAATTATATTCGATAAGAATCTATACTTTCACATACTTATTGTTTGAAAGGTATCATTTTGCAGTTCCTCCTCTGGAAAAGTTTCCAGTGATAGAAGATAGCAAAATTCCTGGCCAGATGTGCTTTGGAGGTGGACTTATTGTCCTTAATCCTCAAAGAAAGGCAGTAATTCTCAAAGTCACTAATACAGGTGACAGACCAATTCAGGTGCTTGTCTTTATTGAATTTCTTCCCTCCTTTATGCTTTACAACATTTCGTTACTTGATCCTGTAAGTCCACTTCTGACCCTCCTAAATGAATAATGAAAAGAAAGAAATTATGGAAAGATAGATAAGACATTATTGGGAGAGAAATATTTGAGTGTCCTGTTAGATTCTGAGTTATGCCGAGGGAATCCTGCATGACTAACTGAAGTATAGAAGGGGACATAGCTAGCGTAGTTATGCTACATCTGTTGCTGAAACGAGTTTTATATTATTTGACAAAAATTGTTAAGTTTTCTGCTTATTAGGTGACTGTAAGTTGCTAACTTCTGGATCATGTGCTTAGCCTGTTCCAAATGCATGATCATGCTTCTCTCTTGGAGATTTAGTATATTCAGTATCCAGATATACAATGGCGTTGCCTGTCTTGAATGTACTTTCGAATGAGTCAATCTCAAGCTCCCAATTCCTCTTATTTGAAATGAAAAATGTGGAAAAGAGGTAACTGTACCATAATATTTCCAGGTTGGCAGCCACTACCACTTTATCGAGGTCAATCCATCCTTAATATTTGATCGAAAGAGAGCACATGGCATGCGTCTAAATATACCTGCAGGAGCAGCCACGAGATTTGAAGTAAGACTTCTTACCCTTTTAGCTTTGAAGCAACACTTAACTTCATCTATGTCTTGCTTATGCAAGGATGGGAAAAGTGTTGCAAAAGCAACAAACACATATTTCTTTTTCTGAAAATCTCTCTGCCTGTAGTATTCACTTTTTAATATGGGTGGTTACAAATTTGTGTGGAATGGTGGGGTTACATACAATTATGCTTCCTGAGCTTGGTTCTGAATTAAGGTTTTCCTGAATTGGCTTGGGCATTGATTTGTGGGAGAGATTAATGCATTGGGGACATATCGCTTTATCAGGAACACTAAACGAAAAAAAGGGATGTATACAGGAGTCTCTTCACCTGTCTTGTTTGTGATTAAGCATCTAAAGATAGAGTACATGAGCTTGTTAGAGTGGGTTAGGGTTCCACATTGGTTGGAGACTGGACCAGTGGTTTGCTTGTATGGACGTGGGCGATCCTTTCCCTCATGAGCTAGTTTCTGGGGTTGAGTTAGGCCTAAGTACCATATCTTACATGGTATCAAAGTCAAGTCCTTCCATGTTTGGGCCCCTATGTTATATTTTCCACGCTCCAATTGGGTCTTGGAGTGAAGGGTGTTAGAATGGGTTAGAGCCTCACATTGGTTGGGAAATAGACTAGTGGTCTGTTATATGGACTTGAATAATTCTCTCCTCATGAGCTAGTTTTTGGGGTTGAGTTAGGCCCAAGTGTCATATTTTTACAAAGCTAATGGCTCCACATAGTAAATTTGTGGAGAAAGATACCTGTAAGAATAGGCTACCTACCTTTCATAGAGAGTGTACCTGAGATGTCTAAAAAGCTAGTTTATGTCATGGTTTCATCAAATTTTTGATTTGGAACTAAAAATCTCCTTAATGAAGAACAACAAATTGACATAATACCCCAGGTTAAAGTAGACTAAAAAGGCATCGATATTGAACAGAGAACTTGTCAAATATTTGATTGACAGAAAAATAACGGTATTGTTGGAGAGTAATTGGAGAAGATTCTTGCCATTGGATGTCCTTCCATTTCCAGTACTGGTTAGAAATGAAATAGCATGCATAAATTAAGCAGTCACCTTTCCATGCTTAGATGCTTTTATATTTGCTCATCTCCAGTCATGTCCTTTATCTTGTGAAGTACTGGTGCTCAAACGGGTTGATCAAATTTGACATTTCTCTTTCGTTTCTGCTGGCTTATGATTGGAGTTGACAAATGTTCTTCACTTTTTTAGCCAGGAGAAACAAGAAGTGTTGTTCTTATTGGGATTAGTGGCAAAAAAGTGATTAGAGGAGGTAATGCAATTGCTGATGGTCCAGTTGATGATGCAAAAGTTATGACATTAATGGAAGCTCTAAGTGAAGGAGGATTTGGTCATTTGGAAGAGCCAAATCCAAGGTCTGGCAGTATTGTTACACTAACTTTTTTCTCTTCGAACTTCTGAGAATTTTTGGATTACTTGATTGAGTTGCTTAATTACTGTAGCTGCAAGGAAAAGGGATATCTTAGCTTGAAAAATATTTTGCAGGGAAGGTGTTGTAGGAGAAGAATCTTGCTTTTCGTTTTCGATGACTCATGAGGAGTATGCCAACATGTTTGGCCCCACTACTGGAGACAGAATACGTCTGGGGGACACTGACCTGTTTGCTGAAATTGAGAAAGACTTTGGTATCTTTGGTGATGAGTGCGTGTTTGGCGGTGGAAAAGTTCTAAGAGATGGAATGGGTCAGGCATGTGGATATGCTCCAGCAGATTGTTTGGATACTGTTATAACAAATGCTGTAGTGATTGACTATACAGGAATTTTCAAGTGTGATATTGGAATTAAAGATGGTCATATTGTTTCCCTTTGTAAGGCAGGTAACCCAGATGTCATGGATAGTAATGCGATAATTGGGGTAAGTCTGGAATATTATGATGATAAGTTGCCAGAAGTCACTAGAATGTGAAGCTAATGACTCGTGATCTTTCAGGTTAACACTGAGGTTATTGCAGGTGAAGGAATGATTGTAACAGCAGGAGCTATAGATTGTCATGTGCACTTTATATGCCCTCAACTGTCATATGAGGCAATATCAAGTGGTAAATTTTATAATTTATATTGTATTTTTAGAATTCCCTTCGAAAATTGCCAATACATGCTTTTGTTATTACGTTTTTGTAGAATGTTCATGTAACAACTGTGTCTAGCCAGATCTGTAAACAATAGGATACCCCATGCTCTTGTAGTGTTCCAAAATTATGTAATTAACTCCTGTCTTTGATAGGTACGATCACTATCAAACTGAGCATATTTTCTCTCGTGTTTGGTGTTCTTCTGGATATTCAATTTGATCTAATGTTGGAGAGTATTGTTGCTTTTTTTCTCCTCTCCCTTTCTTTTCTGTGTGATATGGTCTTAACTCACCTTCAGAAGAGACCTCAGATTTTGGAAGCTTAAAGTTATTATTCATCTGCAATGAAAATGTACATATGCTGGGATGCAGTGTAAATGCTGATAGTCATTCTAAGTCTGAGATTAAATGTTAGATGATGTTGGTCGGTTGATGCTCTACTTTTGGATCTAAGGTAATTATGAAAAAGGGTTAGTAATCTGAGGTTTTGGCAGTCCATCCATAAACTAATTTGTTTAACTGACTTAATATTGACGGAACCACATGCATTCAGATGCAATAAGGATCATTTTGTCATATGGGTAATCATATCTGCAAGCTGAAGTAGATGAGGCTTTATATGAGCTGTTTACCCAACAGGCTGAGTCTTAAGCTTGCCTTGTATAGTTCTATAAGTGGCTTAAGTTTATGTAAGACAAACTTAATCTATTGTGTTTTAGGAAAGAGGAGTGAAGTGATAGATTGCTAGTCTTTGTGTTTAACTTTCGTCGTGTTTCCTTCTTTACGGCCCTTGTAGGAATCACTACAATGGTGGGAGGTGGTACAGGGCCTGCTCATGGGACACGTGCAACCACTTGTACACCGGGACATGTGCACATGGAATTGATGTTGCAGTCAACAGACGAAATTCCCCTAAATTTTGGTTTCACTGGAAAAGTAAACTTATTTGCTCGCTTGTTTTACTGATGAAAATATATGCTTATTTTCTGAGATTTACTGTAAAAGGGTAGCTGTGTGTAGCTTCAGATTTCCGAGCCTTGTTTCACTTGTTTGTAAGCTCAAGTAGTGTAACCTGGCACTTCACAGTTCACAGAGACAGAACCAGATGTCCTCACCCTTTTTGCTACTATTGGGACCAACAAATTGGAACAAAAGACCTTTGTTTCTGTGTTCTCCGTATTGGGCATAGTTGGATAATTTTATGCTGCTTTCTGTAGTGTAACACATTGGTGATTTCCAACTTGAAGTCCATAAGAAGATGATTCTTCTTAAAACAATGTGGAATGCATGTTCTGGTGCATTTATTTCTTTGCCCAATTGTATTGCAGGTAGAGGAAGACTTACATTGGGATTAAGGGGGATGCCGACACCCGTTAACCTTGGAATATTTTTATGTAAAGAAGTGTATATACCTTATATACGGTCTATATTAGCTCTTGGGCACCCTAAACTATGGATGCTGTTTGGGGCCACTGGTTAAGGCCCCTGCCTGTGTGCTTTGAAAGCTGGATCTGAAACCTCTGAGCCTACAATGATGCACCTTATTCTTTTACGTTTTTGAGTTGAACAAATTCTATGGTTAAAATGTCCTAGAAAAACAAAAAGGATTCAAGAATTGTGGCAAGCTGAATTCGAACTTAGAACCTTGTTGGGAAAAATATAACAGAAAAAACTACATATATATAGCATTTCGCCAGTGGCACCTAAGGGGCTCTTATTAACTTTAGTGCTACTTCAGTTGATTTATTTGTTTGGTTTTGACCTTTAGGTGCCATTGCACCCCCTCCCTCCTTGATAGATTTGCACGCCAAAATTTTGTAGCTAGTAATTGACATGATTGTGTTAAAGGTAGTGGTGCCCACCTTGAGAATCCTGGGTTCGCCTGTGATTGCAGGGTAACAGTTCCAAGGCTGATGGCCTACATGAAATAATCAAAGCTGGAGCAATGGGACTGAAGCTTCATGAGGACTGGGGAACTACTCCTGCTGCTATAGATATGTGCCTATCTGTTGCCGATCAATATGATATTCAGGTGCTCGTTCCTTTCAGAGTTTGCAGATTTAACCAAGATTTACTAGTTAAAAGGTGATTATGACTTCTGAAATGCAGGTCAACATCCATACTGACACCTTGAATGAATCTGGATTTGTTGAGCATACAATTGCTGCTTTTAAAGGTCGCACCATACATACATATCACAGGTAAACACTTCCGTAACTTCTCCCTCCAACTCTGAAGGAATACAGGAAAAAGAAGAAATAGAGAGCCAAGAATGACGAATTGAGAAAAAAGGATTAGAAAGCGCTGCTGCTTACCTGTAAGATCAATAAACAATATTCTTCTATTTCTTATCTGTAATATGTATTCTATAGTGAAGGTGCTGGTGGTGGACATGCTCCGGATATAATCAAAGTTTGTGGTGTAAAGAATGTAATTCCCTCATCAACCAATCCAACACGTCCATTCACTTCGAATACTGTGGACGAGCACCTTGACATGCTGGTAAGAGAAGCTTATATTAAGGTGAAGTTTCTATGCTCCTGAACAGTATATTGTCCTGATACCTCTACTTGCAGATGGTATGCCATCATCTTAGCAAGAACTCCCGAGAGGATGTAGCTTTTGCTGAATCCCGGATTCGGGCTGAAACAATTGCTGCAGAAGACATTTTGCATGACATGGGAGCAATTAGCATTATATCTTCTGATTCACAAGCCATGGGTCGAATTGGAGAGGTTTTCAGTAGTTTAATTTCCTATTAAATTTTTTGATTGAGAAATATCATATTGTTGGGAAACTTAACCAATTATATGATATTGCAGGCAAACTTGACCAATTATTGGTTTTTTTCAGGATATCATCTGTTAAGGGACAGTAAACAGAATGACTGGTCTATGTATAATCACATCAGCATACTGCAGTATGCAGCTTGTACTTCGACGTTCTGAACGTCTACCTACAATAACCCAATGTTCTATTTATGTTGTTAGAATATTAAGTGAATATGTGTCGAGATTCATTGTATAGTATAAGGAAAATCATATAGAATATTCCATAGTATACACTAGAATTTCTTACCTACGCCATTTAATGTAGCCTAAGACTCATATATAAGGAGCACCTCTTGTACACTGTTAATCAAGTCAATGAGCTTCTTTTCTATTTTCACATGGTATCAGATTATTTCTATTTATGGTTTACCCAATATTGCCCCATATTATGTTGTCCAAGCTCCAAATGTCCAGTCTTTGCCCCTTGGGTGGAGGGGGGTGTTAAGTGTCTCACATTGGTAGATGAAATGGGTTGCAGTCTCCTTGAGTGGTCTTAGACAATCCTCACCTCTTGAGCTAACTTTGGGGATTGAGATAGACCCAAGATCCATTTTATTATGGCACCAAAGTAGGTACAAGTCCTGGGTTTGAGTCTCACCACTACCACTATCAAAAAGAATTTCCATGTGCTTGAATCATCCAAAGTTCCAAACAATCAAGCCCACAAGTGAGGTGGCATGCCGAAGACATAATTAGGTAAATAGAACTGTACTCTTTTAATAGTTTAAGCGTTTAAGTGAGATGGTCAAAACACTTCAACATAGGTTATAGTATGTATCCTGCTATTATGATTAGGGCTTCCCAGGAAAGCAATATCTGCCCTTTCTTACTTGTTAGTTGATATAATCTATGTTGCTCGGACTCTTGAAAAATGTCGACGGGGACGTATCAGATTCTCCAAATGTATAGTGTATCTTTGGAAAATCCAACAAGGGTGCGCCACCAATAGTGAAGAGTCCGCACAACTTAGGATATAATAAGCTCATGTCATGATTAAGCCGAAAGTGCATATAAGAGAACTTTTTTAAAGAAAAATCTCACTTACAATCCCATGTACTGGAAGTCCGGAACCTAATTAAGCTGAGGAAAATAAATGAAGAACTAGAGGTGCCATCAAATATATAGTATAGTTTATTTCTTTTCTGGCTATTGTTATTTCTTGAAGGTGGAATATAGAAAAAGAAAGTAATTGAGTAGGTCATATCCTAGACCTAACGCCCTGCAGTTGCCAGATTTTGACGGGAGACTGCAATTGTCCTTGTGCGAGGAACTTACAAGCAGCAAGTAGTTTGGTCTGAAGGAGAGGCAGCGCCAAACTGATATCTCCTTCAGCTCTCCTAAACTATTTTCTTTAGTTTTCCATCTCATAACACTAGAAAAGACTCTAAAACTGCTTTATCTCATTTGTACATCGAGTGCCATCCTTCATAAAATCATAATAATAACTCGAGTGTCATCTTCTTAAAAACTCAAGGGAGAGATTCAGAAGTATATGATAAAGTTTAACTCTATGGTTATCAATGAATATATATGTGTCTGCGGTGGGGTAGAAAAATGGACAGGGGATCGAATTGCAACATGAGGATTTTCTGTTGTCTAGTCAATATGAAAATAGCAATTAACTGATTAGTGTCAGGTTCTTCTGGTAAACCTGTAATATGCTACCTGCTGTGAGTTAGCATTGAATGTGATTGAGATGAATATATATTCTACGAAACTTGGCTGTGTGATGTAATATTGAACAGATACTTGTCTTACCAGGTGATTTGTAGAACATGGCAGACTGCCCACAAGATGAAGTCATTTAGAGGACCATTGGACATAGACGGATCAGACAATGACAATTTCCGGATCAAGCGATACATCGCAAAATACACTATAAATCCAGCAATTGCTAATGGGATCTGTCAATATGTCGGATCAGTTGAGGTCTGTCCTTATCATCACTGTTCATCTCATGTTTGTTTAATTCTTTACCGATTGTTTTACCTATTCAATTCCAAATTCTCTAGAGAGATGCTTCTGTGATTCTATGAGTTGGACAAATTCTCTGTGATTCTATGAGTTGGATAAATTCTTCTGTGATTCTATGAATCAGACAAATTTTTCTTACTTCTTTTTAGACGGCGGGTTTGCTTATGATACATGGACTCTTCATTTACCTAGATGTATTCAAGGTGTATGAAAAGGGTATGGATATATTTTCTGTAGGTCCTTCTAAATACTCTGAAATGCCTGTAAAACCATTGGACATGACCACGTTAGATCCATATACAAACCTAATATCTGAGTCTATGTTAGCATAACGAAAGCCAAATCTCATCAATCGCCTATTAAGGAATTGTAGTACACTGATATACTCCATTTCTTGAGATAAAGAAGGAGATCCTTATAAGGCTTTTAATGTAGAATAAGTTAATATCTCCTCTATGGCGATGATTTTGGAGTAACTTAATTTGGTTAAAACAAGGAAGCTTCTAGTCTTTTTGCCGATAGATTTGTCTTCGACTTTATCAGTATGCTGCAGGTATGGAAATGACCGACTTTTATGATATCCTATGATGTGAACTCACATACCTTTGTGTCATCAGTCAATGAAGGTTTCTTTTCTTTTTTCTTTGTTTGGGTTGGGTCAACTATCTAAATGTGGTATCATCCGGCCTTATTAAAGTTGGACGGATCAAAATATGCAGTTTTCAGGAGCTCTAGGTAAAAATATTAATCTCATTTTAATCAAACAGAGAAAGCCAAGGAGTTGATTTGATTAGCTCGAAACAAAATCACAATAATATAAACATACCCAGTGAAAATCACAATAATATAAGCTAGGGGTGTCAAATGGGCGGGTTAGGTTGAAATTGAGAATATTAAAATGGTTGAAATAGAAGTCGTGTTGGGTCTTGACTCGCCCAAGTTTACTTTGGGCTCAAATGGTCTAAAAAACGGGTTGGGTCTTGACGCGCCCAATTTGACCCGATTAATCTAAAAAATTTAACATATTGATATTTAACTTTTACAATCACAATTTGAATTTTAGCTCAAGATTATTTTTTTTTAAAAGTAACAAACGGATAGATAAATTCTAAAAGATGTTAAATAGATGAATTCATAGCTTAAATATAGGAACATATCTTAATAAATTTTTTTAAAACGGGTTGAAATTGGAGATTGAATTGGGCTCAATTGAGGATTCTCTTCAAATGGCTTATGCTTGAATGGGTTGAGATTGAACCCAATTCAAATTATCTTGAGCTCAACCCTTAAAATTCTGGGCTGGTTGGACGGGTTACCTATGTTTGGGTTCATTTTTGACACCCCTAATATAAACCATGTTAGAAAACTTAAAGCACGTCTAGTTCAACTGATTTCTAGAAACTTGCATTGTATAAAGCTATTAGAATCTTGAGAGGTGATTATTCTATCCTATATCATTGTAGTGCTGAATGCATTGTCCTCTGAAAAGTCTAGCACTTCAACTCTCATTGTCAAAGATTACAGTTCCATTTATTGTATATCTTGCAGGTAGGGAAATTAGCCGATCTTGTGGTGTGGAAACCCTCATTTTTCGGAACAAAACCAGAAATGGTGATCAAAGGAGGCGTAATAGCTTGGTCAAACATGGGAGACCCAAATGCTAGTATCCCAACTCCTGAACCGGTAACTTTTTACATTGGTACTCTTTTTTATCCACAGTTTTTGCTTGTAACCAGCTATTGGACCTAAGTTGTTGCATCCAAGAGATCCAACATCGGAGTAATGTTTCTGAAACAACTGTATAGTTTAATTCACTTTTTCAGCTTCATGTATGAATCTTGAATTATTGCTTATGTTTTACTAATAGCCTCTTCCAATTAAACCCTTATTCGGGTTTGTCATCCATCCCCTTGAAGTCAGAGTTGTTATCTGTATTTTCACTACTGAGAAGCACAAGTTGTCACAGGTAACAATGAGGCCTATGTTTGGAGCATTCTCCAAGGCTGCAAGTTCTAATTCAATTGCTTTTGTCAGCAAGGTAGGTCTCTCTCTCCCTCTCTCTCTTACACACACACACACACACTGGCAACTTTAGATAACTTAACCTGATAGTGTAAAATAATTATACAATGTCAGTCCACCATACTTAATAGGAGTTGACGTTGGGATAGTTAAAGTTCTAATGATGTTCATTTTGTTAGCCTTGCTAGACATTGTTGTACAAAATATGCTCTTAACTACTCTATATGTAACAGGTAGCTCTGGATGCTGGAATAAAAGAATCATATAGACTAAACAAGAGGGTTGAAGCTGTAACTAATGTGAGAAATATCAGTAAACTAAATATGAAGCTCAATGATGCACTGCCTGACATCAAAGTCGATCCTGAGACATACACGGTGACTGCAGATGGAACAGCCCTTACATGCCCCCCGGCTACTACTGTACCACTCTCCAGGAACTATTTTCTCTTTTAGCAGTAACTATTTGTACTCCAATAGTTTTATTTGTCCTCCAATTGGTCGTCTTATGTAGCTTGGCTGGTAGAATTTAATTTTCTAAAATTCCACAGTTTCTTTGGCTGCATAATTCCTAAAGAGTGCAAGTGAGAAAACAATAAAAGAGTTGTAACCTTGAATAACTTAAATGCTAGTAGCATTGTCATACATGATTCATGAGTTCGGAACCAAAAGGGCAAAAATAATTTGTCAAAAATTCTAAAAGGATATCATATTTTTATTTAAGCAAAAGGGCAAAATCGCTACTACCAAAGCGATTTCCCTCTGACACATATGAACGACACATATGCCGTAGCAGCGTTTTCACAGTTTTTTTTAAAAAAAATTTGTTTTCATGAAAATTGCTGCTTTGGCAGCTTTTTGTTAAACTTTTTTTTTTTTTTGAAATTGCTGCCAGGGTAGCGTTTTACATAATTTTTCTTTTTTGAAAAGCCAGTGTTTTACTTTTAACTGTCTTGGTAGCGTTTTTTCCTGGATTTATTTTTCTTTTCCTTAATTTTTTTTTTAAAATCGCGGTTTATTAAAAAAAATTAAAAAAAAAAAGAAAATTCCCCCTCCAAATAAAAATAAATTTCAGGCTGCCAAGGCAGCAGTTCTTTTTTAAAAAAAATAAATTAAGTACAGGAATTGAAAAAAAAAAGAAGAATTAAGTACAACGCTGCTAGCACATCGATTTCCTTTTTTTTTAAATTATTTATAAAAAACTGCCAAAGCAGCGTTTTTATGAGAAAAAAGTGTTAAAAGAATTCTATGAAAACGCTGCTATGGCAGCGATATTAGAGGAAAAAAGAATCTTTTTTTAGAGAAAATCGCTGCTCGGACAGTGATTTCGATTTTTAATTTAAACGGAGTAAACGGCGTTCATATCTGTCAGAGAGAAATCGCTTTGGTAGTAGCGATTTTACCCTTTTAATCTAAAAAAAATATGATATGCTCTTTTGGAATGCTTAACATTTTTTTTTGCCCTTTTGGCTTCGAACTCCATGATTCATACCTTATTTAAGAAGTCAGATTCTCGTTTCTGTAATAAATTTTGCACATGATAGTATGCTTATACAACTTAAAATTCTGGTAGCATTGTCACGTTTTCGCCACAATATGTTCAATTTGGTTGTGATTTAAAGGAATAAGCCATCAACAGTTACTTAAAGTTGTTCACATGAGACTATTGAGCACCTCTAACTATATATAATTTTCGAAAATGAGCTTAGAAAGTTAATACTCCCTCTATTTAAAAAAGAATGACCTGGTTTGACTTGACATGACGTTTAAGAAAATAAAGAAGACTTTTGAATCTCGTGGTCTTAAATTAAAGTTATGTGAAATTTACAAAACTATCTTTTAATCTTGTGGCCTTAAACATGTCACGTGAAAAGTTAAAATTAAAATGTTATCAAAAAAAGAAAGAGGTCATTCTTTTTGAAACAGACTAAAAAGGAGATGATGTCATTCTTTTTTAAACGAGGAGTAGGTTTATTGTTTCCATCTATGGAGTTTGTGGTTTGAGAATATTCCATCTCTTTCCTAATATCCCTTTTACCATCACCTTAAAATATGCATTAAAATTGTGTTTTTAATTGCTTTTGAATTCAGTATCACGGAATTTATAAAGTATTAATAGTTGAAGTCTATCAATCATTAAATTTAAAACACTATATTATTTTAAATACAAGATTACGTAATAATGGACATTAATAATTTTATAATTTTTTCTTTTTGCTTTTGAAAAGTGTTACAGTTTGATATTTTTGGCGAATCAAATTAAATGAAGATCAGATTGAGATATTAAATTTTCTATAATATAATAATATAGTCATGATAATAATTATTTTTTAATAGATATGTAAGTAAAAATGAATGGAGAAAGTAAAGTGGTGGTGGCAAGAGATTTTAATTAAATGAAACATTATAGTGAATATAGCATGATCATGTATTTCGTGTTCCTTCTTCATTGTCTATGTATCGTTGCACATATTTTTCTTTTTAATATTTATATTGAGTATAAAATTTTTAAAGAATGAATTTTCTGTTATTTTGTGTTCATTTTAATTTGAGAAAATATTATGTCGCAAGATACACTCTGTCACGACCCAAACCGTCGTGATTGACACCCACACTACACTTCGGTGGGAGAACCACTACTAGAAACCAACCAAAGCAATAAATCTAGATACTAAGACATTTATGTTACGAAAACAAGTTAAATCACTAAAGACAAGGTTCCATTACTAAATAAAGATCTAATAACTAACAATGCGGAAGATAAACCTAGAATTTGAAACTCAATGTACCAAAACTAGAAACGAGAATCAAATCTAACAAGAATTGCTAATGAACTATCTAACTAACTAAAAACAAGGTCTAGGTCCGAAAATGACGGACATAGACTAAAGAGAATTTAATGGCAGCCCAAACGATGTGGCTCACCCTTGAACTCTAAATGATCACTGATCTCCTAATCGAGGTTGTCAACAGTCGCGTGAAGATGCACTGTACTGAACAAAAATAAGAGCAAGCGCAGAATCAGTACACAAACACCGTGTACTGGTAGAATCACGCGGCTATCCCACTATGTAACATAAACACGCAATTACAACATTATAACACATGTATAATATCAACATATTCAATACTATCATAAGGATCAACATCACAATTCACATGCTTCATCACATAGTTGGTCCTCTCACGAAATTCAAAGTCAAACTGTTAGCAGCCAAAACGTGGCAATCAGATCCAATTTCTATATCGAAACGTGGCAATCGATTCCAGTTAGAATGCCGGAACATGGCAATACGATCCAAGTTAGTGTGCCGGAACGTGCCAGCCGATCCCAATCACACATTACAATAACATATCAAGATCACCTATTCAAGTCATTATTTCATGATATCGATATTCATATATCTCATTTCAACATAAGTGATCAATATTGCAACATGCATACATATACAAGTATCACAACGAAGCAAAGCAAGTGTATATCACACAATCATAGAATCATAATCATTACCTACCTCGAAACATGCTTGAAACTCTAGACAATTTGATCCTTCCCTTTCCAGATTCGCTCCGCTTGTTCATGGTGTAAAACCAACAATTTATATACGAAAATCAATAAAGAAACACTAAATTCCCAAAATACTAACAAACTATGAACCTTAGTTCAAATCAATGACCCTAACTAGTCAATTTAGTGATAATTCCGCCATAGGATTCTTTAAGAAATCCTTCCCCATCAATATCGATCCATTCTAAAACGTTCTACGGATCGAAAAACGAATTCGGGGAGTAAAAAACTTACCTCTAGCCTCAAGAATGGTGAAAAATGAGTTGAAATAGCCCAGGGTTGTCTCCTAGCTCAAAAAGTCGAAAAATAGAAAATAAGGTCTTCTAAGGATTTTATTTATGAGTTTTAAACCCGTCATCCCTCTATAACGACACTCATCCCGCTATAGCGGCGTCGCTGTAGTGGCACTAATCCTGCTGCAGCGGCACAAAGTGAACCAGTGAGCTCATCTTGAAAAATCTCAAAAATTCTTTAATTCCGTCTCCGCCACGCCCGCTACAGCGGTACCCATCCTGCTGTATCGGCGTCGTTGCAGCGGCAAGAATCCTGCTGCAGCGGCACTAAGCGAGACAGTGAGCTCCTTAACGGAATATCACTTCTCCCTTTTTACAACATACTCTTAACCCACTACGCTCAGAAAGTGCCCTTAACGCCAAGATGGATTCCTGGTGATCTACTTATCCGAATTAAATTTCATAAAGTCACACGAATTCCTTAACGAGTTATCTAACTAATTATGTAATCAAATGCACACTTAATCCGTCCGATTGCTATCAGATTTCCTTAAACCTTGATGATTCTAAATTCCTCCAAATCTGGACAAGATTGGAAAAATCTTAGTACTACGAAAAGGTTTTTCTGACCCCGATTTTTCCCATTGGCATTCCTTTAACGAAGAAACCAGGTCATTACAAAAATTATATAAAAGTTTATTGGACACATTTTTTCTTAAGATGGTCCTTCAAATGTGAACGTAATTGTTAAAGGTAATTTTTATCCATCAAAGTGGTATGAGAAGTTATTGGGCACATTATTATTGGTGCAACCAAAATTGAAAAGTTTTGTACAAAGTGGTAGTACATTTGGTACATTTGACCTCTTAAAGTGATGTTGAGGTGAGTCACATAATGCCAAAACATGACAATGAGTTTCTAATAAAAACTTATGGAACATGTACAAATGGTTATGGTCCATTTCTTGAAGAAAATGTGACTTATGTTCGTATGGATTAGAATATGTTCATGTATTGTTTGATGAGTGTCACATCTCACCTATACAGGAGGTTTGAGTGATTGAATGAAAATATTTTGATATAAATGGTCATTTTAGTCATCTATATACTTTGAGTACTACACAAATATTGTGGTATGATTTATAATGAACTATTGGAGGACAAAAGAAAGAAATAAATCTTTTCTATAAAGGTTGTGGTCATGACCAAAATAAATATTGTTGTGTGGCAACACATTTGTCATTGGTTGTCAAGAAATAAGTCTTGCATATAATAATTTTAATCATTATAATAATAATAATTTTCTCCTTGAAGGAGATGGTCACCATAAAAATGGTGTTGTGAAATTTATGGTAGTACACAAAAATAATTAAGAGTTTCGTCAGAACTAATTTGTTACTATCCAGAAATGGAAACAATTCATAACATTGAGGTTGTAGTAAGTATCAAAAGAACTTTTTAAGATTCAGAGGAATTGAAAAAATATATATTATTTTGAGACTATAAGTTATGGGAAGATTTAATATCTTCACATAAGTACAAGCAAAGTGATTTATAAATATTGACGTATAAAATTACCCATTTTTCTATTATTTGTTGTATCCAAATATGAGCATGATGATAAAATCACATGCAAAAGTAAACTAGAAATTTACTAGAATAAATATCAATTGATATAGTCGGTTGACCATTTCAATTTAAATGTGATGCAAAAGAAGTTGAGAATTCACGTGGTTATATGTTTGAAGAAATAAAAGATTCTTCAAGAATTCTCTTGTGTTGTTTGTTTTCATGATAAAATGATTATTGTACTAGCTAAAGTTCGGATTGTATTCCCTGAAATTATTTGGAACATATAAAAAGGTGGATATGTTTAGCAGCTAAAAATTATGTGTGGGTGAATTATCTAGATCCTCGTTAAAAAAATGTGAACTTGAAGTTCAAGAAATAATTCATTTGCAAAATGTTGCAAATAATTTGCCAGATGTATTTGCTGACGCAATATTTTAATTAATTAAAAATGCTCCAATAAATAGTCCTTGAAGGACATAGTCTATGGTACGCTAGAAGCGTGATATACTAATCGAATTCAAACGTATAACTCCTTGAGAAAGAAGAGGAGCAAATTATCAAAATGGTCATGAGAATAAGGTAAGTGCTTTGAAAGAGCACTATGACATAACACTTCAGAAAACCTTTGCAAAGGTTTAGGCACCTGAAAATGATGAAAAATCAAGAGAGCTCGATAAGTTATGTCGTATTGAAATCGAATCAAAATGACCATCTACAATATTTTTTATATGAAGTAGCACTCAATGCTATGAATGTATTCGAGGATCTTAAATTCAAATATGTCATATAATGTAGACAGATAAATGATTGACCAAATAAAATGCACTATTCAAGTATATTTTATTTCACTAAGAAAAGTGATGTTTTTGAACTTATAATTCATAGATAAAAATATATGTATGTGGGTACAAATGAATCATTATGCAAAAGTATACTCGTAAGATATAAAGTACGATTTTGTGTCTCGGGTCATAAAGGATTTTCGCAGAAGTGCTGACATTATTAAATGGAGATATTTTCTCCAGTGATGGATGCAATGAGACTTATTTAAGTCTAACAATAAATAAAATACTTGAAAATGTATAATGACTGATTATCATGTCTAACTAGACGATGAAGGTTAAATGAAAATTCTTGAAAGATTTAAAAGGTCTTAAAACAATTTCATTGAGTGCCCAATGGTTATGAGATTGCTTAGCACAATTTTTTTTTCAACCTCATGAAAATAATTTAAAATGTAATGTATTAGTGCAATTGGTGCACTTACAGATTGTTGGTTATGCAAATACTAGAAAATTATTTGATATACACAACAAAACTTATGTGAAGGGATTGACATATTAAAATTCAAGATATGCCAAGAAACTAACAAATCAAGTGACCATAAAACCACCATTTGGATAATCTTCCAATATAACCCCCAATATAGACAACCTATGAACATCTTTCAGTAGGTCTTTCTTGGCTTCTTCTACATGAGACACACTACCCATGGTCATATGACTTAAAGCATCCGCAACCACATTTGCCTTGCCGGGGTGATAGAGCACACTCATGTCGTAATCTTTCAACAATTCAAACCACCTTCTTTGTCGGAGGTTCAACTCCTTTTGAGTAAACACATATTGGAGACTCTTGTGGTCGGTATATAAATAAATATGAACACCATACAAGTAATGCCTTCATATTTTCAAGGTAAAAACCACGGCCGTTAACTCAAGATTATGAGTGGGATAGTTCTTCTCATGCACATTAAGTTGCCTAGAATCATAGACAATTACTTTCCCAATGTTGCATAAGCACACACCCCAAACCAACTCAGGATGCATCATAATACACAAGGAAGCCCTTTGTACCCTCCGGTAAAGTCAACACCGGAGTGTAAGTAAGCCTATCTTTCAAGATTTGGAAGCTCTTCTCACATGCCTCCAACCACTTAAACTTCTTACTCTATTGGGTCAAAGTAGTCAAGGGAGATGCAATGGACGCAAAATCATCCACAAACCTCCGATAATAACCCGCTAGGCCCAAGAAACTCCTAATGTCGGTTGGAGTCAATGGTCTAGGCCAACTTCTCACCGCCTCTGTTTTCCTTGGATCAACCTCAACTCCCTCATTAGAGATGATATGACCAAGAAATGCTACCGACCTCAACCAAAACTCACATTTGCTATACTTGGCAAATAATTGATGTTCTTTAAGTACTTGCAACACCACTCTCAAATGACCCATGTAATCACCCTCATTTTTCAAATATACCAAGATGTTGTCGATGAAGACAATGACAAATGAATCTAGGTAACTTCGAAACACCCTATTCATTAGGTACATAAACGCCGCTGGAGCATTATTGAGACCAAAGTACATTACTAAGAACTCATAGTGACCATATCTAGTTCGAAATGCCGTCTTTGATATATCATCACCTCTCACCCTAAGTTGGTGATACCCCGATCTCAAGTCAATCTTAGAAAAATAGCTTTCCCCGATCTCAAGTCAATCTTAGAAAAATAGCTTTCCCCTTGGAGTTGATCAAACAATTGTCAATCCGAGGGAGAGGATACTTGTTCTTAATAGTGACTTTATTGAGTTGGCGATAATCAATGCACATTCTTAAGGACCCATCCTTCTTCTTCACAAATAAAACGGGAGCACCCCGTGGAGAAATACTAGGTCTAACGAAGCCTTTGTCTAGTAAATCTTTGAGTTGGGCCTTCAACTCTTTCAATTTGGCCGGAGCCATCCGATAAGGAGGAATTGAAATGAGATTTTTATCCGGTAGCAAATCAATACCAAAATCAATTTCCCGTTCGAGAGAAATACTGGGAAGATCATTATGAAAGAACTCCAGAAATTCATTCACTACGGGGACCGACTCAATGGGAGGAATTTCAGAGTCTAAATCTTAGACTCTTACTATATTATATTGACAACCCTTTGAGATCATTTTGCATGATTTTTGACAAGAGATTATACGATCTCTAGGAATAGAATGTCCCCCCTTCCACTCTACAACGGGCTCATTTGGAAAGTTAAACTTAACCACCATCGTTCTACAATCAATAGAGGCAAAGCAAGCATGCAACCAATCCATACCCAAAATGATATCAAAATCAAGCATATCAAGTTCTACTAGTTCAACATGAGAAACTCTATTGGGCAACATTATCGGACAATTTCTATACACCCTTTTTGCAACAACCGACTCACCCACCGAGGTAGACACTATAAAAGGTTCATGCAAGATATTGGGTAAAATGTCAAACTTTTTAGCTACAAGAGGGGTAAAAAATGAGAAGGTAGCACCGGGATCAAGTAAAACATATACATCAATAGAAAAGACTTTCAACATACCGGTCACCACATCGGGAGAGGTCTCTTGCTCACCCCTAGTGCGGAGAGCATAGAAGCGGTTCTTCTTAGGAGCATCACTTGAACCACTTGCTTGATCTTGACCACCCTTATCTTGACCCTTCACATTAGGGTAATCTCAAACCTTGTGCCCAATTTTACCACAACTAAAACACTTGTCCGTCCCAATGAGGCAAGCACCATAGTGCTTCTTTCCACACTCACCACAAGTTGGCTTCTCGTTCGGTGAACTAGTACCTCTTCCCTTTTGAGGCTTAGGGTTTGCAACATTATAACCCCGAGCCTTAGGAAACTTGGATGGAACTTGACTAGAAAACCTCTTCTTAAACCTAGGCTTGTCTTGGATATCAAGCCTTCCCTTAGAAGAGCCACCATCAAAAGATCTTGCCCTCTTAGCATCTCTACTCTTTCTCTCAGCCCTTGCCGCCCCCCCTTGTCGAGCATGAACCATGAGACGAGAAATGTTCATATTGTCATGTAGCATAGCCGAATGACACTCCTCTTATAAGTTTTCCGACACCCCATCACAAAGCGACTCATTTCATCCCTAGGATAGGAAACCAAAGAAGGAGCATACTTAGACAATTTAGTGAACTTCAAAGAGTATTCAAGTACACTAATACCTCCTTGACGAAGGTTGATGAACTCCACCACTTTGGATTCCCTCATATCCCTAGGAAAGAACCGATCAAGAAAAGCCTTCTTGAAGATCTCCCAAGTCACCGGTCCACCCCTTAGAGGCCTATTGTCCCTCCATTGGACATACCAAGTTTGAGCCACATCTTTGAGTCAATGATGAGTCAATGCATCATTAACATGTTAAAGCTTTGACTTTGAACATCCCGTGAGTATGATATCATCCACATGTAGAAGAAGTACAACAGAGTCTGTGCCATAGAGAATGAATAAAGAAGGATCTGATTTTGAGCATACAAAACCAATAAAAGCAATAAAGTTCTTGAACTATGTATACCATGCATGAGGAGCTTGGTGGAATCCATAAATTGCTTTGTAATGTTTGCACACATGATTAGGATAGCTTTTATTAGTGAACCCAGGCGGTTGATCCATATAAACTTCTTCAGCTAGAGTTCCTTGAAGGAAAACATTATTTACATCGAGCTGATACAGAGGCCAGTCAAAGTATACAACAAATGTTAGTAGGAGACGAATTGTAGTTGACATGACCACTGGTTTAAAATTAGAAGTAAAGTCAACAACTGGCCGTTGATGAAAACCCTTGGCTACCAATATTCCTTTGTATCTGTCTATTGAGCCATCTTGTTTGTGTTTAATTCGAAAAGCCCACTTGAAGTCAATTACATTATGTGCTTGAGATTTAGGAACTAAACTCCAAGTATTATTTTAAACAAGAGCGGAAATCGCCTCACACACTGCATCACGCCAAGGAGCATGTTGAACTGCCAGTTTGTAAGTTCGGGGAACCACTGTTGTGTCAATAGAAACAACCAAAGCACAGTAGTCCGTAGGCTTAAAAATATTATGCTGAGAGGGGTAGCAACACGAGTAGGTGGTTGAGGAGGAGCAGAACTTACTTGTCGCAAAGGAGAGGCAGGAGCATCTTCACTCAAGGCAGGAATAGTCGCAGAGGATAAGGTACTAGTCTCTTCATTCTAGGTACCAGAAGGAGATGTGGAATGCCAATGTGTTTGCATTTGGGATGAAGAAGATGATGGTGGCGTATTTTCCATCGGTAAAATACGAGCTGTCATAGGCACTAATGGAACATCTGTTAGAGACACGGGAGAAGATATGGTTTCAGGACAACTTGGGTGGTTGGTGGTTGAGTTATCAAGCCATGAATGTATTCCTTGTGGTGTAACCTGAGGTAGCCCATGAGGAATAGATTCAAAAGGAAAACTCTTTTCCTGGAATATTACATGACGAGAGAGAAATATTTTTGAAGTAGATCGATCAAGGCATTGGTAACAATGGTGGGTGACAGAGTAACCAAGAAAGACACAAGGGCGAGATTTTGGTTTCAGTTTATAGTTATTATAAGGTTTTAACCAGGGATAACATAAGCAACCAAAGGTACGAAGAGAGGAATAATTGGGGTTGACATGAAAAAAGGCCTTAAAGGGAGAGTTTCCTTGAAGGATAGGTGTGGGCATACGGTTGATGAGGTACACGACAGTTTGACAAGCATAAGACCAGTATTGAGGAGGAATAAAGGCTTGATGTAGTAAAGTTAAAGTTGTCTCCATTATATGTCGATGGCGACGTTCAGCAGTACCAACTCATTGGGGTTTATAAGGGGGTGAAAACAGATGTTAGATGCCCATGTTAGCCAGCGTCTTAGTTAAGCCTTCGTACTCACCACCACCATCTGAATATATAGTGAGGATTGTTGAGTTAAAATACCTTTCGACCAAGAGTTTGAAATTAAGGAATATGGAAGTTACATCAGATTTGTGCTTGAGTGGGAAAAGCCATATATATTTTGTAAAATGGTCAACAAATATGATAGAAAAACGAGTATCATTTTGAGAAGGAATGGGAGACGGTCCCCAGACATCAGTATATAAAAGTTCTAATGGATGAGAGCTGGTTAAGGTGGATGTAGAAAAACGTAAACGATGACTTTTATTGCAATGAAAAGAATTACAGCTCTCTTGAGAGGAGGAAGAAATAGCCAACTTATATCTATAAACACTGGAATTAAGAACTTTATGATGTGGGTGACCAAGACGACGATGCCAGAGTGTACGAGATGAGAGATTTGCAGCAGTGGTGAAGTAGGTAGTTGTAGTTGGAAGAAGAGCCAGTCCACTCATAAATCCGCGTCCTATTCAGGCCTTGAGCCAGAGGTGCTCGCGTTCTCAAATCCTTCATAACAAAAAAAAGTAGGGAAAAATCCAATAGATGTTTTATTTTGCTCACAACATAGAGGAACAGAAATAAGATTGCGATGAATAGCTGGAGCGCATAAAACATCTTTTTAGAACAAAAATTATGAGAGGAAGATGGGAGAGTAGTATGGCATGTGTGCGTTATTTTAATACCGTTACCATCACCAACTAGAACATCATTCGTCCCTGTGTACTCAGAGTAAGCCTGCAGATTCTGAGTATTTGAGGTAATGTGAAGTGAAGCACCAGTATCCATGACCCAATGAGGATTGGTTGATCCAGTAGTCAATGAAAAATTAGCTTGTGGCTCATTCATATTGTGACTGCGAGAGCGGCAAACACGAGCAATATGTCCATATTTGTCACACAATTGGCACTGAACTCGAGCTCTATTGCTGGAGTTTTGAAAGTGCCAATTATTAATATTGGAATTTCGCTAATTGTTGTTTCTGCCCGAATTGGGGTTGTTTTGATGGCCTGACCAGTTACCACCAGATTGGTTGGTATGATTGTTGTTCTGGTGTTGTCGATCAACTTGTGTCGAACGGTGATTAAACTGGGTAGTAAGAGGACCAGTAAGAGGTGGCATCTAAGGCTTGGGTGTGTGAAGAAGGAAAAATTCGCGGCTGCTGGGTTTTTCAAAAAGCTCCTCATAAGTGATGGGGTTTTCACGAGCACAAATGGCACATCTAATGGAATCATATTCTGGTCCAAGGCCGCTGAGCACTTTGATGACAAGTTCATCAGTGCTAATGGGAGAGCCAACAATGGCAAGTTCTTATGAGATGGCTCGAATCTCATTGAGATATTGAGCAATGGACTTGGTTCTCTTCATAAGGCGGCTGAGAGAATCACGAAGAATGTAAATACGAGTTTGGCTTTGTTGGCACATTGTTGAACTAATTTCATCCAAGTGATGTGTGCATAAGATTCAGAGGCAATCAGAGGGGCTATGGTAGGATCAATAGAGGTCATAAGAGAATGACGAAGAAGGTTTGGATCAGTTGGAGATGGACAAGGAAAGGTACCATCAATGTAGGAATTCAGATCATAGCCAACGCAAAGAGCATCGAATTGAGCCTTCCAGGTGACATAGTTGGTGCTGCCAGCAAGCCGTATAGGCAGTTGGGTGGGGTGATTGATTGAAACAAGTTGATTTCCTTGATTTAATGGATTCATGACTGTTTCTGAGTATTTGAGAAGGGGAGATACCTGAGTTTTGGTTACTGGTGGTGGGATTGGCTGGACTTTGCACAACCGAAGTATTGTTGTTCATGTTGTTAGGCATGGTGGGCAAAAAAAAAAAACAGGATCGGAAACTCGTTAGAGCGTGAGCTGCTCTGATACCATAAAGAGAAAAGTATTTTGTGGAAAGCTGTGTTTTCGTATATTAGATTAACCATCTTTAAATACATAAGGGGGAGCATAGATTGCTACGATACAAAGGAAACTAAATAAAAAGAATCAGAAGATTACATGAAATAAGGGATACAAACAAGATAAGAAAGATCTAAAATATTGCAAAATCAGAAAGAGTAAAGAGAACATATCCTGAGATTATCTTTCATTATTAGATTAAAAGGAGGATATAATCAAAGGAGACCGGCCAAAGCATATTTCACCAATATTCTTTGTCATACGTGATGTTTAACAAAATTGTGAGATAGACGTTCACTTTTAATTAGATAACTATGGCAATATACGGCTTCGATTACTATAGTTAACATCCCTAAGCCTCGAAGTTCTTCTTCCTTCCTTTGTAACAAGGGAGTTGTAATCTTTCGATAATTATTTCTGTTCATCACTTAAAGAAACTTTTTTATTTATTTTTTTACTTCATGCTAACAACATAAGTTCCCTATGCTCTCTCAAACTTCAGCAAACATGAAACATTGTATATATGGAGTTGTAGAAAATTAAGAAACTTGATGTCTCCATTAATAGTGTTATTTGTAGTTTTGATGATTTGACAAACTCAGGGACCTTATGAAGGGACCTGGTTCTTGGCTCAATATGCTTTTTGGCTGCCAGCTGGAGAAAGTACAAAAAGTTGGTGCATAGTCTCCAACAGTGGCAGAATTGGCAGACGCGGCAGAAATGTCAGAACTTTCCAACCAATGGCATGGGTTTAAGGAAAGTGACTTGTCTATACAATGTCATCTTTCCTTAAACTTTTGGTTCTTAGTTTTTGCAACTTGAAAAGCTCTCAAGAACTCTTGCAAAGGCTTACAAAAAGAGTGAAGAAACATCCTCAAGATCAACTCAAATCTGAAAGAGCTGGAAGCTTAGTTGTCTTAGGATTATTTCTTCTGCACGTAAATTGTAAATCTGTTCCTCCATTTATAAAGGAATCAGATAGTTGTTTGATCTGAAATTCTAAATCATTAGCAGGTTAGTGATTTAGTGGGCGGTCTGTGAGATTGCTTAGAAAATCCTAAGTTGTCTAGAGTGATAGCTTAGTGGGTAGAGTAACATCTACTTAGGCTCATGAAGCAATAGAGCTATTGCTTGTCTTTGAGATTAAAAACTTTTTCTCACATTTTTGTAACCGGTTTACTTTTGCTTGTGAAGACTAGTGAAACGGTTTTGGAAATCCTATGAGACAGGTCGTGGTTTTACTCCCTTGAGCAAGGAGGTTTCCACGTAAACTGCTGGTGTTGATATTCTGCCTTTATTTACAGTTGTTCATATTTTGAGTGAGTCAAGGGACCTGGTCCATTGACTGATAGTGGACGCACAGATTCTAACAAGTGGTATCAGAGCGGGTTCTCTCTAGCTGGTTAACACCAAGAGAGTGGTTCCTGCATTAGAATGGCTGCTCCACTTAATCTAGAAGAAGGTCAATCTTCAACTCGACCACCTCGATTCAATGGCCAGTTCTATAGCTGGTGGAAAACCAAGAAGGATAAGTCTCTAATGCTGAAACTCAAGCCTAAAAAAGATTCCAGTGAAGATGATGATATGTCATACCTTACCAGGAGATTTCAAAAGATTGTAAGAAAAAACAAAGATTTCAGAAAGGGAGGAAATTCTCTTAGAGATGCAACAACCAGTGATACCTGTCATAAGTGTGGAAAGGCTGGACATTTTATAAGAGATTGTCCGTTACTCAAAACTGAAAACAAGGACTATCAAAGACCAAAAGGTGAGAAAGAAAAACGCAGGGACCTGGTACTTGATAAAAGTGATCGAAAAGCTGCAGCTGATCATGTGGTCAAGAAAACTCTTGCTGCATGGGGAGATTCTTCCAGTAAGTCAGAAGATCTTGATGAACCAAATAATGCATCAATGGTGGCAATTCATGATGAGAATAATATATTCGATGAAATGTTTGCTGTAATGGCTCAGTCAGATGATGAAGATGCTGAGGATCAGGTAACACTTCTTGATATTAAGCAAAATCTGAATGCTTATTCTTTTAAAAGACTGAGAAAATTAGCAAATATGATGATTGATTCTGTGATTGAATTAACTTCTGAAAGAGACTCCATGAATGCTGAATTTGAAAGTCTAAGTGAAAACAGAGATAAAATTGGTGAGAAAATGGGTCAAATTGAATGCAAAATGATTGTTCTAGAATCTGAAAAACTAGAACTCAAAAATCAATTGTATCTGATGAATGAGAAATCTGAAAAACTAAAAGAAAAGTCTGCCAGTCTACATGTTGAGCTGGAAGAAAAACTGAAAAACTCAGAGATTAACCTTGTTTTCACTTTGGAAAAGAACAAAAGCTTAGAGAAAGATATTGTCAAACTTAAGGATGACCTTGCAAATTCCCTTAAATGGACAAAATCTTCTAAGTTGCTTTCAAATGTGACAAACCAAAGCAACTACAACAAAAGGGGTCTGGGAAGTTTGAATATTACTCCTCCTTTCAATCCTCACAGCAAATATGTCTTTGTTTCAGATAACTTGCTTTGTGTTCACTGTGGTAGAAATGGGCACTTAAAAAGTGAATGTACAGCCTGGAGAGAGTCGCATGAAAGATTCTCAAACTTCACAGAAAAGAAAAGGAGTTCAAAAGGGGGACCTGGTCCTGTTCAAAAACCCTTGATCAAAAAGAGTTTAAATTTACCTCACTGGGCGAGAAACACCTTGATTACTAATTTATCTGCCTTCTGGGAACTCAAATTGAAATGGGTTCCCAAGTCTACTAAGTGATTCTTGCTGCAGGTGAGTAAGAGGAGTAGCAGTCAATGTTGGTGCATGGATAGTGGATGCTCCAAACATATGACTGAGATACAAAAAACTTCCTCTTGCTCAAGGCACTTCAAGGTGGAGGTGTCTCTTTTTAAATAAAAAAAAAAGTTTTTTTTAAAAAAAGTGTTGGTAAAGTTGAAAAACGCTTCAAGAATCCATTGATAATGTGTATCATGTTAGTGCTTTGAAGTACAATTTTCTGAGTATGTCTCAAATCTGTGCCAAGAGAAATGAATAAAAGTTTACATCTGAGAAGTGTATTGTGGTTATTTTAACTACAAAGAAGGTGTTTCTCACTACTGAAAGATGTAAAAGCATGTATTTGGCAAACTTAGAAATATCTCATGGAGATGATCTAACATGTCTAAGTGCTCAGAATGAAAATGCTGATCTGTAGCATCGGAGACTAGGTCATGTGAGCTCATCTTTATTGACTAAGCTGGTTCCTAAGGACCTGGTACTAGGTCTGCCAAAACTGAGATTTTGTGAAAATAAAATGTGTGAAGTGTGTGTAAAAGGAAAACAGATCAGAATTTCCTTCAAGTCAAAGAAGAAAGTGACCTCGTCAAAGTATTAGAGCTGCTGCACAGGGATCTGTGTGGACCTCTAAAAGTTCAAAGCAAGTGAAAGAAGTAATACTGAAACAGGTGTTCATTTGAAGAGTAGAACAATGATCAGTTGCATCCGTTGACATCAAGGCCAGCATGGAAACACAGTTCATCTCATCCGCTTGATAATCTCATTTCACCTCTGAATTCTGGAATCCATACTAGAATCAAAAACAAAAAATCTAGTTGCATTTTCAGCTTTTATCTCATCAATTGAGCCTAAGAATGTAAAAAAGGCATTGTATGATGCAGACTGGGTTAACTCAATGCAAGAAGCACTACATCAGCTTGAAAGAAGCAAGATTAAGCAAACCTCCAGTGGCATCTTAATCTGTCAAGGGAAGCATACAAAGGAGCTGTTAAAGAACCTTCATATGCAATCAGGTCGGACATGGTATTCAGCGTGGGAATGTATGCACAGTTCCGAATATGTCCCAGGGAATCTCGTCTAAAGGCAGCTAAGAGAATCTTGAGTATCCAAAGAAAACAGGGGACCTGGTCCTGTTTTATCCTGCAGCTGAGGATGAGTGTGTAGCTGTTGCCTCCAGATTGCCCAACTTCTTCGGATAAAGTAATAGCTTGAGAATTTTGGAGTCCTCATCAACACCATTCATTTTATGTGTGCTAAATACAAGTGTTGTCAGTATGAGAAAGAATCCTGTGCTAACTTTCTAAGAGATAATGTTGAAAAAGGGAATTTTGTGCTAACTTATTGTCCAACAGAGGAACAAATTGCAGACATCTTTACAATGCTCTAAGCAAAGATCAGTCTGAGAGCAACAGGTTGAAGTTGGGTATGATGAACTTGAAGTAATCCCAAAATTATTCAAGCGTGAAATTTCCTTAGTGGCAGAAATCTGTAGTGCAGGTATCCTCTCTATTAATAATAATATGTCTTGTAAGATCAATGTTGTACCTATTGCAGGTATACATTCATAAATGATGTGCAAAAGCAAAAACATAGTCAGAACCATTCAGGAATGGTGCTTAAATTGCAGTATGGGACCTGGTCTCTCCTAAGGTTAGCTTTCTTTACATTAATTTTAAACTAGTCTAAATAGACCGTTGATATTGCCACGTGCCAGTCTTTCGTCATTCTGACCGTTAGTCCCATCGCTTGAAACTTCAAGCGACACGTCAAATCAAGGGACCTGGCACCGTTTCTCCTCTTTATATTCAACCTTCTCATTTCTAAATCTCTTCACTCTCTCTCTTTGTTCTGAAAAAACCTAAAATACCAAATCTTATCTCTTTCTCTTTGCTGTTGTTTTTAAAAAAAAAGAAAAAATATCGGAACCCTCATCCTCATCAAGAAAGATGCTTGCATCCTTGAGTGAAATCGATCCAGTTTCTTTTTATACCCCATCTCCTTCAGGATCGAAATCAGTAGTTCCAACAACCTCTGAAGTCAGTCCTCCTTTAGATAACTCCATCATCCCCATTCAGTCTATCGATCTAAACAGTCCTAGTCTTCCCCTGGTACCTGGTCCTTCTATGGAAATTCTTTCGGATACCCTTTTTGAGGGTGACTTACCAGAGAGCAAAACATCTGAGTCCAATATCTTGGCTGCTAGTGAAGGACTGGTCATTGAGAGCCTGACAATGATGAGAGAAGAAGCAAGATTGGAGGAATGTGAAAACCCCATGAATGACGATATTAGAGACACACAACCTATTTTTGATAAAACTCCGGATTTTGGGAGATACCCTTCGTCTGATTCTTCTGATGAAGAAGATGTTAATCGTCCTATTCAGTGGTCACTGCAGAAGAGAAAGGAAAATGTCTCTAAAAGGGGAAATAAAAGGTTGTAGAGGGTAAACCTAAACGACGGCCATTACTAATCTGACTTTAAGAAAATGCTAGCCGATGCTATGAAAGCCAGTGCCAAATCTACAGCCAGAAATCGAAGTGAAAGAACCTTCAAAGTGTCAAAATTCCAAATGCCTCCGACTGATGTGGTGGAAGTTTCTGGGGAAGAGTCTGATGGGGGGTCTTGTAAGAAAAGTTCAAGAAAAGTGAAACAAAATGTCCAAAAGAAGTCCAACACAACAAAATCCACAAAGGCGGTAGTGAAAAGAAAAAGGAAGAAAAACTTCTGCAACACAAACTGAAAAGTCTGAGCAGGGACCTGGTCCTGAAGTGCACGTGGATGAAGATGTCATCACAAACAAGAAATTGTTGAAACTGAGTAAACAATCTGTTTTGCTGGAAGGGTATTCGACATGAATATTGTTCATCAGCCAGGTATGGACTTTCTTTATGATATTGTAGAAATTCAATCATGATGCATTTATTCGATTTTAAGTCTCCTGTCCTTCATGAGGAAGAGGTCCGTGAATTTTACTACAATATTACTTTTGGAGAAGATGGCAGTATAAATACCAGAGTGAAAAACATAGTGTTCATCTTGATGAAGACTTGTTGGGAAAGATTCTTGGAGTACCTCGAGGAGGTATCAGGTCTGTGATTGAAAAAATTGTTCGATGGAATTTGTCACGACTTGTTCTAAACTCCCAACTACCAGGTGTGCAGGGTTATTTAAGAAACTGATGAAGAGTGAATTCCAGTTGGTTTTTGAGTTTGTTAACAAAATTCTCCTTCCAAGAACTGAAAAGAGAACTTCAGCAACTTCGGCTGATCTGTTTGTCATGGAGCTATTGTGCAAATTTGAACCTCTGATCTTCCAGGTCTTATGCTTGAACACATGTACAAAACTGTCATCGAGAGAAAGGGAAAGCATGGTATGGGTTATGGATACTTCTTAACTAAAGTATTCAAACACTTTAATATTCCTCTTGGTGTTGGAAAAGTAGGTACAGTGAAACAAACCATCTCAGAGTCCACTCTGGTTGAATGTGAGTGCATAGAAGGAAAAACAAATCCCAAGAGCAAAGTGCTCAACTTGTGGAGAACCAGGATCAATTGAAGCATGAGTTGGAAGAATTGACTATGAGGTTGAGTAGTAGAGATGCTGAAATTGCTATTCTTAAGGTAGAACTACTTAAGGCACAGACTATGGGACCTGGTACCTCGGTTATTCAAGAGCTGAAAAGCAGAGAGGGCCAAAATTGTTGCTTTACAAGAGAAAGCAATAAAAGACAATGATGATGCTAATGCTCGACTTACTCTTATCATTCAGTCCCTTTCCCATCAGCCTCCTCCTTCATAGTCGTTTTTTCTATCTTCTTCCCCTTTATGGTTCTTGTATGTGGCTTATCTACTCAGTCTGCTGTACTCTAGTTTAATTTTAATGTATTGAATGATGCCTCTGAACTGCTATTAATCCTATTCATGCTTTGTTCTGGCAAATTGTTTATCGTATTTTGTACTCCTTTAGTCTGATTGCCAAAAGGCTATGATCTTACTTGATTGCATTATTGATAATATTGGTTTACTGTGTCTCTTTTTAATGATGACAAAAGGGGGAATTTTTATGTAAGAATGGGAGATGTACTTTATGCATGAATGTTGTACTTCAGGGATGGAAGATGTAATTCAGGGAAACAGGAAATATTATTTCTGGGCTTGGTTTATGGTTCTTGTGAATTTCTTTCACTGCAGGTATATGGATAACTGATTCAGGGGGAACAATAAACTTTGCAAATCTTGTTATCCTGTCTTGAAGTCTGATGTATGGTTTGTCATCATCAAAAGGGGAAAATGTTATTTGAAGTTTTGATGATTTGACAAACCACAGGACCTTGTAAAGGTACCTGGTCCATGGTGTAGGAAACTAAGGAGTGTGTTTACTCGACAGGGGGAAGAAATGCAGACATTGGTGTATGGTTTGTTATCATCAAAAAGGGGGAAAATGTTATTTGAAGTTTTGATGATTTGACAAACTCATAGACCTTGTGAAGAGACCAGATTCATTGTACAAATGTATATGCAACTGTCAGGTCTTTATCGACAGGGGAAGGAAACATGAAGAACATGTAGACACTGGTGTATTGTTTGTCATCATCAAAAAGGGGGAAAATGTTATTTGAAGTTTTGATGATTTGACAAACTCATAGACCTTGTGAAGAGACAGATTCATTGTGCAAATGTATATGAAACTGTCAGGTCTTTATCGACAGGGGGAAGGAAACATGGACGAACATGTAGACACTGGTGTATTGTTTGTCATCATCAAAAAGGGGAAAATGTTATTTGTAGTTTTGATGATTTGACAAACTCAGGGACCTTATGAAGGGACCTGGTTCTTGGCTCAATATGCTTTTGGCTGCCAGCTGGAGAAAGTACAAAAGTTGGTGCACAGTCTCCAACAGTGGCAGAATTGGCAGACGCGGCAGAAATGTCAGAACTTTCCAACCAATGGCATGGGTTTAAGGAAAGTGACTTGTCTATACAATGTCATCTTTCCTTAAACTTTTGGTTCTTAGTTTTTGCAACTTGAAAAGCTCTCAAGAACTCTTGCAAAGGCTTACAAAAGAGTGAAGAAACATCCTCAAGATCAACTCAAATCTGAAAGAGCTGGAAGCTTAGTTGTCTTAGGATTATTTCTTCTGCACGTAAATTGTAAATCTGTTCCTCCATTTATAAAGGAATCAGATAGTTGTTTGATCTGAAATTCTAAATCATTAGCAGGTTAGTGATTTAGTGGGCGGTCTGTAGATTGCTTAGAAAATCCTAAGTTGTCTAGAGTGATAGCTTAGTGGGTAGAGTAACATCTACTTAGGCTCATCAAGCAATAGGCTATTGCTTGTCTGTGAGATTAAAAACTTTTTCTCACATTTTTGTAACCGGTTTACTTTTGCTTGTGAAGACTAGTGAAACGGTTTTGGAAATCCTGTGAGACAGGTCGTGGTTTTACTCCCTTGAGCAAGGTCTGAGAAGTGTATTGTGGTTATTTTAACTACAAAGAAGGTGTTTCTCACTACTGAAAGATGTAAAAGCATGTATTTGGCAAACTTAGAAATATCTCATGGAGATGATCTAACATGTCTAAGTGCTCAGAATGAAAATGCTGATCTGTAGCTCGGAGACTAGAGCATGTGAGCTCATCTTTATTGACTAAGCTGGTTCCTAAGGACCTGGTACTAGGTCTGCCAAAACTGAGATTTTGTGAAATAAAATGTGTGAAGTGTGTGTAAAAGGAAAACAGATCAGAATTTCCTTCAAGTCAAAGAAGAAAGTGACCTCGTCAAGAGTATTAGAGCTGCTGCACAGGGATCTGTGTGGACCTCTAAAAGTTCAAAGCAAGTGAAAGAAGTAATACTGAAAGAGTGTTCATTTGAAGAGTAGAACAATGATCAGTTGCATCCGTTGACATCAAGGCCAGCATGGAAACACAGTTCATCTCATCCGCTTGATAATCTCATTTCACCTCTGAATTCTGGAATCCATACTAGAATCAAAAACAAAAAATCTAGTTGCATTTTCAGCTTTTATCTCATCAATTGAGCCTAAGAATGTAAAAAAGGCATTGTATGATGCAGACTGGGTTAACTCAATGCAAGAAAGCACTACATCAGCTTGAAAGAAGCAAGATTAAGCAAACCTCCAGTGGCATCTTAATCTGTCAAGGGAAGCATACAAAGGAGCTGTTAAAGAACCTTCATATGCAATCAGGTCGGACATGGTTCAGCGTGGGAATGTATGCACAGTTCCGAAATGTCCCA
This sequence comes from Solanum lycopersicoides, assembly GCA_022817965.1. NCBI lineage: Eukaryota > Viridiplantae > Streptophyta > Magnoliopsida > Solanales > Solanaceae > Solanum > Solanum lycopersicoides. The sequence continues at coordinate 11,846,549 of CM040622.1, read as the reverse complement.
GGGAATCTCCTCTAAAGGCAGAAGAGAATCTTGAGTATCCAAAGAAAACAGGGGACCTGGTCCTTGTTTTATCTTGCACTGAGATGAGTGTGTAGCTGTTGCCTCCAGATTGCCCAACTTCTTCGGATAAAGAATAGCTTGAGAATTTTGGAGTCCTCATCAACACCATCATTTTATGTGTGCTAAATACAAGTGTTGTCAGTATGGAAAGAATCTGTGCTAACTTTCTAAGAGATAATGTTGAAAAAGGGAATTTTGTGCTAACTTATTGTCCAACAGAGGAACAAATTGCAGACATCTTTACAAGCTCTAAGCAAAGATCAGTCTGAAGCAACAGGTTGAAGTTGGGTATGATGAACTTGAAGTAATCCCAAAATTATTCAAGCATGAAATTTCCTTAGTGGCAGAAATCTGTAGTGCAGGTATCCTCTCTATTATAAATATATGTCTTGTAAGATCAATGTTGTACCTATTGCAGGTATACATTCATAAATGATGTGCAAAAGCAAAAACATAGTCAAACCATTCAGGAATGGTGCTTAAATTGCAGTATGGGACCTGGTCTCTTAAGGTTAGCTTTCTTTACATTAATTTTAAACTATCTAAATAGACCGTTGATATTGCCACGTGCCAGTCTTTCGTCATTCTGACCGTTAGTCCCATCGCTTGAAACTTCAAGCGACACGTCAAATCAAGGGACCTGGCACCGCTTCTCCTCTTTATATTCAACCTTCTCATTTCTAAATCTCTTCACTCTCTCTCTTTGTTCCGAAAAAACCTAAAATACCAAATCTTATCTCTTTCTCTTTGCTGTTGTTTTTAAAAAAAAGAAAAATATCGGAACCCTCATCCTCATCAAGAAAGATGCTTGCATCCTTGAGTGAAATCGATCCAGTTTCTTTCTATACCCCATCTCCTTTAGGATCGAAATCAGTAGTTCAACAACCTCTGAAGTCAGTCCTCCTTTAGATAACTCATCATCCCCATTCAGTCTATCGATCTAAACAGTCCTGTCTTCCCCTGGTACCTGGTCCTTCTATGGAAATTCTTTCGATACCCTTTTTGAGGGTGACTTACCAGAGAGCAAAACATCTGAGTCCAATATCTTGGCTGCTAGTGAAGGACTGGTCATTGAGAGCCTGACAATGATAGAGAAGAAGCAAGATTGGAGGAATGTGAAAACTCCCATGAATGACGATATTAGAGACACACAACCTATTTTTGATAAAACTCCGGATTTTGGGAGATACCCTTCGTCTGATTCTTCTGATGAAGAAGATGTTAATCGTCCTATTCAGTGGTCACTGCAGAGAGAAGAAAATGTCTCTAAAAAGGGGAAAGAAAAGGTTGTAGAGGGTAAACCTAAACGACGGCCAATTACTAATCTGACTTTAAGAAAATGCTAGCCGATGCTATGAAAGCCAGTGCCAAATCTACAGCCAGAAATCGAAGTGAAAGAACCTTCAAAGTGTCAAAATTCCAAATGCCTCCGACTGATGTGGTGGAAGTTTCTGGGGAAGAGTCTGATGGGGGGTCTTGTAAGAAAAGTTCAAGAAAAGTGAAACAAAATGTCCAAAAAAAGTCCAACACAACAAAATCCACAAAGGCGGTAGTGAAAAGAAAAAGGAAAGAAAAACTTCTGCAACACAAACTGAAAAGTCTGAGCAGGGACCTGGTCCTGAAGTGCACGTGGATGAGATGTCATCACAAACAAGAAATTGTTGATAAACTGAGTTAACAATCTGTTTTGTCTGGAAGGGTATTCGACATGAATATTGTTCATCAGCCAGGTATGGACTTTCTTTATGATATTGTAGAAATTCAATCATGGATGCATTTATTCGATTTTAAGTCTCCTGTCCTTCATGAGGAAGAGGTCCGTTGAATTTTAGTAGTTTTGATGATTTGACAAACTCAGGGACCTTATGAAGGGACCTGGTTCTTGGCTCAATATGCTTTTTGGCTGCCAGCTGGAGAAAGTACAAAAAGTTGGTGCACAGTCTCCAACACTGGCAGAATTGGCAGACGCGGCAGAAACGTCAGAACTTTCCAACCAATGGCATGGGTTTAAGGAAAAGTGATTTGTCTATACAATGTCATCTTTCCTTAAACTTTTGTTTCTTAGTTTTTGCAACTTGAAAAAGCTCTCAAGAACTCTTGCAAAGGCTTACAAAAAGAGTGAAGAAACATCCTCAAGATCAACTCAAATCTGAAAGAGCTGGAAGCTTAGTTGTCTTAGGATTATTTCTTCTGCACGTAAATTGTAAATCTGTTCCTCCATTTATAAAGGAATCAGATAGTTGTTTGATCTGAAATTCTAAATCATTAGCAGGTTAGTGATTTAGTGGGCGGTCTGTGAGATTGCTTAGAAAATCCTAAGTTGTCTAGAGTGATAGCTTAGTGGGTAGAGTAACATCTACTTAGGCTCATCAAGCAATAGAGCTATTGCTTGTCTGTGAGATTAAAAACTTTTTCTCACATTTTTGTAACCGGTTTACTTTTGCTTGTGAAGACTAGTGAAACGGTTTTGGAAATCCTGTGAGACAGGTCGTGGTTTTACTCCCTTGAGCAAGGAGGTTTCCACGTAAACTGCTGGTGTTGATATTCTGCCTTTATTTACAGTTGTTCATATTTTGAGTGAGTCAAGGGACCTGGTCCATTGACTGATAGTGGACGCACAGATTCTAACAAGTGGTATCAGAGCGGGTTCTCTCTAGCTGGTTAACACCAAGAGAGTGGTTCCTGCATTAGAATGGCTGCTCCACTTAATCTAGAAGAAGGTCAATCTTTAACTCGACCACCTCGATTCAATGGCCAGTTCTATAGCTGGTGGAAAACCAAGAAGGATAAGTCTCTAATGCTGAAACTCAAGCCTAAAGAAGATTCCAGTGAAGATGATGATATGCATACCTTACCAGGAGATTTCAAAAGATTGTAAGAAAAAACAAAGATTTCAGAAAGGGAGGAAATTCTCTTAGAGCTGCAACAACCAGTGATACCTGTCACAAGTGTGGAAAGGCTGGACATTTTATAAGAGATTGTCCGTTACTCAAAACTGAAAACAAGGACTATCAAAGACCAAAAGGTGAGAAAGAAAAACGCAGGGACCTGGTACTTGATAAAAGTGATCGAAAAGCTGCAGCTGATCATGTGGTCAAGAAAACTCTTGCTGCATGGGGAGACTCTTCCAGTAAGTCAGAAGATCTTGATGAACCAAATAATGCATCAATGGTGGCAATTCATGATGAGAATAATATATTCGATGAAATGTTTGCTGTAATGGCTCAGTCAGATGATGAAGATGCTGAGGATCAGGTAACACTTCTTGATATTAAGCAAAATCTGAATACTTATTCTTTTAAAAGACTGAGAAAATTAGCAAATGTGATGATTGATTCTGTGATTGAATTAACTTCTGAAAGAGACTCCATGAATGCTGAATTTGAAAGTCTAAGTGAAAACAGAGATAAAATTGGTGAGAAAATGGGTCAAATTGAATGCAAAATGATTGTTCTAGAATCTGAAAAACTAGAACTCAAAAATCAATTGTATCTGATGAATGAGAAGTCTGAAAAACTGAAAGAAAAGTCTGCCAGTCTACATGTTGAGCTGGAAGAAAAACTGAAAAACTCAGAGATTAACCTTGTTTTCACCTTGGAAAAGAACAAAAGCTTAGAGAAAGATATTGTCAAACTTAAGGATGACCTTGCAAATTCCCTTAAATGGACAAAATCTTCTAAGTTGCTTTCAAATGTGACAAATCAAAGCAACTACAACAAAAGGGGTCTGGGAAGTTTGAATATTACTCCTCCTTTCAATCCTCACAGCAAATATGTCTTTGTTTCAGATAACTTGCTTTGTGTTCACTGTGGTAGAAATGGGCACTTAAAAAGTGAATGTACAGCCTGGAGAGAGTCGCATGAAAGATTCTCAAACTTCACAGAAAAGAAAAGGAGTTCAAAAGGGGGACCTGGTCCTGTTCAAAAACCCTTGATCAAAAAGAGTTTAAATTTACCTCACTGGGCGAGAAACACCTTGATTACTAATTTATCTGCCTTCTGGGAACTCAAATTGAAATGGGTTCCCAAGTCTACTAAGTGATTCTTGCTGCAGGTGAGTAAGAGGAGTAGCAGTCAATGTTGGTGCATGGATAGTGGATGCTCCAAACATATGACTGAGATACAAAAAACTTCCTCTTGCTCAAGGCACTTCAAGGTGGAGGTGTCTCTTTTTTAAATAAAAAAAAAAAAGTTTTTTTTAAAAAAAAGTGTTGGTAAAGTTGAAAAACGCTTCAAGAATCCATTGATAATGTGTATCATGTTAGTGCTTTGAAGTACAATTTTCTGAGTATGTCTCAAATCTGTGTCAAGAGAAATGAAGAAAAGTTTACATCTGAGAAGTGTATTGTGGTTATTTTAACTACAAAGAAGGTGTTTCTCACTACTGAAAGATGTAAAAGCATGTATTTGGCAAACTTAGAAATATCTCATGGAGATGATCTAACATGTCTAAGTGCTCAGAATGAAAATGCTGATCTGTAGCATCGGAGACTAGGTCATGTGAGCTCATCTTTATTGACTAAGCTGGTTCCTAAGGACCTGGTACTAGGTCTGCCAAAACTGAGATTTTGTGAAAATAAAATGTGTGAAGTGTGTGTAAAAGGAAAACAGATCAGAATTTCCTTCAAGTCAAAGAAGAAAGTGACCTCGTCAAAAGTATTAGAGCTGCTGCACAGGGATCTGTGTGGACCTCTAAAAGTTCAAAGCAAGTGAAAGAAGTAATACTGAAAGAGGTGTTCATTTGAAGAGTAGAACAATGATCAGTTGCATCCGTTGACATCAAGGCCAGCATGGAAACACAGTTCATCTCATCCGCTTGATAATCTCATTTCACCTCTGAATTCTGGAATCCATACTAGAATCAAAAACAAAAAATCTAGTTGCATTTTCAGCTTTTATCTCATCAATTGAGCCTAAGAATGTAAAAAAGGCATTGTATGATGCAGACTGGGTTAACTCAATGCAAGAAGCACTACATCAGCTTGAAAGAAGCAAGATTAAGCAAACCTCCAGTGGCATCTTAATCTGTCAAGGGAAGCATACAAAGGAGCTGTTAAAGAACCTTCATATGCAATCAGGTCGGACATGGTATTCAGCGTGGGAATGTATGCACAGTTCCGAATATGTCCCAGGGAATCTCCTCTAAAGGCAGATAAGAGAATCTTGAGTATCCAAAGAAAACAGGGGACCTGGTCCTGTTTTATCCTGCAGCTGAGGATGAGTGTGTAGCTGTTGCCTCCAGATTGCCCAACTTCTTCGGATAAAGTAATAGCTTGAGAATTTTGGAGTCCTCATCAACACCATTCATTTTATGTGTGCTAAATACAAGTGTTGTCAGTATGAGAAAGAATCCTGTGCTAACTTTCTAAGAGATAATGTTGAAAAAGGGAATTTTGTGCTAACTTATTGTCCAACAGAGGAACAAATTGCAGACATCTTTACAATGCTCTAAGCAAAGATCAGTCTGAGAGCAACAGGTTGAAGTTGGGTATGATGAACTTGAAGTAATCCCAAAATTATTCAAGCGTGAAATTTCCTTAGTGGCAGAAATCTGTAGTGCAGGTATCCTCTCTATTAATAATAATATGTCTTGTAAGATCAATGTTGTACCTATTGCAGGTATACATTCATAAATGATGTGCAAAAGCAAAAACATAGTCAGAACCATTCAGGAATGGTGCTTAAATTGCAGTATGGGACCTGGTCTCTCCTAAGGTTAGCTTTCTTTACATTAATTTTAAACTAGTCTAACTAGACCGTTGATATTGCCACGTGCCAGTCTTTCGTCATTCTGACCGTTAGTCCCATCGCTTGAAACTCAAGCGACACGTCAAATCAAGGGACCTGGCACCGTTCTCCTCTTTATATTCAACCTTCTCATTTCTAAATCTCTTCACTCTCTCTCTTTGTTCTGAAAAACCTAAAATACCAAATCTTATCTCTTTCTCTTTGCTGTTGTTTTTAAAAAGAAAAAATGTCGGAACCCTCATCCTCATCAAGAAAGATGCTTGCATCCTTGAGTGAAATCGATCCAGTTTCTTTTATACCCCATCTCCTTTAGGATCGAAATCAGTAGTTCCAACAACCTCTGAAGTCAGTCCTCCTTTAGATAACTCCATCATCCCCATTCAGTCTATCGATCTAAACAGTCCTAGTCTTCCCCTGGTACCTGGTCCTTCTATGGAAATTCTTTCGGATACCCTTTTTGAGGGTGACTTACCAGAGAGCAAAACATCTGAGTCCAATATCTTGGCTGCTAGTGAAGGACTGGTCATTGAGAGCCTGACAATGATGAGAGAAGAAGCAAGATTGGAGGAATGTGAAAACCCCATGAATGACGATATTAGAGACACACAACCTATTTTTGATAAAACTCCGGATTTTGGGAGATACCCTTCGTCTGATTCTTCTGATGAAGAAGATGTTAATCGTCCTATTCAGTGGTCACTGCAGAAGAGAAAGGAAAATGTCTCTAAAAAGGGGAAAGAAAAGGTTGTAGAGGGTAAACCTAAACGACGGCCAGTTACTAATCTGACTTAAGAAAATGCTAGCCGATGCTATGAAAGCCAGTGCCAAATCTACAGCCAGAAATCGAAGTGAAAGAACCTTCAAAGTGTCAAAATTCCAAATGCCTCCGACTGATGTGGTGGAAGTTTCTGGGGAAGAGTCTGATGGGGGGTCTTGTAAGAAAAGTTCAAGAAAAGTGAAACAAAATGTCCAAAAGAAGTCCAACACAACAAAATCCACAAAGGCGGTAGTGAAAAGAAAAAGGAAAGAAAAACTTCTGCAACACAAACTGAAAAGTCTGAGCAGGGACCTGGTCCTGAAGTGCACGTGGATGAAGATGTCATCAACAAACAAGAAATTGTTGATAACTGAGTAAACAATCTGTTTTGGCTGGAAGGGTATTCGACATGAATATTGTTCATCAGCCAGGTATGGACTTTCTTTATGATATTGTAGAAATTCAATCATGATGCATTTATTCGATTTTAAGTCTCCTGTCCTTCATGAGGAAGAGGTCCGTGAATTTTACTACAATATTACTTTTGGAGAAGATGGCAGTATAAATACCAGAGTGAAAAACATAGTTGTTCATCTTGATGAAGACTTGTTGGGAAAGATTCTTGGAGTACCTCGAGGAGGTATCATGTCTGTGATTGAAAAATATTGTTCGATGGAATTTGTCACGACTTGTTCTAAACTCCCAACTACCAGGTGTGCAGGGTTATTTAAGAAACTGATGAAGAGTTAATTCCAGTTGGTTTTTGAGTTTGTTAACAAAATTCTCCTTCCAAGAACTGAAAAGAGAACTTCAGCAACTTCGGCTGATCTGTTTGTCATGGAGCTATTGTGCAAATTTGAACCTCTGGATCTTCCAGGTCTTATGCTTGAACACATGTACAAAACTGTCATCGAGAGAAAGGGAAAGCATGGTATGGGTTATGGATACTTCTTAACTAAAGTATTCAAACACTTTAATATTTCTCTTGGTGTTGGAAAAGTAGGTACAGTGAAACAAACCATCTCAGAGTCCACTCTGGTTGAATGTGAGTGCATAGAAGGAAAAACAAATCCCAAGTGCAAAGTGGCTCAACTTGTGGAGAACCAGGATCAATTGAAGCATGAGTTGGAAGAATTGACTATGAGGTTGAGTAATAGAGATGCTGAAATTGCTATTCTTAAGGTAGAACTACTTAAGGCACAGACTATGGGACCTGGTACCTCGGTTATTCAAGAGCTGAAGCAAGTGAGGGCCAAAATTGTTGCTTTACAAGAGAAAGCAATAAAAGACAATGATGATGCTAATGCTCGACTTACTCTTATCATTCAGTCCCTTTCCCATCAGTCTCCTCTTCATAGTCGTTTTTTCTATCTTCTTCCCCTTTATGGTTCTTGTATGTGGCTTATCTACTCAGTCTGCTGTACTCTAGTTTAATTTTAATGTATTGAATGATGCCTCTGAACTGCTATTAATCCTATTCATGCTTTGTTCTGGCAAATTGTTTATCGTATTTTGTACTCCTTTATGTCTGATTGCCAAAAGGCTATGATCTTACTTGATTGCATTATTGATAATATTGGTTTACTGTGTCTCTTTTTAATGATGACAAAAGGGGGAATTTTTATGTAATAATGGGAGATGTACTTTATGCATGAATGTTGTACTTCAGGGATGGAAGATGTAATTCAGGGGAAACAGGAAATATTATTTCTGGGCTTGGTTTATGGTTCTTTTGAATTTCTCTTTCACTGCAGGTATATGGATAACTGATTCAGGGGGAACAATAAACTTTGCAAAATCTTGTTATCCTGTCTTGAAGTCTGATGTATGGTTTGTCATCATCAAAAAGGGGGAAAATGTTATTTGAAGTTTTGATGATTTGACAAAACCACAGGGACCTTGTAAAGGTACCTGGTCCATGGTGTAGGAAACTAAGGAGTGTGTTTACTGGACAGGGGGAAGAAATGCAGACATTGGTGTATGGTTTGTTATCATCAAAAAGGGGGAAAATGTTATTTGAAGTTTTGATGATTTGACAAACTCATAGACCTTGTGAAGAGACCAGATTCATTGTGCAAATGTATATGAAACTGTCAGGTCTTTATCGAAAGGGGGAAGGAAACATGGACGAACATGTAGACACTGGTGTATTGTTTGTCATCATCAAAAAGGGTGAAAATGTTATTTGTAGTTTTGATGATTTGACAAACTCAGGGACCTTATGAAGGGACCTGGTTCTTGGCTCAATATGGTTTTTGGCTGCCAGCTGGAGAAAGTACAAAAAGTTGGTGCACAGTCTCCAACAGTGGCAGAATTGGCAGACGCGGCAGAAATGTCAGAACTTTCCAACCAATGGCATGGGTTTAAGGAAAGTGACTTGTCTATACAATGTCATCTTTCCTTAAACTTTTGGTTCTTAGTTTTTGCAACTTGAAAAGCTCTCAAGAACTCTTGCAAAGGCTTACAAAAAGAGTGAAGAAACATCCTCAAGATCAACTCAAATCTGAAAGAGCTGGAAGCTTAGTTGTCTTAGGATTATTTCTTCTGCACGTAAATTGTAAATCTGTTCCTCCATTTATAAAGGAATCAGATAGTTGTTTGATCTGAAATTCTAAATCATTAGCAGGTTAGTGATTTAGTGGGCGGTCTGTGAGATTGCTTAGAAAATCCTAAGTTGTCTAGAGTGATAGCTTAGTGGGTAGAGTAACATCTACTTAGGCTCATGAAGCAATAGAGCTATTGCTTGTCTTTGAGATTAAAAACTTTTTCTCACATTTTTGTAACCGGTTTACTTTTGCTTGTGAAGACTAGTGAAACGGTTTTGGAAATCCTGTGAGACAGGTCGTGGTTTTACTCCCTTGAGCAAGGAGGTTTCCACGTAAACTGCTGGTGTTGATATTCTGCCTTTATTTATAGTTGTTCATATTTTGAGTGAGTCAAGGGACCTGGTCCATTGACTGATAGTGGACGCACAGATTCTAACAAATAGTATTTGGTAAAATAAGTTATGTATTTGGTAATCTTTCCTTCATTATTGAGAAAAATCCAGAAATAGCAAACATAATAGACATAATAAAGTTTTATATCATTTTGATAATTGCTCTACATATGTATAGTTATATTTTCTATGGACGCTATGATTTGTATATTTCGTGCGGTTTATATATTTTGCTTGCGAATATACCAATTGGGTAAGTATATACAAATTCTCCATTTTACATTTAGGACTATTTTAGAAATCTGTTTGTATATTTCGTTTGCCAATATACAAACAAGGTAATTTATTTTGAATTTTTCATCAAATCGTATAAAAATAGCTAGGTATTGAGATGTGGTAATTCACCGTGAACTGTAGTGCCAGGTTAATAGTTTGCTTAAATGCGATAAAGTACTTAACAATAAATATAAAGAGTTTTACATGGAATCCTCGTCGTACAAAGCATTAAAACTATGAACCATCACACAAGATTTGAAGTTATTTTCACTAATACCAAGCAAAGTGAGAATACAGACTCAGTTGTAGGTTCACGAATCGGGTCCTGATTCTAAAGTTGGGTCTCACGTTGGTTGTTGGTTTTCTTGACCAAAACCTGATTTGAAAGTCAGGTCTCTATTCGAGTGACCGGTTTGAATTATGGATTGGTCGATCATGTCAGAATTTGAGTGTCGGTGTCAATTCTTGGGACGGATATCCTATCCATTTTAAATGTCGTGTCTCAAGTCGAAAGTCGGGGTCAGGTCCTAGTCAGTTCTCAAGATCATATTTTGGATCAATCATCAAGGTTGTATCTTAGTACAGGTGTCGGGGTCATGTCCCAGATCAATTATATGAGGTTAGTTTCTTGGTCACAAATTATTTTATATGAGGTTAGTTTCTAGGTCACAAATTATTTTCCTAAAAAGTTATTTCGATTATCTAGCTAAAAATAAAAGATACTTTCTAAAAAATATTTTGTAAGGGTGGTGGATCAGAGCTATCCATGCATTCTGTCACAAGATAACCTACAGTAAAACAAACAACGATAGTGAGTAGGAGGAAGAAAAGCATACCAAAGTGGAAACAACGATAGTGAGCTACCCATGGACTCCGTCACAAGAACAGGATGTTTTAAAACAAGAAGACTTACTAAATAATGAAGCTACCCTCCATTAGGCAAGATCCAACAAAGACAAACAATGACCATCGGCCATGCAATTACTGTAAGAGTTACTGTTCCAATTAATTTTTAAACAATTTCATTCCTTAAAAGTTCTGAAAGAACAACATACATGAATGTGAGATGTTACATTATATTTTGTTTTTATTTCTACCTTATAGGATTTTGAAAGTTTTTTTTTTATTATACGTTATGGATTTTTGAAATATAAGTTTTTCTTTTAATTCATGAACCTATAATAAATACAATTTAATTAAAGTCTTTTTCTTGCAAAAATATTTGTCGTATAAATTGAGTTTCTTTTGGCTGAAAAGAAATAGCACTCAAGAAAAAACTACTTCCTCTTGAAATCATTTGTGAAACATTAATCAAAAAGTGAAATCACTTATTCAAGAACAGAAGAGCAACATTCTTGAATGCTATTTATTTTGTGGCTTAGTTGAATCCGGCCTGAAGATAGAGTTGTTATTTATTCTTGTGATTGCTTGTTGGAGAGACTTCAACTATCATCAAGAAACCTATTAACGTGCCTCTAAGCCAAGCAAGTGTTGTTTTGGAATTCTTATATTATTTCCATTCTTATTCATTTGTTTTAACAATTTGAAGATAGTTGTCTCTATGACATCCACATCAATAACAAACAATGTTTCAAATTTTCTAATCCTAATTTTGAAATATGTGGTGGCAAATACATTCCTAGATGGCGTGGAAAGATGAAATTCTTTTTACGACGATTAAAGTTTGCATATGCTCTTGAGAAACCTTGTCCTGACGCTCCTGGTTCTGAGGTAGCAACTGACGAGGCTACTTTAATTAAAGAAGAATTTGTCAAATGGCAAGATGATGATTATTTATGAAAGAATTTTATTCTTAGAGGAATGTCCAATAAATATTAAGATCAATATTATATTAAGTGTAAATTTGCTAAGGAGATTTGGGATACTCTTAAAGCTATCCATTTAGAAAAAGAGACGAATTCAAAGAAATTTTTTGTTTCAAATTATATGGAGTTCAAAATGGTTGGGGACAAGTCAATCCCTGAACAAGTACAAGAATTTCAATTTATATCTAATAAAATTATTGTATCTGAATTTGCTCTTAATGAAAACTTTCATGTTGTTTATATTGTCTCAAAACTTCCTCCATCTTGGAAGGAGTACAGAAGCAAACTCTTACACAAGAAGGAAAATTTGACTATTGAACAATAATTGCAACACTTGCAAATTTAACAAGAGACACGATACCGTGACAATAACATCTTGAAGGAGCCCATCATGAAAGCTCATGTTGTTGAAGAAAAGATCTGGAAGGAACCTGTCATAATAAATTTTTGAAGGCAAAGAAGAGTAAAAATATCAATCATATTAATTCTAATTCCAAGTCGAATGAATGTTATCATTGTCATAAAATTGGTCACTATGCACGTGATTGTAAAATCCTTAAAGCTGAAAAGAAGAAAGAAAAGGAAAATAACATTACAAAAAAAAGAATCAGTGGCAATGGTCACAGAAGCATTTGTAGGGGGAGATTAAGTGGAATGGTGGATACACACTGGTGTAACTCGTCATATATCAGGTAATCGAAATTCTTTCACGACCTATGAATTAGTGGAGGGCGATAAATTTTTGCATATGAGAAACTCATCCTCTACTAAGGTTGTAGGAAAAGGAACTGTTGAACTGAAATTCACTTCTGGAAAGATGGTCACGTTGATAGACGTATTGCATGTTGCTGATGTTCGAAAGAACTTGGTGTCAAGTACACTTTTATCGAAGCATGGATTTAAAATGATTTAAGGCATATTTTTTTGGAAAAGGTTATGCTACAAATGGCATGTTCAAACTCAATATTGAAAATAAAAATATTTCTGCTTATGTTGTGAAGTCTTTTGATTTATTGCATGAACGTTTTGGTCATGTGAATTTTAGATCCATCCATCTTATGATGAAAAATGGATAAATTAAAGACTGTAAAAAGGATCATGTTGCTAAGTGTATTACTTGTAGTAAATGTCAAATAACAAAGAAGCATTTTAACTGTTGAAAGGATATCCACAGTTTTGGAGTTAATCCACACTGATATTTGTAACATGAATTATTTATCACGTCATGGAAAGAGATATTTGATCACTTTCATTGACGATTACTCAAGATATACATATGTATTTCCATTTAAAACAAAAGATGAGGCATTTGAGACTTTTAAAACATATAAAGCAAAAGTTGAAAATAAATTGAGTTTGAAGATTAAATCAATTAGATGTGACAGAGGTGGAGAATATTTAAAAATATTTTTTTTTATTTTATGAAAAAGAAAGCATAGAGAAACAATTGACTAAGTCTTACAACAAAATGGTGTAGCAGAAAGAAAAAATAGAACTTTCATCGAAAAGGTTAAATCTATGCTTTATGGATCTGGTATCACTGAAAATTTGTGGACTGGAGCCTTATTTTTTGCATGTCATATTTTGAATCAAATTCTTTCCAAGAAACATGATTCATCTCCAAATGGAATTAGGAAAAATCGAAAGCCAAACATAAATTATTTTAAAGTATGGGGTTGCCATATCAACATTTGACTAAGATTCTCTATAAAGGAGTAGATTGTGTATTTATTGGTTATTCACAAGCTAGTAAGGCTTATAGATTTTTGAATCTTGAGACTCCAAGCCCTCACACAATAACTGAATCATTGCATGCTAACTTTTTTAACATATATTTTCTAAGAAAAAAGAATCTTTTGAACAAGATACAAGTTCCTCTATATCTCCTCTTAAAAGAAAAATAGTGGAATCTTTCGAAGAAAGTCAATCAAGACGTAGTGCAAGATCAACCAAATCAAGAGACTTTGGACCAAATTTTCAAATCTATTTAGTTGAAAGGGATCCTGAAATTTATGCTGAAGCAATGGCTTCACATGATTCTCCTTTCTGGCATGAATCTATCGATGATAAAATGCACTCTATTATGTCAAATAGTACATGAATTTTATCAGACCTCCCTCTTGCATGTAAGTCTATTGGTTGCTGATGGATCTTTAGAATGAAATTAAAATCTGATGGTACCTTAGATAAGTACAAAGCTCACTTGATAGCAAAAGGTTTTATTCAATTGAAAGATATTGATTATTTTGATAGCTTTGCAAGTTTAAATCGAATGACTTCTATTCGACTCTTGATCGCTTTAGCCGCATTTCATAGTCTGGTAATACATCTAATGGATGTGAAGACTGCATTTCTAAATGGTGATCTAGATGAAGAAGTTTACATGAAACAACCAGAAGAATTTGTCGTACCTGTTCAAGAACACAAAGTTTGTAAGTTTCGTAAATCTCTTTATTGATTAAAACAAGCTCCAAAACAATGAAATGAGAAATTTAGAAGAGCAATGATTTCTAATGGCTACTCAATTAATGGTGGTGATATTTGCATATTTAGCAAATTTCAAGAAAAATCTAGTGTTATAATATGTCTGTATGTTGATGATATGTTGATCTTTGGAACTGATATTGAAAGAGTATAAGAAACAAAATCATTTCTAGCTTCTCAATTTGAAATAAAAGATCTTGGAGAAGCTGATGTAATTTTGGGCATCAAAATGATGAGATCATTGAATGGCTTGACTCTTACTCAATCAAGTTATATTGAGAAAGTTCTAAAAAAGGTTTGGTCACTTTGATGACAAATCTTCTCTTACACCATTTGATCCTAGCATCAAACTAATGCGAAACTCTAGCATCAAACTAATGTGAAACTCTAGTGATGTTCTCGACCATCTGACATATTCTCAGATTGTTGGGAGTCTTATGTATGCTATGCATTGTACTAGGCCGGATATTGCTTACGTAGGATCAACTTTGATCAAGTGTACTAGCAATCCCGGAGTTAAAAATTGGAATGCCTTAATTCGTGTTTTAAAATACCTGAAGGGTACGATTAATGTTGACCTACAGTATTCTACATTTTCAGCTATTTTTGAAGGCTATAGCGATGCTATTTGGAATTCTGATCCGAATAACTCTAAATCTATTACTGCTTTGATTTTCACTTTTGCTGGAGTAGCGATCTCTTGGAAATCAAAGAAGCAGACGTGTATTACTCAATCAACCATGGAGTCAGAATTTATAGCTACTTCTTCTGCTGGAGAAGAAGCTGATTGGCTACGATCTATGTTGATAGATATTCCTTTGTGGAGTAAGACAGTACCACCTTTAACAATCTATTGTGATAATCAAGCGGCTATATTTCGGGCTTCAAGTGATTGCTACAGTGGCAAGTCAATACAAGTTCGTCTCAAACACAATCATGTGAGGAGATTATTTGAGGAAGGCATGATATCGCTTCAACATGTGAAGTCCAGATTTAATTTAGCGGATCCTTTGTCTAAAGGGTTAGGCAAAGAGTTAGTGGTGGAAACTTGTAATGAGATTGAAATAAAGCTTGTTTTAAACTAATTGTTGGTAACCCTACCTAATGATATAATTTTGGGTTCAAAGGAAAAAAACAATTTAAGTTACAATTATGAAGCCATAAATAAAATTCCTATTTTTCAAATAAAATGCAACAAGTAGATGTGCATGATTGAGATTCTTTTCTCTTAATAAAATTATAAGACCGATCTCGATTGGAGTTATTAAGAAAACTCTTGATAAATTTTCTGATATTACTACTGAAGAGAAGGATGAGATTATATTCTCTTAATAAGTCTATAAATCGATTTCGATTGGACTATGTAGGAATACTCTTAATAGATTTACCAATACATTGTTGTAAAGCAAGATGAGATTAATTTCTATTAATGAAGTTCATAGACTACTTGGTCGGAGTATGCAACGTTACTCTTGATGAATTCACCGCACTAATTGCAAAGTGGAGGCCGCTTCAATAAGATTTTAATAGGGAAATCTTAAAGGACTTGGCTAATAGTATTCAGGACACATGGCTGTAAGGTATCAAAGGATTTCGATTTTAACCGGAACATAGTGATATGCGGGAGTATTTTTCTATTTCATTCAATGAACCACTTATTTCAAGATTTGTTCACTAAGTAGTCAACGATTTAGAAAGCCTTCACTAGCTAATGGTTCAAGTCCAAAAGATACCATTATAGACACATGTTGCTAGATTAATGTCTCAAATATTTTTTGGATTTTTCAAAGATAAAAATTTCTTATACACAAGTGGGGTATTGTAAGAGTTAGTGTTCCAATTAATTTAGAAACAAATTCATTCGTTAAAAGTTCTGAAAGAACAAAATACATGAATGTAAGATGTAAAATTCTTTTTTGTTTTTATTTCTACGTTATAGGATTTTGAAAAAGTTTTTTTTTTTTTAAATTCTATCTTATGGATTTTTGAAAGATAAGTTTTTCATTTAATTCATGAACCTATAATAAATACAATTTAATTAAACTCTTTTTCTTGCAAATACATTTGTCCTATAAATTGAGTTTCTTTTGGTTGAAAAGAAATAGCACTAAAAAATAAACTTTCCCTTGAAAACACTTGTGAGACATTAATCAAAAGGTGAAATCACTAATTCAAGAATAGAAGAGCAACATTCTTGAATGCTACTTGTTTTGTGGCTTATATGAATCCCGAAGATAGAGTTGTTATCTATTCTTCCGATGGCTCATGGGAGAGACTGCAACTGTCTTCAAGAAATGTATGCCTCTAAGCCAAGCAAGTTTTGTTTTTGATTTCTTATATTTTGTCATTCTTGTTCATTTGTTTTAACAATTACAAGTCAAGAATTACATATAAGAACCCTCGTTTTCATGTAATGTATTCACTCATGGTCATGATGCTACAACTAGTTGGCTTTGGAAACTAGCTAAAGGGCATGTTTGCTCGAATGATGCTACCATTTTTCAAATGGTTAATCATTGGTAAGAATTGAGTTCAATTCATATATTAGTAGTACTGTTTCTCTTCTTATTTCAATCTAAGTTGATTTTTCCTCTTATAAATCTGATTACAACTGATATGGCATACTTTCCAGTTTCCTCTTTGGTCAATTCCACCAAGGATCACACATTTCTATATCTAGTAACATTTAACTTTAAAACGCACATTTTACCTTAATGAGATGATCGTTCCATAGGCATAACCAGATGTGTATCAAATGTTTCAGGATGAGAATCCACGCATGTGCGGAACCATAGACTGTTAAGTTGTATGCACCAAAATTACAAGCTACTCCACCCTCATATGATCTACACAGTGCAAGTAAATGTTTTTCGAGGAAAACTTTTATAAGTTCCGAGTGGCTCGCTGACACCAGTGTTTTGGGTATCAATACACTGGTGCTTGACGTCATTCTTTCCTGGAGGGCATATTCCAAATTAAACCTCAAACACTAGAGGGAAATAATTTCCTTAAGGGGACATTGTGCATTAAGGGAGCTTGATCTTCTTTCCATTATGTTTTTCCAGATTCTGGTACGTGTTTACAGATTTTAGTTCTGTTAATCAATTTTGTTCTTCACTGACTCATTAAACTTTGGTAACTTCGTATTTCTAAAGTTCGTTATAATCAGTAGCACTGTTTTAAACACGGATTGTGTAACAAAAATGTCTATAACCTATTATTGCTTTTAAAAATAAAGGCTACTGTTATTTTCAAGCTTGTTGAACCTATAATGAGTTAGTCATTTAAAATATGTCATCTTCTTTTACTATACAAATTAGACTTTAATAAGTTGCAAAACTTCAAGTCTGTTCAAAGGCTATTAAACCAAAATATGAAAGAACAAAATTGCCCCTCTCTTATTTGAGCAAAAAACTCATCAAAATCCCTTCTGTCTTCTTCTTTTTTGGGCAAAAAATTAAAGACATCATAGTCCTTTTTTTTGGAAACAAACATATCATAATACTTATTTATTTTGGAAAAAACACACACATCATTATTCTCTATTTTTGGAAATAAACTTATTATAATCCTTGAAATTGACTAAATATATTAACATATATCCACCACCGTTGATTTTCTTTTCATCCAACGACATACAAGTTCAATCCTCGTGATTATCTTCTCATTGGCTGGGTTATAACACCTGTGGACTATAAATATAAAGTCAGATTGCTTTAGGAATTCACATACACACAACAATTCAATTCTTCCGCTTCATTTGTCTTTTGTTTCTATAGATCAAAAATCAAAACTGTTATTTTTTTTGAAGTGAGAAAGATCAATTGCCGGTAATGGGAAAAACCTTGCTTCAAATGCTAAAAGAAGATCTCGTAGCAGCAAAGCAGGTCTCAAATTTCCAGTTGCTCGTATTGCCCGATTCCTCAAAGTCGGGAAATATTCCAAACGTGTTGGTGCTGGAGCACCGGTATTCCTCGCTGCAGTGCTTGAGTACCTTGCAATTGAGGTGAATTTCTCAAGTTCCTTCTCTCTCTTTTTTTTATATGTCAAATTTCTAGGGTTTGTGATTACTAAATTTTACATATATTGATTGTTTGTAGGTGCTTGAATTAGCTGGAATTGCAGCGAGGAATGACAAAAAGACTTGGATCACTCCAAGGAATATTCAATTAGCTATTACGTTTGATAAGGAGTTGTATCAATTTCTTAGAGATGTGACCATTCCGAATGGTGGTGTTATTCCAAAAATTCACAACATTTTGCTGCCTAACAACAAGAGTAACACTTCAAAGGTTGTTGTTGCTGCTGCTCAGGAGGAGGAGGATTAGAATGATTATTCCATCGCTAGCATCGCAATGTTTGCTTTTATTAATCTCCTTGTATTCATAAAAAACTTTATAATTCTATATTTTTGTGGCTTAGAATAAAAACTCTAACATACTTGGATCTTATATTACATATTTTTTAATTTGCTTCAGTTATTATATTATTTATTAGTTCTATTGTTATTTATTTTGATATGTTCATTTCTTGATGTGTATAATAGTTTCAGTTTTTTCCTCTCAGGAGTTCTTAGGAATCTTTGTTAACTATTTTCCAAATTTGAAATAGAATTTAAACTTATATAGAAATTTCATGATAGATATAAAGTACTATAAATGAAAGATTTTCTTAGAATGTTTTCTTAAATATTTCCCAAATTTGAAATACAGAAATACAATTTCAATTTGTTTTGAAATTTCATGATCAAATACTTGTAGTGACTAGATCTAAAGCAATGTAAATGAAAGTTTTTCTATAAATATAAGATATGATATATTTGTAATATGATTATGGATATCGTTATTCCTGTATTGACTTGTATATTATGCTCTTGATAGGATGTTACTGTTTCGAGACCCAATGGAAGGAAAAGTTATGGATTAGAAGTTCGGGTGCAGTTTTCACCTCAATGTCAGTTATGGTTTAACTCTTTTTAGACTTGTATTGGTTAGATTATGTATATATTGAGTTGTACCGATCATTAGGTAGACTTAGAATTAGTTTGTAGGTTTGTATGATCCTTGGACTCTTTATGGCCAATTTTTGTTGATTAGCGTAATTTTTAGTCGGAAAACTTTAGTCAAGGTTGATCCTTGATCTTGGTGTTATTTAGTATTTATAGAAATACTTCTAGGTGGCATGAAACTTAAGTTTCTGCGTGTTTCTTTGTTTAGGAATGATTGTATGACTGTTGTCATATTTTGAGCCTTTAAGTTCTTTAATGTTATTTATTGTTGGGCCGGAGGTTGTGAGCTTGGACTAGCTGGAATTCCAGGTTAGTACATTTGTGTTGCGTCAGGTTTTACCCTAATGATTGTTTCATGTGTTGAGTTGGTACGATATCATGCATTTGTACACACATTTAATTTGTTTATTCTTGAAAAACCTTGGGACTTTTATATTTGAGGAATGAAAATAGTTTTCACTATGTTTTCCCCATATGTTGAGTTGTGAAGGGGAGGTTCTCTGGTTAAATTATGAGAAGATTTTATAAGAGAAAATAAAAAAATAATTCAGAGATTTTATAACATAAAATGAAAAAATACATGACTTATGAGTTTGTTTGCATATTGGGCCACTTTTGAGGCATCATTTTGGGCAGACCGTGGATTGAGATACGAGTTATATTTCACTACAATGCACTTGTTGATGAGTCTGAGGTATTATTCCGGGTGGTTCGAGGATTCTTCCATGCTTCTACTTTCTTGTATTTATCACTTGCATCGCATCATCCTATTTGTGTGAGTTGTTGTATGTGTGTTACGACTGTCTTGTACTTGAGTGTTTAATTCCTTCTCACAATCTTGTATTGTTTTCCCTCTTTTTTCGGTAGTTGATTATCATAACTTAGAACCTTTCCACTGTAATGTTTAGAAGTGTCGTGTTTCTCTATATATATTTGATCTTTCTAAGCTTGGTCGACCTTTGTTACCTACTGAGTACCCCATATTTTGGAACTCATACTAAATTTCTCCATCTTTTTCTGATACAGCTCTCAGTAAGAGTCATTCTCAAAGAGCGGTCGATTTCTCGTGATCATTGTAGATTATGATTGTGGTGAGCTCTTGGTGTCCAGAGGCTTTTGATGTTTCCTTCTTTTGTACTATATTTTGAATTAGACAGACTTGTAAATATAACCTCTTTGCATGTAGATGCTCATTTACGAGTGACACCAGGTCCGAAGATTGATTATTGCGTTTAATTAATATATTTTTCTTGGCCTTCTTCGGACCCATTTTGCATATTGTATATCATATTTACAATTCTATATTATGACACTATTCTGTATATTTATTTATGCTTCTATTCCTTCATTTTAAAAGTATCTGATGTCTTCCAATTTTTCAAAGATAAAAATTTCTTATACACAAGTGGGGTATTGTAAGAGTTACTGTTCCAATTAATTTTTAAACAATTTCATTCGTTTAAAATTTTGAAAGAACAAAATACATGAATGTGAGATGTAACATTATTTTTTGTTATTATTTCTACGTTATAGGATTTTGAAAGAGTTTTTTTTAATTATAGGTTATGGATTTTTGAAAGATAAGTTTTTCTTTTAATTCATGAACCTATAATAAATATAATTTAATTAAAGTCTTTTTCTTGCGAAAACATTTGGTCTATATATTGAGTTTCTTTTGGCTGAAAAGAAATAGCACTCAAGAAAAAACTACTTCCCCTTGAAAACACTTGTGAAACATTAATCAAAAAGTGAAATCATTTATTCAAGAACAGAAGAGCAACATTCTTGAATGCTATTTGTTTTGTGGCTTAGTTGAATTCAGTCCGAAGATAGAGTTGTTATTTATTGTTGTGATTGCTCGTTGGAGAGACTCCAACCATCTTCAAAAAACCTATTAACGTGTCTCTAAGCCAAGCAAGTTTTGTTTTGGAATTCTTATATTGTTGTCATTCTTGTTCGTATGTTTTAACAATTTGAAGATAGTTGTCTCTATGACATCCGCATAAATAACAAACAGTGTTCCAAATTTGCCTAATCCTAATTCTGAAATATTTGGTGGCAAAGACATTCCTAGATGGCATGGAAAGATGAAATTATTTTTACGACGATTAAAGTTTGCATATGCTCTTGAGAAACCTTGTCTTGACGCTCCTGGTTCTGAGGTAGCAACCGACGAGGCTACTTTAATTAAAGAACAATTTGTCAAATGGAAAGATGGTGATTATTTATGAAAAAATTATATTCTTAGAGGAATGTCCGATAAATATTATGATCAATATTATATTAATTGCAAATTTGCTAAGGAGATTTGAGATACTCTTAAAGCTATCCATTTAGAAGAAGAGATGAATTCAAAGAAATTTCTTGTTTCAAATTATATGGAGTTCAAAATGGTTGGGGACAAGTCAATCCCTGAACAAGTACAAGAATTTCAATTTATATCAAATAAAATTGATATATCTGAAATTGCTCTTAATGAAAACTTTCATGTTGGTTCTATTGTCTCAAAACTTCCTCCATCTTGGAAGGAGTACAGAAGCAAACTCTTACACAAGAAGGAAAATTTGACTCTTGAAAAATAATTGCAACACTTGCAAATTGAACAAGAGACACGATACTGTGACAATAACATCTTGAAGGAGCCCATCATGAAAGCTCATGTTGTTGAAGAAAATATCAAGAAGGAACCTGCCATAATAAATTTTTAAAGGCAAAGAAGAGTAAAAATATCAATCATACTAGTTCTAATTCTAAGTCGAATGAATGTTATCATTGTCATAAAATTGGTCACTATGCACGTGATTGTAAAATTATTGAAGCTGAAAAGAAGAAAGAAAATGAAAATAACATTAAAAAAAAAGAATCAGTGGCAATGGTCACAGAAGCATTTGTAGCGGGAGATTAAGTGGAATGGTGGATACACACTGGTGTAACTCGTCATATATCAGGTAATCAAAATTCTTTCACGACCTATGAATTAGTGGAGGGCGATAAACTTTTGCATATGAGAAACTCATCCCCTGCTAAGGTTGTAGGAAAAGGAACTGTTGAACTGAAATTCACTTTTGGAAAGATGGTCACGTTGATAGGCGTATTGCATGTTGCTGATATTCGAAAGAACTTGGTGTCAAGTACATTTTTTTCGAAGCATGAATTTAAAATGATTTAAGGCATATTTTTTGGAAAAGGTTATGCTACAAATTGCATGTTCAAACTCAATATTAAAAATGAAAATATTTATGCTTGTGTTGTGGAGTCTTTAGATTTATTGCATGAACGTCTTGGTCATGTGAATTATAGATCCATCCATCTTATGATGAAAAATGGATAAATTAAAGACTGTAAAAAGGATCATGTTGCTAAGTGTATTACTTGTAGTATATGTCAAATAACAAAGAAGCATTTTAACTGTTGAAAGGATATCCACACTTTTGAGTTAATCCACACTGATATTTGTAACATGAATTGTTTATCACGTCATAGAAAGAGATATTTGATCACTTTCATTGACGATTACTCAAGATATACATATGTATTTCCATTTAAAACAAAAGATGAGGCATTTGAGACTTTTAAAACATATAAAGCAAAAGTTGAAAATAAATTGAGTTTGAAGATTAAATCAATTAGATGTGACAGAGGTGGAGAATATTTAATTTTTTTTTTTTTTTTATGAAAAAGAAAGCATAGAGAAACAATTGACTAAGTCTTACAACAAAATGGTGTAGCAGAAAGAAAAATTAGAACTTTCATCAAAAAGGTTAAATCTATGCTTTATGGATCTGGTATCACTGAAAATTTATGGACTGAAGCCTTATTTTTTGCATATCATATTTTGAATCAAATTCTTTCCAAGAAACGTGATTCATCTCCAAATGAACTTAGGAAGAATCGAAAGCCAAACATAAATCATTTTAAAGTATGGGGTTATTTGGCTCATGTTAGATTACCATATCAACATTTGACTAAGATTCTCTATAGAGGAGTAGATTGTGTATTTATTGGTTATTCACAAACTAGTAAGGCTTATAGATTTTTGAATCTTGAGACTCCAAGCCCTCACACAATAACCGAATCATTGCATGCTAACTTTTTATAACATATATTTTCTAAGGAAAAAGAATCTTTTGAACAAGATACAAGTTCCTCTATATCTCCTCTTAAAAGAAAAATAGTGGAATCTTTCGAAGAAAGTCAATCAAGACGTAGTGCAAGATCAACCAAATCAAGAGACTTTGGACCAAATTTTCAAATCTATTTAGTTGAAAGGGATCCTGAAATTTATGCTGAAGCAATGGCTTCACATGATTCTCCTTTCTGGCATGAATCTATCGATGATGAAATGCACTCTATTATGTCAAATAGTACATAGATTTTATCAGACCTCCCTCTTGCATGTAAGTCTATTGGTTGCGGATGGATCTTTAGAAAGAAATTAAAATCTGATGGTACCTTAGATAAGTACAAAGCTCACTATGTAGCAAAAGGTTTTATTCAAATGAAAGATATTGATTATTTTGATACCTTTGGACGTTTAAATCGAATGACTGATATTCGACTCGCCTTAGCCGCATTTTATAGTCTGGTAATACATCTAATGAATATGAAGACTGCATTTCTAAAAGCTTGATCTAGATGAAGAAGTTTACATGAAATAACCAGAAGGATTTGTCGTACCTGGTCAAGAACACAAAGTTTGTAAGTTTCTTAAATCTCTTTATTGATTAAAACAAGCTTCAAAACAATGGAATGAGAAATTTAGAAGAGCAATGATTTCTAATGGCTACTCAATTAATGGTGGTGATATTTGCATATTTAGCAAATTTCAAGAAAAATCTGGTGTTATAATATATCTGTATGTTGATGATATGTTGATCTTTGGAACTGATTTTGAAAGAGTAAAAGAAACAAAATCATTTCTAGCTTTTCAATTTGAAATGAAGATCTTGGAGAAGCTGATGTAATTTTGGGAATCAAAATCATGAGATCATTGAATGGCTTGACTCTTACTCAATCAAGTTATATTGAGAAAGTTTTAAAAAATGTTTGGTCATTTTGATGACAAATCTTCTCTTACACCATTTGATACTAGCATCAAACTAATGCGAAACTCTAGTGATGTTCTCGACCAGCTGACATATTCTCAAATTGTTGGCAGTCTTATGTATTCTATGCATTGTACTAGGCTGGATATTGGTTACGCAGTATTAACTTTGACCAAGTTTACTAGCAATTTCGGAGTTGAAAATTGGAATGCCTTAATTCGTGTTTTAAGATACCTGAAGGGTTAGATAAATGTTGACCTACAGTATTCTACATTTTCATCTATTTTTGAAGGCTATAGCGATGCTATTTGGAATTCTGATCCGAATGACTCTAAATCTATTACTGCTTTGATTTTTACTTTGCTGGAGTAGCGATCTCTTGGAAATCAAAGAAGCAGACGTGTATTACTCAATCAATCATGGAGTCAGAATTTATAGCTACGTCTTCTGCTGGAGAAGAAGTTGATTGGCTACGATCTATGTTGACAGATATTCCTTTGTGGAGTAAGCCAGTACCACCTTTAACTATCTATTGTGATAATCAAGCTGCTATATTTCGGGCTTCAAGTGATTGCTACAATGGCAAGTCGATACAAGTTCGTCTCAAACAAAATCATGTGAGGAGATTATTGGAGGAAGGCATGATATCGCTTCAATATGTGAAGTCCAGATTTAATTTAGCGGATTCTTTGTCTAAAGGGTTAGGCAAAGAGTTAGTAGTGGAAACTTGTAATGGAATTGAAATAAAGCTTGTTGTAAATTAATTGTACTTTATGGTAACCCTACCTAATGATGTAATTTTGGGTT
Source organism: Solanum lycopersicoides (assembly GCA_022817965.1). Classification (NCBI taxonomy): domain Eukaryota; kingdom Viridiplantae; phylum Streptophyta; class Magnoliopsida; order Solanales; family Solanaceae; genus Solanum; species Solanum lycopersicoides. The sequence goes on along the minus strand of CM040622.1, from coordinate 11,821,601 downwards.
CAAGGAAAAAAACAATTAAAGTTACAATTGTGAAACACATAAATAAAATTCCTATTTTTCAAATAAAATGAAACAAGTAGATGTGCATGATTGAGATTCTTTTCTCTTAATAAATTTATAAGACCGATCTCGATTGGAGTTATTAAGAAAACTCTTGATAAATTTTTTTAATATTCCTACTGAATAGAAGGATGCAATTATATTCTCTTAATAAGTCTATAAATCAATTTCGATTGGACTATATAGGAATACTCTTAATAGATTTACCAATACATTGGTGTAAAGCAAGATGAGATTAACTTCTCTTAATGAAGTTCAGAGACTATTTGATCGGAGTATGCAACGTTACTCTTATTGAATTCACCGCACTAAGTGCGAAGTGGAGGCCGCTTCAATAAGATTTTAACAGGGAAATCTTAAAGGACTTGGCTAAAAGGATTCAGGACACATGGTTGTAAGGTATCAAAGGATTTCGATTTTCACCAGAACATAGTGATATACGTGAAGTATTTCTCTATTTCATTCAATGAACCACTTATTTCAAGATTTTTTCACTAAGTAGTCAATGATTTAGAAAGCCTACACTAGCTAATGGTTCAGGTCCAAAAGACACCATTATTGACGCATGTTGCTAGATTAATGTCTCAAATATTTTTTGGATTTTCCAAAGATAAAAATTTCTTAACACAAGTGGGGGACTGTAAGAGTTGGTTTTCCAATTAATTTTGAAGGAAATTCATTCGTTAAAAGTTTTGAAAGAACAAAATACATGAATGTAAGATGTAACATTCTTTTTTGTTTTTATTTCTACTTTATAGGATTTTGAAAGAGTTTTTTTTTTAATTCTACGTTATGGATTTTTGAAAGATAAGTTTTTCTTTTAATTCATGAACATATAATAAATACAATTTAATTAAAGTCTTTTTCTTGCAAAAACATTTGTCCTATAAATTGAGTTTCTTTTGGTTGAAAAGAAACAACACTCAAGAAAAAACTACTTTCCCTTGAAAACACTTGTGAGACATTAATCAAAAGGTGAAATCACTAATTCAAGAATAGAAGAGCAACATTCTTGAATGCTACTTCTTTTGTGGCTTAGTTGAATCCCGAAGATAGAGTTGTTATCTATTCTTCCGATTGCTCAAGGGAGAGACTCCAACTATCTTCAAGAAATGTATGCCTCTTATAAGCCAAACAAGTTTTGTTTTGGATTTCTTATATTTTTGTCATTCTTGTTCATTTGTTTTAACAATTACAAGTCAAGAATTACATATAAGAACCCTCGTTTTCATGTAATGTATTCACTCATGGTCATGATGATACAACTAGTTGGCTTTGGAAACTAGCTAAAGGGCATGTTTGCTCGAATGATGCTACCATTTTTCAAATGGTTAATCATTGGTAAGAATTGAGTTCAATTCATATATTAGTAGTACTGTTTCTCTTCTTATTTCATTCTATGTTGATTTTTCCTCTTATAAATCTGATTACAACTGATATGACATACTTTCCAGTTTCCTCTTTGGTCAATTCCACCAAGGATCATACATGTATATCTGATAATATTTAACTTTAAAACACACATTTACCCAAATGAGATGATTGTTCCATAGGCATAACCAGATGTGTGTCGAATGTTTCAGGATGAGAATCCACGCATGTACGGAACCATAGACTGTTAAGATGCATGCACCCAATTTACAAGCTGCTCCACCCTCATATGAGCTACACATTGCAAGTAAATGTTTTTTCGAGGAAAATTTTTATAAGTTTCGTGTGGCTCACTGACACCAGTGTTTTGGGTAACAATACACTCGTGATTGAGATCATTCTTTCCTTGAGGGCATATTCCAAATTAAACCTCGGACACTAAAGGGAAATAATTTCCTTAAGGGGGCATTGTACATTCAGGGGCTTGATCTTCATTCCATTATGTTTTTCCAGATTCTGGTATGTTTTTACAGATTTTAGTTTTGTTAATTAATTTTTGTTCTTCACTGACCATTAAACTTTGGTAACTTCGTATTTCTAAAGTTCGTTGTAATCAAAACCACTGTTTTAAACACGGATTATGTAACAAAAATGTCTATAACCTATTATTTCTTTTAAAATGAAGGCTACTGTTATTTTCAAGCTTGTTGAACCGATAATAAGTTAGTCATTTAAAATATGTCATGTTCTTTTACTATACAAATTAGACTTTAATAAGTTGCAAAACTTCAAGTCTGTTCAAAGGCTATTAAATCAAAATATTAAAGAACAAAACTGCCCCTCTCTTTTGAGCAAAAAACTCATCATTATCCCTTCTGTCTTCTTCTTTACTTGGCAAAAAATTAAAGACATCATAGTCCCTTTTTTTTTGGTAACAAACATATCATAATACTTATTTATTTTGGAAAAAACACACACATCATAATTCTCTATTTTTTGAAATGAACTTATTATAATCCTTGATATTGACTGAATATATCAACATCTTTATCCATCGTTGATTTTCTTTTCGTCCAACGACATACAAGTTCAATCCTCGTGATTATCTTCTCATTGGCTGGGTTATAACTCCTGTGGACTATAAATATAAAGTCAGATTGCTTTAGGAATTCACATACACACAACAATTCAATTCTTCCGCTTCATTTGTCTTTTGTTTCTATAGATCAAAAAGCAAAACTGATATTTTTTTTGAAGTGAAAAAGATCAATGGACAGTAAAGGGAAAAACCTTGGTTCAAATGCTAAAAGAAGATCTCGTAGCAGCAAAGCAGGTCTCAAATTTCCAGTTGCTCGTATTGCCCGATTCCTCAAAGTCGGGAAATATGCCAAACGTGTTGGTGCCGGAGCACCGGTATTCCTCGCTGCAGTGCTTGAGTACCTTGCAGTTGAGGTGAATTTCTCAAGTTCCTTCTCTCTTTTTTTTTTTCTATATGTCAAATTTCTAGGGTTTGTGATTATTAAACTTTACATATATTGATTGTTTGTAGGTGCTTGAATTATCTGGAATTGCATTGAGGAATGACAAAAAGACTCGGATCACTCCAAGGCATATTCAATTAGGTATTAGGTTTGATAAGGAGTTGTATCAATTTCTTAGAGATGTGACCATTCCGAATGGCAGTGTTATTCCAAAAATTCACAAAATATTGCTGCCTAACAACAAGAGTAACACTTCAAAGGTTGTTGTTGCTGATTCTCAGGAGGAGGAGGATTAGAATGATTATTCCATCGCTAGCATCGCGATGTTTGCTTTTATTAATCTCCTTGTATTCGTAGAAAACTTTATAATTCTATATTTTTGTGGCTTAGAATAAAAACTCTAACATACTTGGATCTTATATTACATATTGTTTAATATGCTTCAGTTATTATATTATTTATTAGTTCTATTGTTATTTATTCTGATATGTTCATTTCTTGATGTGTATAATAGTATTAGTTTTTTCCTCTCAAGAGTTCTTAGGAATCTTTGTTAACTATTTCCCAAATTTGAAATAGAATTTCAACTTATATAGAAATTTCATGATAGATATAAAGTACTATAAATGAAAGTTTTTCTTAGAATGTTTTCGTAAATATTTCCCAAATTTGAAATACAGAAATACAATTTCAATTTATTTTGAAATTTCATGATCAAATACTTGTAGTGACTAGATCTAAAGCAATGTAAATGAAAGTTTTTTTTATAAATATAAGAGATGATATATTTGTAATATGATTATGGATATCGTTATTCCTGTACGGATAACTTTTCCAAAGGATTGTGTCTTTTCTGATGAGTTGTGACTTTTCGGATCCAGTGACTTTTTCGAAAAGAAGATCTAAAAGATCGCAAAAATGAGAAAGAGTAAAGAGAACATATCCTGAGATTAACTTTCATTATTAGATTAAAAGGAGGATATAATCAAAGGAGATCGGCCAAAACATATTTCACCAAAATTCTTTGTCATACATGATGTTTAACAAAATCGTTAGATAGACGTTCACTTTTAGATAACTACGGCAATATACGGCTTATATTACTACAGTTAACATCCCTTAGCCTCGAAGTTCATCTTCCTTCCTTTGTAACAAGGGAGTTGCAATCTCCCGATAGTTATTTCTGTTCATCACTTAAGAAAACTTATTTTTTATTTTTTACTTCCTGCTAACAACATAAGTTCCCTATGCTCTCTCAAACTTCAGCAGACATGAAACATTGTATATATGGAGTTGTAGAAAATTAAGAAACTTGATGTCTCCATTAACAGTACTGTATGTCAAGCATACAAGTGTTTAACATTATAATTATATTCCAATTGTCGATCCATTTATTTCTGCTGGGAATTTAAAACTAAAAGTATTTGAAAATCTCCCTATGGTAGGGAGTAAAGATCTGAACAAGCGTGGCTGAAGTTGAAGAGAAGAAAAATATTTACAAATCATAGGGTAAATAAAGAAACACACCATGTATTACATTAATGCCCACAAAATAAGTACCTAAGTAGAGGTATTTGTTACCGAAAACTCGCCCTATTCTTGCTTCCCATCTACCATTGTGATGATGCCTGAAGTTACATGATCCATTCAAGAAAAGATCATTACTAATTACTACGAACAACAGATGGTAAAAGTTTTAGAACAGGTGGTTGAATGAATTTAGTTACCTTGCTACTCCTCTGTATTTAGATACACCTCGGGCGAAACCACTGCTTCTCCTGCATTAGAAGAGCAAAAACTCAGGTAAATTTTGGTTTGTGAAAAGATTTCTTAAATCTGATTGAAAATCAAGTTGAGTAAATACCTTCTTAAGGAGGCTAAGTACTCCTCTTTAGTCACAGTTTGCATTATCTCAATTTCCTTCTCATAATCAGATATCTGTTGAGATATTTGAGTCAGTCAAATAATTTCAAACAAAAGAAGAATTGTGAGTCTGAATGATGATCTTACTGGAAAATTAATGAAAGTTGATGTGCCCCAGTACTTGATTGCAGCCAAATCATATGCTCTTGCTGCAGATTCTTCCTCATAATATGCTCCTGTTCAATTTAAAACACAACATACAAGCCAAAACTCAATCCTCTTGAATGAACCAAATATTGGTCTGTAGCACCACCAAGTGCACTACACTCACCAAGATTTGTTTTCCTACTCTACTCGTAACAAAAAAAGTAGGGAAAAATCCAATAGATGTTTTATTTTGCTCACAACATAGAGGAACAGAAATAAGATTGCGATGAATAGCTGGAGCGCATAAAACATCTTTTTAGAACAAAAATTACGAGAGGAAGTGGGGAGAGTAGTATGGCATGTGTGCGTTATTTTAATACCGTTACCATCACCAACTAGAACATCATTCGTCCCTGTGTACTCAGAGTAAGCCTGCAGATTCTGAGTATTTGAGGTAATGTGAAGTGAAGCACCAGTATCCATGACCCAATGAGGATTGGTTGATCCAGTAGTCAATGAAAAATTAGCTTGTGGCTCATTCATATTGTGACTGCGAGAGCGGCAAACACGAGCAATATGTCCATATTTGTCACACAGTTGGCACTGAACTCGAGCTCTATTGCTGGAGTTTTGAAAGTGCCAATTATTAATATTGGAATTTCGCTAATTGTTGTTTCTGCCCGAATTGGGGTTGTTTTGATGGCCTGACCAGTTACCACCAGATTGGTTGGTATGATTGTTGTTCTGGTGTTGTCGATCAACTTGTGTCGAACGGTGATTAAACTGGGTAGTAAGAGGACCAGTAAGAGGTGGCATCTAAGGCTTGGGTGTGTGAAGAAGGAAAAATTCGCGGCTGCTGGGTTTTTCAAAAAGCTCCTCATAAGTGATGGGGTTTTCACGAGCACAAATGGCACATCTAATGGAATCATATTCTGGTCCAAGGCCGCTGAGCACTTTGATGACAAGTTCATCAGTGCTAATGGGAGAGCCAACAATGGCAAGTTCTTATGAGATGGCTCGAATCTCATTGAGATATTGAGCAATGGACTTGGTTCTCTTCATAAGGCGGCTGAGAGAATCACGAAGAATGTAAATACGAGTTTGGCTTTGTTGGCACATTGTTGAACTAATTTCATCCAAGTGATGTGTGCAGAAGATTCAGAGGCAATCAGAGGGGCTATGGTAGGATCAACAGAGGTCATAAAAGAATGACGAAGAAGGTTTGGATCAGTTGGAGATGGACAAGGAAAGGTACCATCAATGTAGGAATTCAGATCATAGCCAACGCAAAGAGCATCGAATTGAGCCTTCCAGGTGACATAGTTGGTGCTGCCAGCAAGCCGTATAGGCAGTTGGGTGGGGTGATTGATTGAAACAAGTTGATTTCCTTGATTTAATGGATTCATGACTGTTTCTGAGTATTTGAGAAGGGGAGATACCTGAGTTTTGGTTACTGGTGGTGGGATTGGCTGGACTTTGCACAACCGAAGTATTGTTGTTCATGTTGTTAGGCATGGTGGGCAAAAAAAAAAGAACAGGATCGGAAACTCGTTAGAGCGTGAGCTGCTCTGATACCATAATGACAAAAGTATTTTGTGGAAAGCTGTGTTTTCGTATATTAGATTAACCATCTTTAAATACATAAGGGGGAGCATAGATTGCTACGATACAAAGGAAACTAAATAAAAAGAATCAGAAGATTACATGAAATAAGGGATACAAACAAGATAAGAAAGATCTAAAATATTGCAAAATCAGAAAGAGTAAAGAGAACATATCCTGAGATTATCTTTCATTATTAGATTAAAAGGAGGATATAATCAAAGGAGACCGGCCAAAGCATATTTCACCAATATTCTTTGTCATACGTGATGTTTAACAAAATTGTGAGATAGACGTTCACTTTTAATTAGATAACTATGGAAATATACGGCTTCGATTACTATAGTTAACATCCCTAAGCCTCGAAGTTCTTCTTCCTTCCTTTGTAACAAGGGAGTTGTAATCTTTCGATAATTATTTCTGTTCATCACTTAAAGAAACTTTTTTTTTTTTTTTTTACTTCATGCTAACAACATAAGTTCCCTATGCTCTCTCAAACTTCAGCAAACATGAAACATTGTATATATGGAGTTGTAGAAAATTAAGAAACTTGATGTCTCTATTAATAGTAATGTATGTCAAGTATACAAGGGTTTAACATTATAATTATATTCCAATTGTCGATCCATTTATTTTTGTTGGGAATTTAAAACTAAAAATATTTTAAAATCTCCCTATGGTAGGGAGTAAAGATCTGAACAAGTTTGGCTGAAGTTGAAGAGAAGAAAAATATTTACAAATCATAGGGTAAATAAAGAAATCACTTGGATTTTCTAATGATGAATCTAGTCATGTAGTTCAAATGCCAAAATTAACACTACACAAAAAACACACCATGTATTACATTAATGCCCACAAAATAAGCTTCCACATTACAATATAGCTATCCACTATAACCTTTTACATATAAAAGCAATATATAATTCAAATATAATTTTCTTGTTGATGAAAACTGCCAATATTTTCCAGAGAGAAGAGTCTTTCACTATAAGTAAAACTACTTTCAATCTAACCAGGAAATTCTTGAACCTCAAAATGTCTCCAACTCTTATTCTTCAAATCATAAAAATGATAAACCATAACACTATCAAGACTTCTTGATGTTATGTGTATTGCAAATAAAATTTATTCAGCACCATACTTGCAAATCGTAAACGGATGCAAGTAAAACTCATTAGGTTCCCTTTCTAAAGGAAAATGAAGTATCGCATGTAATTTCCATTCTTCGTCTTCATCAAAAAACCATAGATAAATGTCGTTACCAAACCAATAATCACAATAATTCATGATTCCTAATTTTCCATTCACTTCTATTAGCATATCATCACAATCGCTAAATTTACTACTTAATTCATTCGACATTGTGATAATTGTGAAAATTTCTGATTTAACATCAAACGCAACCATACAATCGACCGGATCAAGGCTAACCCGATAGATAATCCCACTAATGCAAATTCCAGATATGTATTCTACAATAGAAAAACCATGTTCGTCATATTTAATCATTTCTCTCCATGATTTATCTATGCCTAAAGTGAAAACTCCATGCTCTTGATTCAATAGTCGCAACAACTTTATACTTTTTTTCTTCAGGCTCAAAACCTATCGAACATATAAAGTCCTCGCCCTCACGAGGAACATCTGGAATAAATCTTACTTCTATAGTTGTGGGATTGCAAATGGCAATATACTTCAGATCCCATATAAAAAACAAACCATTATCCGACTCAAAATGATAATTATAATCTAAACGAATGTTGATAATTCGATCATACAACTTACTGAAATTGTCAGTTTGATGATACTTGGTGGCATTTCCATCTTCTACATCATGAAGATCTTCTATAGCGTAACAAACGTCGTCTACGCATGCAATCAACTTAGTATCACCACCATTCATCTTAGAATAATTGGATGAATAGAGATCCACAAAATTTGGTTCTAACACAATTGAATTATGAAATTTCGAAACACATCTAAAACGCATTAAAGACTTTGGAGGAAGCCATGAGAAAATTTGGATGGTAATATCTTGAGGAATTGAGCCTTCTTCCATCTTTGACGGCTGAAGTTATCCTAATTTAGGTTAAATTGTTAGCTTTATAACTTCTTAAAATGCTTTACTTAAGACTTAATTAAGTGTTAGTAGATATTTTCCTAATAGGGCCATAATCTTCTAAAGCCAAGTCCATATTATTGATGTTTCATGTATTTGAGTACTCCATAAATCCTTAATATGCATTTGTTCATATCAACATATATCTTATTATTGTATGAGATACAGGTCTAATAATTGTATTAGATACAACTAATTGTTAATACCAACATATATCGCGCATGTTCTTATACACAGAGGCGGACCCACATTGGGTCCAGGGTGTTCACCCGAACACCCTCGGCAAAAAAATACACGATATATATAAGGTAAATTTTCTGTGTTTTTGTAGATATATACATTTTGAACCCCCTCAATAACAATTAAAATTAAATGGCTCAATGTTAAGACCCCTGAATATTAAGCTGCATGCCCCTGGTTCGAATCCCATCAACAACATTTTTACTTTTCGAACCTCCTGAACGAAAATCCTGGGTCCGCCACTGCTTACACATCACGTAAAATGATGTATCTGATCGATACATCACGTACAGAGAAAAAGAGAGAGTATGATTTTTTTTAAATGGTAGGAAATATTTGAAAATATGGTAAAATAAGTTATGTATTTGGTAATTTTTCCTTCTTTATTGAGAAAAAACCAGAAATAGCAAACATAATAGACGTAATAAGATTTTATATCATTTTGATAATTGCGCTACATATGTATAGTTATATTTTCTATGGACGCTATGATTTGTATATTTCGTGCGGTTTATATATTTTGCTTGTGAATATACCAATTGGGTAAGTATATACAAATTCTCCATTTTACATTTAGGATTATTTCTGAAATCTGTTTGTATATTCCGTTTGCCAATATACAAACAAGGTAATTTATTTTGAATTTTTCATGAAATCGTATAAAAGTAGCTAGGTATTGAGATGTGGTAATTCACCGTGAACTGTAGTGCTAGGTTAATAGTTTGCTTGAATGCGATAAATTACTTAACAATAAATATAAAGAGTTTTACATGGAATCCTCGTTGTACAAAGAATTAAAACTACGAACTATCACACAAGATTTCAAGTTATTTTCACTAATACCAAGCAAAGTGAGAATACAGACTCAGTTGTTGGCTCACGAGTCGGGTCCTGATTTAAAAGTTGGGTCTCGCATTGGTTGTTGGTTTTCTGGACCAAAACCTGATTTGGAAGTCAGGTCTCAATTCGAGTGACAAGTTTGAATTATGGATTGGTCGATCGTGTCAGAATTTAAGTGTCGGTGTCAATTCTTGGGTCGGATATCCTATCCATTTTGAATGTTGTCTCTCAATTCGAAGGTCGGGGTCAGGTCCTAGTCAGATCGCAAGATCATATTTTGGTTCAATCATCAAGGTTGTATCTTAGTACAGGTGTCGGGGTCATGTCCCAGATCAATTATATGAGGTTAGTTCCTAGGTCAGAAATTATTTTCCTAAAAAGTTATTTCGATTATCTAGCTAAAAATAAAAGATACTTTCTAAAAAATATTTTGTAAGGGTGGTGGATCAGAGCTATCCATGCACTCTGTCACAAGATAACCTACAGTAAAACAAACAACGATAGTGAGTAGGAGGAATAAAAGCATACCAAAGTGGAAACAACGATAATAAGCTACCCATGGACTCTGTCACAAGAACAGGATGTTATAAAGCAAGAAGACTTACTAAATAGTGAAGCTACCCTCCATTAGGCAAGATTCAACAAAGACAAACAATGACCATCGGCCATGCAATTACTGTAATAGTTACTGTTCCAATTAATTTATAAACAATTTCATTCGTTAGAAGTTTTGAAAAAACAAAATACATGAATGTGAGATGTAACAGTATTTTTGGTTTTTATTTCTACGTTATAGGATTTTGAAAGAGTTTTTTTTAATTATATGTTATGGATTTTTGAAAGATAAGCTTTTCTTTTAATTCATTAACCTATAATAAATACAATTTAATTAAAGTCTTTTTCTTGCAAAAACATTTATCCTATAAATTGAGTTTCTTTTTGCTGAAAAGAAATATAACTCAAGAAAAAACTACTTCCCCTTGAAAACACTTGTGAAACATTAATCAAACAGTGAAATCACTTATTCAAGAACAGAAGAACAACATTCTTGAATGCTATTTGTTTTGTGGCTTAGTTGAATCTCCAAGATAGAGTTGTTATTTATTCTTCTGATTGCTCGTTGGAGAGACTCCAACTATCTTCAAGAAACCTATTAACGTGCCTCTAAGCCAATCAAGTTTTGTTTTGGAATTCTTATATTGTTGTCATTCTTGTTCATTTGTTTTAACAATTTGAAGATAGTTGTCTCTGACATCCATATCAATAAGAAACAGTGTTCCAAATATGTCTAATCCTAATTCTGAAATATTTGATGGCAAAGACTTTCCTAGATTGCGTGGAAAGATGGAACTCTTTTTACGACGATTAAAGTTTGCATATGCTCTTGAGAAACCTTGTCCTGACACTCTTGGTTCTGAGGTAGAAACCGACGAGGCTACTTTAATTAGAGAACAAATTGTCAAATGGCAAGATGATGATTATTTATGATAGAATTATATTCTTAGAGGAATGTCTAATAAATATTATGATCAATATTATATTAAGTGCAAATTTTCTAAGGATATTTGGGATATTCTTAAAGCTATCCATTTAGAAGAAGAGATGAATTCAAAGAAATTTCTTGTTTCAAATTATATGGAGTTCAAAATGGTTGAGGACAAGTCAATCCTTGAACAAATACAAGAATTTCAATTTATATCTAATAAAATTGCTATATATGAAATTGCTCTTGATGAAAACTTTCATGTTGGTTCTATTGTCTCAAAACTTCCTACATCTTGGAAGGAGTACAGAAGCAAACTCTTACACAATAAGGAAAATTTGACTCTTGAACAATAATTACAACACTTGCAAATTGAACTAGAGACACGATACCGTGACAATAACATCTTGACGGAGCCCAACATGAAAACTCATGTTGTTGAAGAAAAGATCAACAAGGAACCTGCCAATAATAAATTTTTGAAGGCAAAGAAGAGTAAAAATATCAATCATACTAATTCTAATTCTAAGTCAAATGAATGTTATCATTGTCATAAAATTGGTCACTATGCACGTGATTGTCAAATTCTTAAAGTTGAAAAGAAGAAAGAAGAAGGAAAATAACAATTCAAAAAAAGAACCGGTGGCAATGGTTACAGAAGCATTTGTAGCGGGAGATTAAGTGGAATGATGGATACACAATGGTGTAACTCGTCATATATTAGGTAATCAAAATTCTTTCACGACCTATGAATTAGTCGGGAGTGATAAAGTTTTGCATTTGAGAAACTCATCCCCTGCTAAGGTTTTTGGAAAAGGAACTGTTGAACTGAAATTCACTTCTGGAAAAATGATCACGTTGATCGACGTATTGCATGTTCCTGATATTCGAAAGAACTTGGTGTCAAGTACATTTCTTTCGAAGCATGGATTTAAAATGATTTTTGAGGAAGATAAATTTATTTGGTCTAAACAAGGCATATTTTTTGGAAAAGGTTATGCTTCAAATGGCATGTTCAAACTCAATATTGAAAATGAAAATATTTCTGCTTATGTGTGGAGTCTTTAGATTTATTGCATGAACGTCTTGGTCATGTGAATTTTAGAGCCATTCAACTTATGATGAAAAATGGATTAATTAAAGACTGCGAAAAGGATCATGTTGCTAAGTGTATTACTTGTAGTAAATGTCAAATAACAAAGAAGCATTTTAACTGTTGAAAGGATATCCACAGTTTTGGAGTTAATCCATACTGATATTTGTAAGATGGATTGTTTATCCGTCATGGAAAGAGATATTTTATCACTTTCATTGACGATTACTCAAGATATACATATGTATTTCCATTTAAAATAAAAGATGAGGCATTTGAGACTTTTAAAACATATAAAGCAAAAGTTGAAAATAAATTGAGTTTGAAGATTAAATCAATTAGATGTGACAGAGGTGGAGAATATTTAAAATATTTTTTTTATTTTTATGAAAAAGAAAGCATAGAGAAACAATTGACTAAGTCTTACAACAAAATGGTGTAGCAGAAAGAAAAAATATAACTTTCATCAAACAGGTTAAATCTATGCTTTATGAATCTGGTATCACTGAAAATTTGTGGCCTGGAGCCTTATTTTTTGCATTATTTGAATCAAATTCTTTCCAAGAAACATGATTCATCTCCAAATGAACTTAGGAAGAATCCAAAGCCAAACATAAATAAGTTTAAAGTATGGGGTTGTTTGGCTCATGTTAGATTACCATATCAACATTTGACTAAGATTCTCTATAGAGGAGTAGATTGTGTATTTATTGGTTATTCACAAACTAGTAAGGCTTATAGATTTTTAAATCTTGAGACTCCAAGCCCTCACAATATAACCGATTCATTGACGCATGTTGCTAGTTTAATGTCTCAAATATATTTTAGATTTTTCAAAGATAAAAATTTCTTAACACAATTGGGGGATTGTAAGACTTAGTGTTCCACTTAATTTTGAAACAAATTCATTCGTTAAAAGTTTTGAAAGAACAAAATACATGAATGTAAGATGTAACATTCTTTTTTGTTTTTATTTCTACGTTATAGGATTTTGAAAGAGATTTTTTTTAATTCTACGTTATGAATTTTTGAATGATAAGTTTTTCTTTTAATTCATGAACCTATAATAAATACAATTTAACTAAAGTCTTTTTCTTGCAAAAACATTTGTCCTATAAATTGAGTTTCTTTTGGTTGAAAAGAAATATAACTCAAGAAAAAATTACTTTCCCTTGAAAACACTTGTGAGACAATAATCAAAAGGTGAAATCACTAATTCAAGAATAGATGAGCAACATTCTTGAATGCTACTTGTTTTGTGGCTTAGTTGAATCCCGAAGATAGAGTCGTTATCTATTCTTTCGATTGCTCGTGGGAGAGACTCCAACTATCTTCAAGAAACGTATGTCTCTAAGCCATGCAAGTTTTGTGTTGGATTTCTTATACTTTTGTCATTCTTGTTCATTTGTTTTAACAATTGCAAGTCAAGAATTACATATAAGAACCCTCATTTTCATGTAATGTATTCACTCATGGTCATGATGATACAACTAGTTGGCTTTGCAAACTAGCTAAAGGGCATGTTTTCTCGAATGATGCTACCATTTCTCAAATGGTTAATCATTGGTAAGAATTGAGTTCAATTCATATATTAGTAGTACTGTTTCTCTTCTTATTTCAATCTAATTTGATTTTTGCTCTTATAAATCTGATTACAACTGATATGGCATACTTTCTAGTTTCCTCTTTGGTCAATTCCACCAAGGATCATACATTTCTATATCTAGTAACATTTAATTTTAAAACACACATTTTATCCTTAATGAGATGAATGTTCCATAGGCATAACCAAATGTGTATAGAATGTATCAGGATGAGAATCCACGCATGTGCGGAACCATAGACTGTTAAGTTTTATGCACCCAATTTACAAGCTGCTCCACCCTCATATGAGCTACACATTGCAAGTAAATATTTTTCGAGGAAAACTTTTATAAGTTCCGAGTGGCTCGCTGACACCAACGTTTTGGGTATCAATACACTCGTGATTGAGATCATTCTTTCCTTGAGGGCATATTCCAAATTAAACCTCGGACACTAAAGGGAAATAATTTCCTTAAGGGGGATTGTACATTCAGGGGCTTGATCTTCATTCCATTATGTTTTTCCAGATTCTGGTATGTTTTTACAGATTTTAGTTTTGTTAATTAATTTTTGTTCTTCACTGACCCATTAAACTTTGGTAACTTCGTATTTCTAAAGTTCGTTGTAATCAAAACCACTGTTTTAAACACGGATTATGTAACAAAAATGTCTATAACCTATTATTTCTTTTAAAATGAAGGCTACTGTTATTTTCAAGCTTGTTGAACCGATAATAAGTTAGTCATTTAAAATATGTCATGTTCTTTTACTATACAAATTAGACTTTAATAAGTTGCAAAACTTCAAGTCTGTTCAAAGGCTATTAAATCAAAATATTAAAGAACAAAACTGCCCCTCTCTTTTGAGCAAAAAACTCATCATTATCCCTTCTGTCTTCTTCTTTACTTGGCAAAAAATTAAAGACATCATAGTCCCTTTTTTTTGGTAACAAACATATCATAATACTTAACAGTCTATGGTTCCGCACATGCGTGGATTCTCATCTTGAATTATCTGGAATTGCAGCGAGGAATGACAAAAAGACTCGGATCACTCCAAGGCATATTCAATTAGCTATTAGGTTTGATAAGGAGTTGTATCAATTTCTTAGAGATGTGACCATTCCGAATGGTGGTGTTATTCCAAAAATTCATAAAATTTTGCTGCCTAACAACAAGAGTAACACTTCAAAGGTTGTTGTTGTTGCTGCTCAGGAGGAGGAGGATTAGAATGATTATTCCATCGCTAGCATCGTTTGCTTTTATATACTCCTTGTATTCATAGAAAAGTTTATAATTCTATATTTTTGTGGCTTAGAATAAAAACTCTAACATATTTGGATCTCATATTAAATATTATTTAATTTACTTCAGTTATTATATTATATATTAGTTCTATTGTTATTTATCTGATATGTTCATTTCTTGATGTGTAAAATAGTTTCAGTTTTTCCTCTCAAGAGTTCATAGGAATCTTTGTTAACTATTTCCCAAATTTGAAATACAATTTTAGAATTTCAACTTATATAGAAATTTCATGATTGATATAAATTACTGTAAATGAAAGTTTCTCTTAGAATGCTTTCTTAAATATTTCCCAAATTTGAAATACAGAAATATAATTTAAATTTATTTTGAAATTTCATGATCAAATACTTGTAGTGACTAGATCTAAAGCAATGTAAATGAAAGTTTTTCTATAAATATAAGATATGATATATTTGTAATATGATTATGGATATTGTTATTCCTGTATTGACTTGTATTTTATGCTCTTGATAGCATGTCACTGTTTCGAGACCCTATGGAAAGAAAAGTTATGGATTAGAGGTTCTGGTGCAGTTTTCACCTCAAAGTCAGTTATGGTTTAACTCTTTTTAGACTTGTCTTGGTTAGATTATGTATATATTGAGTTGTTCCGATCATTAGGTAGACTTAGGATTAGTTTGTAGGTTTGTATGATCCTTGGACTCTTTATGGCCAATTTTTGTTGATTAGCGTAGTTTTTAGCCGGAAAACTTTAGTCAAGGTTGATCCTTGATCTTGGTGTCATTTAGTATTTATAGAAATACTTCTAGGTGGCATGACACTTAAGTTTCTGCGTGTTTCTTTGTTTAGGAATGAGTGTATGCCTGATGTTATATTTTGAGCCTTTAAATTCTTTAATGTTATTTATTGTTGGGCCGGAGGTTGTGAGCTTGGACTAGCTGGAATTCTAGGTTAGTACATTTTTTTGTTGATTCAGGTTTTACCCTAATGATTGTTTCATGTGTTGAGTTCGATATCATGCATTTGGTACCCACATTTAGTTTTTTTATTCTTGAAAAACCTTGGGACTTTTATATTTGAGGAATGAAAATAGTTTTCTATGTTTTCCCCATAGGTTGAGTTGTGAAGGGGAGGTTCTCTGGTTAAATTATGAGAAGATTTTATACGGCAAAATAAAAAAGTAATTCAGAGTTTTTATGACATAAAATGAAAAAATACTTGATTTATGAGTTTGTATGCATATTGGGCCACTTTTACACTTATAAGCTTGAGGCATCATTTTGGGCAGACCGACGATTGAGATACGAGTTACATTTCACTACTATGCACTTGTTGATGAGTCTGAGGTATAATTCCGGGTGGTTCGAGGATTCTTCCATGCTTCTACTTTCTTGTATTCATCACTTGCATCACATCATCCTATTTGTGTAAGTTGTTGTATGTGTGTTACGACTGTCTTGTACTTGAGTGTTTAATTCCTTCTCACAATCTTGTATTGTTTTCCCTCTTATTTCGGTAGTTGATTATCATAACTTAGAACCTTTCCACTGTAATGTTTAGAAGTGTCGTTTTTCTATATATATATATATATATGATCTTTCTAAGCTTGGTCGACCTGTGTTACCTACAGAGTACCCCATATTTTGGTACTCATACTAGATTTCTCCATCTTTTTATGATGCAACTCTCAGTAAGAGTCATTCTCAAAGAGCGGTCGATCTCCCGTGATCGTTGTAGATTATGATTGTGGTAAGCTCTTGGTGTCCGAAATTTGCTATGTTTCCTTCTTTTGTACTGTATTTCTAATTAGACAGACTTGTAAATATAACCTCTTTGTATGTAGATGCTCATTTATGAGTGACACCAGGTCCGGAGGTTGATTATTGCATTTAATTAATTTATTTTTATTGGCCTTCATCGGACCCATTTTGCATATTGTATATCATATTTACAATTCTATATTATGTCACTATTCTTTATATTCTGAAAGAATAACTATCTTGAATAGATACATTAACCAAGTACATGAGGTATTTATAATATGTAAATATAATACAAAAGACTAAACTATCCTTCTAGCTATACATATATATTTATCATTCCCCCTCAAGCGATGCTGGGTCTCGACAAATGTTGAGCTTGTCACGCAAGAATGAAAATTGAGCATAGTGAAGAGACTTCGTCAGTAAATCTACAAGTTGATCCGCACTTGGCACGTAGCGAACCTGTAGAACACCAGAACCAACCTTCTCACGAACAAAGTGAATGTCAATTTCAATGTGTTTTGTGCGAGCATGATGAACAGGATTGTGAGCCAAGTATATACTACTGATGTTATCACAGTAGATTGTTGAAGGAGAGGATAGCTGAATATGGAGATCACCAAGAAGAGAGAGCAACCAAGATATCTCAGCAGTACCATGGGCAACAAAACGATATTCTGCCTCAGCACTCGAGCGCGATACAACACTTTGCTTCTTAGAAGACCAAGAAATAAGATTATTACCAAGAAAGATGCAATACGCTGAAGTAGACCTGCGTGTGGTAGGACAACCTGCCCAATCTGCATCAGTATAACAAGTTAATGAACCAATTGAGCCGCCTGGAATGAATAAACCATGATTTATGGAACCACGCAGGTAACGTAGAATACGTTTCACAACAGTAAAATGAATGTCCAAGGGAGAATGCATGATCTGAGCAACCTGACTAACAGAGAAGGCAATGTCAGGACAAGTAAAAGTTAAGTATTCAAGTCCACCAACAAGACTACAATATAATGACGGATCAGAAAATGGAGGAGATGTATCAGAAGCATTAAGAGATTTTGGAGAAAGAGGAGTATTAACTGGTTTAGATGAGAAAAGACATGAACGATTAAGAAGATCATGAATGTATTTGGATTGGTTAAGAAAATAACCCCCCTTACATGTAGAGACAGAGATTCCAAGAAAAAAATTGACTAGACCGAGGTCTCTCATGGAGAATTCGGACATCAGAGTCTTGATTGTAGACTTCAATAAAGAACTTGAAGATGAAGTGATAAGAATATCATCCACGTATAGAAGAAGAATGATTATGTCCGAACCAGATTTGTAAATAAAGAGAGAATTATCAGAAAAACTATTTTTAAAACCATGTTTGACAAGAAAGGAGTTGAAGCGATGAAACCATGCTCGTGGAGCTTGCTTTAAGCCATAAAGGGCTTTGTTCAATCGACAAACATGATGTGGAAATTGCGGATGAACAAAAACAGTAGGCTGTTTCATATATACCAGTTCATTGAGAGTGCCATGTAAAAAGGCATTCTTAACATCCAATTGATGAATTACCCAACCTTTAGACGCCGCTAAAGCAAAAACAGTTCGAATGGTGACTGGTTTCACCACAGGACTAAACGTTTGATTGTAGTCTAATCCATATTTCTGATTATAACCTTGAGCAACCAGACGAGCTTTATAACGGTCAAGCGAGCCATCTGATTTTTGTTTCACTTTATAAACCCATCGGCAATCGATGACATTCACATTAGTAGAGGGAAGCACTAGTTCCCAGGTGTTTTGGCGATGAGTGAGTTGTATTCATCTGCCATTGCCCATTTCCAGTTAGGATTTTTATTGGCCTCAGAAAATGAATTGAGTTCAGGAGGATAGAAGGTTGAGATGAAATACGAGATATGTGAGAAAATAAAGAAGGAATAATTTTAGGTTTGAGCTTTCAAGATTGTGCTCGGGTGATCATCGTATGAACTTTAGAATCAAGAGACAACACGTTTTGTGTTTGAGATACAGAGGGAACTGTCTGTGGATAGAATCCTTGTAAATTAGGAGAAGTAGTTCTTGGAGATGGAGAAGATTGAGTCCTAGATGGAGCAGGACTAAGAGCTGGCAGCAATGATGATACTACATTGTTAGGATAAGTACTAGATGGACGTTTTGGAGGAGGTGAGAAAGACGAGGAATGTGTCCGCAGGGGACTAAAATTTTCCAGATTAGGAGAAGTATGGGAATTGAAAACTCTATTTGGAGATAAAGTAGGAGAACTATGTGGAGACGTGAGAGAAGGAAACAATAGTGATGATGGACTTTTAAAGGAAGAGAATGAAGTGTTTGGAGATATAAACGTAAAACTGAAGGACGGATATGGAAAAGAATCCTCTTGAAAAATAACATGACGGGAAATAAAAACTTTATTTTCTAAAGGATCAAAGCACCTAAAACCTTTATAATTTGTAGGATAACCAAGAAAAATGCAATGTTTAGATCGAGGACTCAACTTATGTGGTACATAATCACGTAGATTAGGAAAACAAGAACAACCAAATACATGTAACTGATGATACGAGGGTTGTTTACCAAAAAGAAGTTCATAAGGAGTTTTAAACTTGAGCTTGGAAGAAGGTAGAATGTTTAAGAGATGAACTGCAGTATTAAGGGCTTCAACCCAAAATTGAGATGGAAGAAAAGATTGAAAAAGCAAAGACCGAAGCATATTTAGTATAGTGCGATGCATTCGTTCGGCTTTACCATTTTGTTGGTGAGTATGAGGGCATGAGATACGAAGACAAACACCATTTGAATTTAAAAACTCACAAAAAGAAGAGAGTTTGACGTATTCGGCAGCTCCATCACATTGTAGTGATTTAATTTTGACTGAAAATTGAGTTAAAACATAAGAGTAGAAGTTTTTGAACATAAGGAATGCTTCTGATTTGCGTCGAATTGGAAACACCCATGTAAATTTAGTAAAATCATCATGAAATAATATATAGTAACGAAAACCAGTAAAAGAGGGAACCGGGGAGGTCCAAATGTCACGTGAATCAATTCAAATGAAGACGTAGAAGAAGATATAGATTCCTTAAATGGTAGTTTTGTGTGCTTGCCAAGTTGACATGCATTACAAAGAAAATCAAAACGCTTCGCAAAAAAGCATTGCAAACTATTATTTTTAACTAGACTAGAAAGAATACCTATACTAGGGTGGCCTAGACGACGATGCCATAGAGTTGGAGAAGCACGGGAAGCATCAAAAGCATGATGAGCAGCAACAGCAGGAGTTGATGGAGAGAAAGAGTAAAGGGAACCCGAACTATTGCACCTGAGAAGGATTGTCTTCGTCTGGAAGTCCTTAATGGAAAAACCAAAAGCATCAAAGTCAATTGAACATTATTTTCAGAAGTAAATTTACGAACACTTAATAAATTGCAAGAAAGAGTTGGAACAACTAAAACATTTTTTAGAGAGAAAGTATACGAATGAGTAGAGAATGTATTATTACCAGTATATGAGATGGGGAGTTGATTACCATTACCTACCATAACACGATCATTACCATTATAAGGCTGAACAGAAGAGAGATGTGAAGGATTAGGTGTCATGTGTGAAGAGGCTCCAGTGTCAACATACCAAGGAGTATGACCTGTCGGATTATAAGAATGTTCAGAGGAGAAAGATTGAAGATCAGTAAAGAGTGCTTTAGAACCAAGCGATGGACAATCTCTTGCAGTATGAGTAGGTTGAAAACATAATTGACATTGAAAAGGAGAATGTGCTACTGGATAACTAGGATAGAACGGAGAAGTGCTAGTGTGCGGAGCTGGATCTAGAATGGAAGAAGTGTTTGGACGTGGAGAAGATTGGAGAGGAGCAGTGGAATAATTCCTATGGTAGCCGTTGTTGTTGTTATTGCGACCTCTACCACGACCACCATTGGCATATCGACCACCATTAGAATTTCTTCCACGTCCACGTCCTTGAGAAGATGAATTATGTTTAGCTACTAAAGCAGTAGAAGAATCTGATGCGGCATAGGAAAGACCATTTAATTGAGTCTCATGAAGAAATAAAAGAGATATGTTCTCAAGAAAAGAAGGAAGTGGAATTCTGATGGAGATTGAAGTGCTAACAGAGAGGTACTCGGAAGGTAGGCCAGAAAGAACTTGGAGAACAAGATCTGAATCAGAGATAGGAGTACCAATTGATATCAAGGCATCGGCAATAGATTTGAGGCGGTGCACATAATCTGAGATAGAAAGAGAACCTTTATTAAGATTATGGAATTGAACCTTAAGTTGGAGAGTGCGGGAACTAGCATGATCACGGAAAAGACGTTCAATCTGTATCCACGCCTCACGAGCAGTAAAACTACTGTTAGGACGAATAATAGCCTGAAGTATCTCTTGAGAGATTGTGGCCTGTATCCATGACAAAACAATGGAGTCAAGTTGGACCCACTGTTGAAAAACAGGATTAATAGTCGATGTTCCGTTCTCCAGGGTAACAGTAGGTTCTGGACATGGATGACTTCCATCGATGAAGCCATAGACACCATGTCCTTTAAACACGGGAAGAAATAATTCTCTCCAAAGAATGTATTTTGCATAATCAAGAGTGGTAGGGATCAAATTTTTTATGTTGGAAACAGAAACAGCGGAATTTGGAATAGGAGGAGCAGCGGAAATAGTAGCCATGGAAGTGGCAGACGAGGTTTGAGTACCGAGCGAGGTAGATGAAACCATGATGATACGTAGAAGAAGAGTTAGAGAGCACCTAGGAATCTGATACCATGAAAGAATAACTATCTTGAATAGATACATTAACCAAGTACATGAGGTATTTATAATATGTAAATATAATACAAAAGACTAAACTATCCTTCTAGCTATACATATATATTTATCATATTCATTTATGCTTCTATTCCTTCATCTTAAAAGTATCTCATGTCTTCCAATTTTATCTTGTTAGGTTTTTGGCTTGCCTACGTGAAGGCTTATTGCTCACCATCATGACTTGATTCTAAGTAGTGAGAGAGAGTTATTGATTAGTATTAATTATCCAACTAATTTATTTTTCATATTATCAAACACGAGTTTTCTTCAATATATATATATATGTAATGCATTTAATATTTCTTTGTGAAAGTAAAGTTTGGAAATTTTTCTTCTCGGGTTCTTGTTTTCTGTGGATAATTAGATATAAAATGGTGAAATTAGAAAAAGAAAAGTGTATTTATTCCAAGTTAAAAACAGTATTTAAAAACTTGGAAATTGTGTTACTTTCAATTTTTGTGAGTGGTATATAGAAAAGTAAAAAAATATGATCAAACATGCACTTAATTTCCTTTATATATTTTCTTGATACCCAGATAATAGGCAATAACAAAATGTTAGAAAACAAAACAAGTCTTAATAACTATTCATCAAACTTGAACACCATGAATATATGATATATATATATATATACTACTTTAAAAGCATGAACTCTTAAACTGAATATTAAATTACTATAATACCACAAATTAAAAATACTTAATTTATTGTTTTTATTAATTTAATTATTTTTATTAATATGAAATGTTGATACCCTTTCATTCTAGAGAGTTGTGATTTTTTCAAAGAGTTGTGACTTTTTCAAAGAATTGTGATTTTTTTGACGGGTTTTGACATTTTTCAAATGAGTTGTGACTTTTCTGAAGGGTTGTGAGTTTTTCAAAGTTGTAACTTTCCAAAGGATTGTGTCTTTTCCGATTAGTTGTGACTTTTGTAAAAAGCTGTGACTTTTCGGATCCAGAGACTTTTTCGAAAGGTTGTAACTTTTCTGATAAGGCACAATTAGCACTTACTCATACTATTATTTGGTAGCTATAAATAGAGAGACTTCCTCTCACATTTAAATTACGTTTTTTTTTAAAGTTTTCTTGTATTCTTCTTCTTAGAAAATATTAGGATTATTTGCAACATATGATTAAGTTGAAAGTTCATCGAAATTCGAGGTACTACATAAGAAAGAGTATGTGACCAATGACAAATGTTGTGGAATAAATTCACACTTGTATTTTTTTTTACGATATACATGTGTCAACAATGACAAAATGTTGTGGAATATACAATAATAATAAACAAATATGAAAAAAATCACAAGATTTGGGTAAGATATTCTTCTTCTTTATTTTAATTGTTTTTTTAACCTCAAAAGAAGGAACTTTTTTCTAATTTTTCTAAAACAACGGGAATCAATATAGTCTATTGAATCATTAGTTTTGATGTTAATTCCACTTTTTAAAAAATAGATTTTAACTTTCACTTATAATATGATAATATAGTGATGATAAGAATTGTGATTTAGTAGATATGCAAGTAAAAAAGAATGGAGAAATTAAAGTGTTGGTGGCAAGAAATTTAAGATAGACTACGTGTAAAGATAAAACATTGAAATATTTACAATAATCCTTATTAGTGTCATGCACATTCTAAATTTAAAGTATGATTATTTAAGATAACAATTATGCTTAAATGGTGTCTATCATTTATGATGATAACCTCGAAAGACTATTTGGTGACATATTTTGTATCGATATTTTTATACAATTTTATTAATTAGATTTGTTTACAAAATTGAGTGAAGTAAAAAATAATACTATTAAAGAAATGTGACTTTCCCCCATATTTAAACTTTGGATGTATTTTGAAATGTTTCGATGATACCTGATCATTTTGATCTCAAAGTACATGTAGCTCTATGACTATTTGTATTAATCATTAAAAGCACTTGTCTAAGTTCTTTATAATAATTTACTAAAAAAAACTTTAATATAGTAATATTAGTTTTATTTTGCAACATCATATACTAAATATACGATTTACACGTGCAACGGACGTGCCGTAAAACTAGTATATATATATATTGTAACATCTCGTAAATCGAAATAGCTAGGATCAAACAAAGAAACTAAGAATAGTTATTTTTGGAAAGAATAGGAAAAATCTGGAAAAAAAATCCTGAGTGTAAAATTCAGTTTTTGGTCATTTTCAAACGGCCATAACTTCTAGCTCAGGATGAGTTAGTTCCACTTCTTTACATGGTTGGAAATACCTTGGAGAGATCTTTCCAACACAACCGAGTTTTCTCAATTTTATGTGGTATGAGGGAGATATGCCTTTCGAAAGTTGCACTGTTAGACTTAGGAAGAATCCAATCCGAATTTTAGCAAGGGTAAAGTAGTCTTTTCACTCTATTATTTTCTAATTTATTTTAAGGTTTTATTAGGGGTAAAAGTAAGCCTTAAGTCAGTTTTTAGAAGATTGAATACGCTTGGGGCTTGGGAGAAAAGAGAAGAGAAGAAGGAGAAAGGAGAAAAGACCAAGAATTCTTCAAGAACGCCAAGTCGTTGAGTGGAATTCGTCGGGGGTGATCCCTATAAGGTATGTAAGATATTTCTGTGTTGGGTTCTTCCACCCACACAACAATATGTTTAATTCAGCTCAATTAGGGTAGATTAAATGATGAACATTGAAGTTCTTGATAAAAACCGTTGAATTCTTGTTGGTTGAATTGTGGTATACCTTTGGTTGTTTGATTCATTTTTTTGGGTTGTTTTACGAGTCTAAACTATTGGGTATTGAGGTATTTACTGATCTTAAGTGTTTGAGAAAAGATTCATGGAAGTTTAGAGGGTTTAGAGTTAAAAATCGAAGAAAAAAGTCGGAAATCCCGTCTAACAACCCCTGGGACGCCGCGCCTGCTAGAGCCCTCAGGGCAGGCTTTGTCTGACAGGCCCTTGTGCGCCGCGCCAGCCAGAGCGCCTCAGAGCAGAGTCTGTCCGACAGGCTCTGGCGCTCCGCGCCTCTTAGAGCGCCAAGGTCACCTGAAGACCCTTTTTTCCTTAACTTTTCGTACGAGTTCCTAAGTGATGCACCTATAATTCCTAGTCGATTCCAACACTCTAAGGTATATCTATACATCATTAAATTATCCATAAATATGAGATCATGGTCCTTGAATCCATAATCCAATTCAAGGAAAGTTAAGATCAAAGTCGAAGAAGTTAAGAGCCAAGAGTGAGTTCATTTCTCAAAAGCTATAAGGGAACTAAATATTCCCTAAGAGTTAAGTTTCAAGTAAAGTAAAGAGCAAAGAGTGAGTTCATTTCTCAAAAGCTATAAGGGAACTAAGTAGTGCCTAAGAGTTATAAATGTTTTCACATTTTGAGAAAGAAGGAAGCTAGACTTCCACAGAGCCTTTGGCTAGTTTTAAAAAGGGGAACTATGATTTCCAAGAGAGTTTTTTTAAAGCTAAGTTTGAGAAATTACCTCAAACCTGAGAAGAAGTTGTTTTAAAAACATATGAGCTAAGTATTTTGGAAGTAGTATTGAGCACAGATATGGGGACGCGAGTACATACCAACTCAAGTCTCCATAAATCATGTAGCTGGACAGGTAAAGGGTCATACTTTTTAGATGATTCCTTAGTGCTTTTTAGCATACACTATTGGATAAACTTAGTAGTTCAGGTTCTATTCCAGCGACTAGGTATAGAGCGGTCCTCTTGCAACGTGAGGTAAGACATTGTACCATCGCTTAGGCTCATAGTGATGGTTGTCGGTTAGAGAATCTCCCACCGAAACTATATTACTTTCATATATAAGTAAAGTTGAGTCTTTTACTGCATTACTTTTAATGAACCAAGTGTTTACACTGTTTTACAAGCTTTATACATATTGCATGTGTCTTTACTGCTTTATATTTAGTTGTGACTTCTTGATTGAGCAGAGACAAGGTAAGTTCATTCTTAATACTTTCAAGCTTAGTACTTGTTATTTAGCATTACAACTCACATACTCGTACATTCAATGTACTGATACCAGTTGGCCAGCATCGTCTTATCATGCAGACGCATGTAACCCAGATCAGCATCCAGTTCCTTGTTGATCCAACTTGAGCATTCAGAGTCAGTGGTGAGCCTCCTTGCATCCCGGAGGACTCTTTAATTGCTTTCCGTATTTCCTTTATAGAATGTTGTGAGGTTTGTCCCAACATTCATTATAGTAGTAGAAAAGGCTTCATAGATAAACAGATAGTCAGACAGTCAGTTTTGGGTCTCTCTTTGTTTGCAGATATACATATATTGTTTTCAGACATAAGTGTCATTTTGGCCAAGACTATTATTGAAAGTATTTTTCATGAGAATGGTTCCAGTTTTATACTCGAATTAAGTTAAGTCTTTCGCTCAATTAAGTAAGTCAGGCCAAGGGTTTGCTGAAGGCCAACGATGGTCGTTGGGTATATATATATATATATATATATATATATATATATATATATATATATATATATATATATATATATATATATATATATAGAGAGAGAGAGAGAGAGAGAGAGAGAGATATTCTACCTTAAAAGCATGAACTCCTAACTTGAATGTTAAATTACTATAATTCCCCTACCTCAAAATACTTAATTTATTTATTTAAATATTTGTATTATAGTAAAATTACATACCTTTCATATTAAAGAGTTGTGATTTTTTCAAAGGGTTGTGACCTTTTTGACGGGTTTTGACAATTTCGATGAGTTGTGACTTTTATTAAGGATTGTGATTTTCTCAAAAGGTTGTGACTTTTCCAAAGGATTGTGTCTTATCCGATGAGTTGTGACTTTTGCAAAAGGTTGTGACTTTCCCGATGAGCCGTGACTTTTTCTTAAGGTTGTAACTTTTCTGATAAGACACAATTAACACCTATTCACACTACTATTTGTTAGCTATAAATAGAGGGGCTTCCTCTCACTTTTAAACTACAATTTTTGTAAAGTTTTCTACTTTGCTTCTTCTTAAAAAATCTCAAGGTTATCTGCAATAGTTCAATAAGTTCAAAGTTCAACAAAATTCGAGGTACCACATAAGAAAGAGTTATTGAACAGATTGTAACAAATCATTTATAAATTCAAACTCGTATTTTTTCTTACGGTTTTCATGAGTAAACAGTGACGAATAGGAGAGTGCACTATTCGGATTAAGCCGAATAACCAAACCAAATCAAACTGAATTTTTATTTGGATTGGTTTTTTGGTTTGATTTGGGATTTAAAAATTAAAAACCAAAAAACTGAAAAAAGCAAATTGTATATATATAAATGTTTAGGTTCAGAATTAAGTTGGAGTTAACAACTTTTGTCCCTTTAGATAATAGCTTTTCATGATGATTATGTTTATAGTTTATGTTTGAATTATATCTATAAGAGATATATTTATAGGTATTGTGTTTTATGTTTTACTTATGATTTATATTGGAATGTATATTTAAGAGATTAAATATTATTATTTTGTTTATGTTATTAATTATTGACATAGATGAATAACCAAATCGAAAAAAGCTGAACCAATAGAGGAAAAGAAACCAAATTTGGATCGGATTGGGTTACACTTTTACTAAACCAAAAACAGAAAATCCAAACTGAATAGTGCAAAAACAAACCGAAAAAACCGGATGCACACCCCTAGTGACGAAAAGTTGTGGGAAAGACAATAATAATAAACAAATAAGAAAAAATTCACATGATTTGAGTAAGATATTTCTTCTTTATTTTTTTAAAATATTTTTTCCCTCAACTGAAGGAGATTCTTTATAATTTTACTACAACAATGGGCCATCAATGTATTCTATTGAATCATTACTTTTGATGTTAATTCCACTATTTGAAAAATAGATTTTTACTTTTGCCTATAATATGATAATAATTATTTTTAATAGATATATAAGTAAAAATGAACGGAGAAAGTAAAGTGGTGGTGGCAAGAGATTTTAATTAAATGAAAGATTGTAGTGAATGAAGGATCATGTATTTTCGTCTTCCTTCTTCATTGTCTATGTATCGTTGCATATATATATTTTTAAATATACTTAAATGGTGTCTTTATGTTTATAACCTCAAGAGGACAGACTATTGGTGATATTTTTTCTATTGATAATTTTTTAAAATTTTGTTGGTTAGATTTGCTTACAAAATTTAGTGAAGTAAAAAATAATACTACTAAAGAAATGTCATGTTCTCCCATATTTAAATTTTGAATGTATGTTGAAATGTTTCAAGGATATCTGGTCATTTTGATCTCAGTATAGCATGATCATATATTTTCTTCCTCCTTCAATGACTATGTATCGTTCCATATATTTTTTTTCTTTTTAGTATTTATTTTGAGTATGGAATATTTTAATTATGAATTGCATGTTATATTATGGTCATTCTAATTTGAGAAAATTGTATGTCACAAGATACACTCCTTGCTAGCTATATAAAAATAGATAAGAAAATAGCGATTGATCATAACATAAACTTAAATTAAATTAAAGATTCTATAAACAATACTTTAAATTTTATTCATCAATTGATTTTTATTATTTAAACTAGTAAAATTACCCGCGCTTTGAGCAGGAATTTAGTATCACAGAATTTATAAAATCATATTTTAAACATATCACTCATTAAAACTAAAACACTATATTATCTTACATACAAGATTACGTGGTAACAAGCATTAATAATGTAAAGGAAAATGAAATTTATTATATCTTATCATTTATCCTTAATAACATAAGAATAAATCAATGACTGTAAAAAATAAAAACCAAGATGTTTAACCACTCAACAGGAACAAAGTACACAAATATTTAGTTGTGAAGAAGAAGAAGAAGAAGAAGAGGTCTAGAATTTTCGTTGTTTCAAAATGAGAGAAAATCCATCGATTTATAAACAACAAAGGATAGCGTGCACAAATGTTTATTGCAACCCTTAGTAAAGATTACAACTATTTGGAAAAGTTGCAACCCTTCGGAAAGGTCATAACCTTTCATAAAAGTCAAAACATTTCATAAAAGTTGCAACTCTTCATTAAAATCGCAACTTTTAATAAAAGTCTCAAATATTCATAAAAGTCATAACTTTTCATAAACGTCACAACTCTTCATTAAAGTCGGAACTCTTCATTAAAGTCACAACTTTTCATGAAAGGGGAAGTCTAATTTTGGAAATAAATAACTTTAAAAGACAATTCTAGTTTGTGGTGGCACCACGTAGGCGGGCCTAAGGTTTATATATATATATATATATATAATCTGAAAGTTTAATATTTTATTTCACAATACAACTTCTATAAGATACTAGATACTTTCATTAGACAACAACTAAAACATAAAATGCGTATATAGATAAAATATTGAAATATTTATAGTAATTCTTAGTATCGTGAAAATATTAAATTTCAAATATGAATATTTAACATAAAAATTATACTTAAATGGTGTCCATAATTATGTTCCTAACCTCAAGAGGAAAGACTATTGGTGACTTTTTTTGTATTGATATTTTGTACAAATTTCGTTGGTTAGATTTGCTTACAAAATTTGGTGAAGTGAAATATAATACTACTAAAAATATGTCACTTTCTCTCCATATTTAAAGTTTGAATGTATTTTGAAATAATTTAATGATATTTGGTGTCACGATCCAGACCGCCGTGATTGACACCCACACTACAACTCGGTGGGAGAACCTTCACTGGGAACCAACCAAGCAATAAATCTAGATACTAAGACATTTAAGTTACGGAAGCAAGTTAAATAACTAAAGGCAATATTTCATTAATAAATAAAGATCTAATAACTAACTACCAGTGCGGAAGATAAACCTAGAATCTAAAAGGCAAAGTACCAAAACTAGAAACGAGAACCAAATTTAACAAGAATTTCTAGTGAACTATCTAACTAACCAAAACAGGGTCTAGGTCCAAAAATAGTGGACATAGATTAAAGAGAGTTCCATGGGAGATCGAATGATGTGGCTTACCCTTGAACTCAAAGCGATCACTGATCTCCTAAGCTAGGTCTGTCAACAGTCACGTGAAAATGCCCTGTACTCAACAAAAATAAGAGCAAGTATAGAACTGTCTACTGGTAGGATCACGCGACTATCTCACTAGTGTAACAAAAACAAGCAATTACAACATTATAACATATACATAAATATCAACATATTCAATACTATCATAAAATCAACATTGCAATTCACATTTTTCATCACATAGTTAGTTCTCTCACGGAACCAAAGTCAAATTGTTAGCAACCCGGAATGTGGCAATCCGATCTCATTTTTATGCTAGAACGTGGCAACCGATCCCACTTAGCATGCCAGAACGTGAAAATCCAATCCAAGTTAGTGTGCCGAATTATGGCAACCGATCACAATCACACATTACAATAACATATCAAGATCATCCATTCAAGTCACGATTTCATGGTATCGATATTCGTATATCTCATTCAACATATATGATCAATATTGCAACATGCATACATATACAATTATCACAACGAAGCAAGAAAGTGTATATCACACAATCATAGAATCACGACCATCACCTACCTCAAAACAAGCTTGAAACTCTGGACAAATTGATCCTTCCCTTTCCGGATTCTCTCCGCTTGTTCGTAATCTAAAACAACAATTTATATACAGGATTAAATAAAGAAACACTAAATTCCCAGAACACTCACAAACTATGAACCCTAGTTCAAACCCATGACCCCAACTAGTCAATTTAGGGTTAATTCCACCATAGGATTCTTCAAGAAATTCTCCCCCATCAATATTGAAACATTCTAAAATGTTCTACGGATAAAAAATATAACATCTCGTAACTTGAAACATCTAAGAATAAGCTAAGAAACCAAGAATAATCTTTTTTGGAATTAAGTAGGGAAATCTGGAAAATTTCTAGCTTTCAAAAAGTGAGTTTTGGTCATTTTAAAACGACCATAACTTCCAGATCAGGAGGAGTTTGGATGAGTTCTTTATATTCTTGGGAAGACCTTTCCAACGCTGCCGAGTTTGCGAAAATCAAATGTCCTATGAGGAAGATATGCCTTTTGGAAGTTGGTTGTTGAGCTGAAGATCCAATCCGGATTTTAGTAAGGGCAAAGTTGTCTTTTCATCCTAGTATTTCCTAATTTGTTTTAAGGGTTATTAAGTGGTAAAAACCAAGTCCCAATTCAGTTTAACAAGATTAAGAACGCTTAAGGCTTGGGAGAAAAAGAGAAAGGAAAGGAAGATCAAGAATCGTCCAAGAACACCAAGATCGTGCGTATTTCGTGGGGTGTGATCCCTATCGAGATATATGAGAACTTTTTGTGTTGGGTTCGTTCACCCACACACAAACATGTTTAATTCAGCAAGTTTTCTATTGAATCAATGATAAATCTTGAAGTTCTTGATGAACAATTATTTGATCTTGATTAGTAAAGTTGTAGAGTACCTTTAGTTGTTTTGATTCGTGTTTCCGGGTTATTTTACGAGTCTAAACTATTGGGTATTGAGTAAATTAGTCATTCTAAGTTTTTGAAGGAAGATCCATGGAAGATTGGGAGGCTTAGAGTTGAAAATTGGAGAAGAAAAGTCGGAGAACCCGTCTGATAGGCCCTGGGGCGCCGCACCTACCAGAGCCCCTCAGGACAGACTCTGGTGCGCCGCGCCAGCCAGAGCGCCTGAGGACAGACTCTGTCCGTCAGGATCTGGTGCCCCGCGCCTCTTAGAGCGTCAAGACCCCCTAGAGACCCCGTTCTTTCCCTATCTTTTCGTACTAGTTTCTAAGTGATGTACCTATCATTCCTAGTTGATTTCAACACTCTAAAGTACATCTAAACATCATGAAATCATCCATAAACATGAGATCATGATCCTTGAATCTGTAATTCAATTCAAAGAAAGTTAAGATCAAAGTCAAGGAAGTTAAGGGTCAAGTTTAAAGGTTAAGAAGCAAGTCAAAGTAAGTTCTTAAAGTTTTCAAAGAGTTTTAAACAATCATTTTAACTTTGTTTTAAGGCTCAAGTTATAAGTCGAGCAAAGGGTAAAGAGTTGAGATAAATTCTCAAAAGATATAAGGGAACTAAGTAATTCCTAAGAGTTAAGTTTCAAGTTAAGTAAAGAGCAAGAGTTGATTTCATTTCTCAAAGGCTATAAAGGAACTAAGTATTCCCTAAAGGTTTACAAATGTTTCACATTTAAGTTAAAAGGAACTAAGAGTTTCAAAAGAGTTTTGAACTAAAAGGGGAACATTGATTCCAAAAGGAGCTTTATAAAAGCTAAAGGGGTTTAGTAAATTATCTCAACCCAAAGGAATGAAGTTTTATTAAAAGTTTGAACTAAAGTATATTTTGAGAGTAGTATTGAGCACTGATGTGGGGATGAGAGTTAATATTAACTCAAGTCTCCATATAACCATGAAGTCGTCATAGGAATTGACGGGTCATTCTTTTTAGATGATCACATAAGGTAATCTAGTGGATCCACTAAGCTAAGTAAGTCTTATAGCGATGGCAAGGTATAGGTTAGTTCTGGCAGCGTGGGCGAGACGTTGTATCACCACTTAAGCTCATAGTGGTGGTTTTCGGTTAGAGAAACTCCCACAGAAATTATATTACTTTCATAAATAATTAAAGTTGAGTTTATTATTGCTTTATCTTTAATGAACTAAGTGTTTACGTTGTTTTACCAATTTTATATATATTGCATATATCTTTTTGCTTTATATTGAATTGTTATTTTGTGATTCAAGCAAAACCAAGGTAAGTTCATCCTTAATCCATTTCAAGCTTCATAGATGTGGTTAGCATTCCAATTTGCATACTCGTATATTCAATGTACTGATGTCAGTTGACTTGCATCGTTTTATGATGCAGACTGAGGTAACCAGGATCGGCACGCAGCGCTTCATTGATCCAGCTTGAGCTCTAGAGTCGGTGATGAGCATCTTGCATTCCAGAGGACATCTTTTTCATTTACTTTATTAGTTTAGTTCATTAGGATGTAGTGGGATCTGTCCCAACATCCATCTCAGCCAATTTAGAGGCTTCATAGACAATATAGTAGTTCAATTTTAGAGTCTCTTTTATATAATACTTCGTATGTTTCAGTATAAAGACTTAAGTGTCATTTTGGCAAAGATAAGTTATTAAGTTATCTTTTGAGAATGCCTTTAATTCTTTTTCTGAGTTTAGCATAGATTTTCGCTGAGTTAAGTAAGTCAGGCCAAGGGTTCGCTCAAGGCCAGCAATGGTCGTTGGGTGCCGGCCACGCCCATGGTGTAGGCTTCGGGCGTGACAAACTTGGTATCAGAGCACAGAGTTCAAGAGTCTTAGGGAGTCTATGAAGCCACGTCTGTATAGTCTTAGTCATTGGTGTGAAGCGCGCCACATCTATGACTAGGAGGCTACAACATTTAGGAATGTTTCACTTCTTTTATATTCTTTTCATGCGTAGATTTTATCTGTAAAAGTCTCTCTCTAATTCGTTCTTATGCGTATTTTCATATCATCATGCCTCCACAAAGAGCAGCCAAAGGTCAACCAGCCCGAAAAAATCTTGATGAACAATGGGTTCCTAACGCATCGGATGTGCAGCCCCAAGTAGAGGTTACCAATGCCGAGTTTCGGGAAGTTATCTGTCTATTAAGTCAAGTGGTAACCAACCAAGTCAAGCAACAGAGAGAATCTCGACAAGAAGGGGCTGACACCTCAAGGTTTCATGAATTTTTGAGAATGAATCCTCCTAGTTTTACCAGATCAAGTACTACTGAGGATCTGGAAACTTTGTGGAAGAGTTGATAAAAGTGTTTGAGGTAATGCATGTGGTTGATGTTGAGAGGGTTGAATTAGTTGCATACTAACTGAAGGGTGTGTCTAGGACTTGGTTCGACCAATGGAAGGGAAGCATAGTTGAGGATGCACCACATCCAAGTTGGGCTTGCTTCGAAGAAGCCTTCTTGGGGAGGTTCTTTCCTCGAGAACTGAAGGAAGTGAAGGTAAGAGAGTTCCTCACCTTGAAAGAAGACTACATGAGTGTTCATGAGTATGGGTTGAAGTTCAACCAACTATCTCGCTATGCTCCGGAGATGGTGAAGGACATGAGGAGCGAAATGAGCTTGTTTGTAGCCGATTTGGGTCGTGTAAGGAAGGTAGGGCTGCCATGTTGATAGGTGACATGGACATATCCAGGCTTATGATTTATGTGCAAAAAGTTGAAGAACAGAAGTGAAGGACCGAGAAGAATACAAAAACAAAAAAGTCTCACTGGGAATGAGTCAGGCCAACAAAAAGGTGGTTCAAGTCAACCACAATTTCATAAACCAAAGGGGCATGCACCATCATCTGCTAGTGCACCTATTCCCAGAAACCGAGGTGAGTATAGTGGCCAAAATTCACAGAACTTCAAGGCTAGACCAGCCCAATCCCAAGGTAGTGTGGCATGAGGAGGTAGTGAGATTTTAGCATATGGTAAATGTGGTAGAACCCACCCTAGTAGATGTCGTGATGGACAGACAGGTTGTTTCAAGTGTGGTCAAGAGGGTCATTTCATGAGAGAGTGCCTTAAGAAGAAACAAGGTGGTGGAAATATGGGCAATAGAGCTCAATCTTCATCAGTTGCTCCAACAATTAGGGCTGCACCTAGAGGAGCCCCTTCCGGTACTGGCGGAGGGTCAAACCGTCTCTGTGCAATCACTAGCTGCCAAGAGCAAGAGAGCTCTCCAGATGTTGTTACGGGTATGATCAAAGTCTTTACTTTCGATGTTTATGCTTTGTTAGACTCGGGAGAAAGTTTATACTTTGTTACCCCTTATGTTGCAAACTAGTTTGAGATTCTTCCTAAAAAGATTAGTGAACCCTTTTGTGTTTCTACACCTGTTGGGGAGTCTATTCTAGCGGAAAGAGTCTATCGAGATTGTCCTATTTCCATCAATTACAAGAACACCATGGTCGATCTAGTAGAATTGGACATGGTAGATTTTGATGTCATTTTAGGTATGGACTGGCTCCATGCCTGTTATGAATCAATAGATTGCAGAACTCGAGTTGTCAAGTTTCAAATTCCAAATGAGCCAATCATAGAGTGGGCTAGTAGTTCAGTAGTGCCTAAGGGTGGTTTTATTTCGTACCTTAAGGTGAAGAAGTTAGTATCAAAGTGTTATATCTATCACTTAGTCTGATTTAATGACTCAATTGTTGAGGTACCTTCCCTTCAGTCAGTTCCTATAGTCAGTGAGTTTCCAGAAGTCTTTTCTGATGATCTACCCGGAGTCCCTCCCGAAAGAGAGATAGATTTTGGCATACACATCATCCCATATACTCGTCCTATCTCTATTTCATCATACAGAATGGCACCAGTAGGGTTAAAAGAGATAAAGGAACAATTGAAAGATTTGTTAGATAAAGGATTCATTCGACCAAGTGTCTCACCTTGGGGCGCTGCGGTCTTTTTTGTAAGGAAGAAAGATGGGTCCCTTAAGCTGTGCATAGACTACGACCAATTAAATAAGGTGACCATTAAGAATAAGTATTCTCTTCCAAAGATAGATGATCTTTTAGATCAACTTCAAGGTGCTTCTTATTTTTACAAGATTGACCTCAGATGAGGCTATTATCAGTTGAAAGTAAGGGAATGTGATATTCCCAAGACAACTTTTAGAACAAGGTATGTGTATTATGAATTTCCGGTGATGTCATTTGGTTTGACAAATGCACCTGTAGTGTTTGTGGATCTTATGAACAGAGTCTTCAAACCTTATTTAGATCTGTTTGTCATCGTCTTCATTGATATACTGACTTATTCAAGGAGTGAAGAAGATCATGACAATCACCTTAGAATTATTCTTCAGACTTTGAAAGATAAAGAGCTATATGTAAAGTTCTCCAAGTGTAAGTTTTGGCTTAAGTCTGTGGCATTCTTAGGCCACATTGTTTCTGGTGAAGGGATAAGAGTTGACACTTAGAAAATTGAAGCAGTTTAGAGTTGGCCTAGACCTACATCTCCAACTGATATAAGGAGTTTCTTGGGCTTGGCTGGCTAGTATAGGAGATTTGTTGAAGGATTCTCATCTATCTCTTCTTCTTTGACCAAGTTAACTCATAAGACTGTCAAGTTAGACTTAATTAAAAGGTCCAACCAAGTGAGGGATGTTTTAGGTATTTTAGGGGCTTAGTATATATTGAATTTAAATAATTTTACACTTAGAGTTAGAGGATATGAAATTCCTAAAACGGCTTTCCGAATGAGGTATGGTCATTATGAATTCCTAGTCATGTCTTTAGGCTTTCATGGACCTTATGAATAGGGTGTTCCAGAATTATCTTGATTCATTTGTAAGTGTCTTTATTTATGATATCTTGGTGAATTCAAAGAGTGAGGATGAACACATGGGTCATTTGAGGGTAGTATTTCAAGTCCTCAAGGAACATCAACTCTTTGCTAAATATAGTAAGTGTGAATTATGATTGAGATCGATTTCTTTTCTTGGTCACATTGTTTCAAGTGTGGGTATAGAGGTCGATCCAAAAAAAAATGGAGGCGGTTAAGAATTGTCCTAAACCTTTGACTCCAACCGATATTCGATGTTTCTTAGGTTTAGCCGTGTATTTTAGGAGATTCGTTGACGAATTTGCATCCATCGCTTTTCCAAATAACTACCTTAACACAAAAGAAAGTTAAGTTTGAGTGGTCGGAAGCTTATGAAAGAGGCTTCCAAAAGTTGAAAGATAAGCCTACCTCCACTCCGGTGTTGACTTTACCGGAGGGTACCGAAGGGTTTGTTGTGTATTGTGATGCTTCTCAAGTAGGTTTGGGTTGTGTCCTCATGAAACATGGTAAGGTGATAGCATATGCCTCTAGACAACTCAAGGTGCATGAGAAGAACTATCCAATTCATGATCTTGAATTAGCGGTCGTACTGTTTGCATTGAAAATATGAAGGCATTATCTATATGGAGTTTATGTAGATGTGTTCACCGATCACAAGATATTTTATATCACGATACAACTTCTACAAGATACTAGATACTTTCATTAGACAACAAGTAATAGAGAGATTGTGTATAAAGATAAAATATTGAAATATTTATAGTAATTCTTAGTCTCATGCACATACTAAATTTCAAATATGAATATTTAACAGAATTATACTCAAATGGTGTCCATAATTTATGTTCATAACCTCAAGAGGAAAGACTATTGGTGACATTTTTCGTATTGATATTTTTTAAAATTTTGTTGGTTAGATTTGCTTACAAAATTTAGTGAAGTAAAAAATAATACTACTAAATATATGTCACTTTCTCTCCATATTTAAACTTTGAATGTACTTTGAAATGTTTCAATGATATCTTGTAATTTTGATCTCAAAATACAAGTAATTCTATTACAATTTTTATTTATCATTTAAAAACACTTGTCCTATGTTCTTCAAACTATAATTATTTACGAAAAAAATTAATTTAGTAATATTAATTATATTTTACAACATCGTATACAATATAGACGATACACACATGTCATGAAAGTAGTGTGTGTCTATATATATATATATATATATATATATATATATATATATATATATATTAGATACCTTTGATTTAAATTATGATTTCTACTGTATATTTTCGTTGCTCAATCCATAGAAAATAAGTAGGCTGGCTCAAACATTGGGCTAAAGCCAAAATATGAGGCTCATATTATTTCTAGGCATGTCAAGCTTATAATAAGTTAGTCATTAAAAGTATGTCATCTTCTTTCATTATACAACTTAGTCTTAATCCGTTGTAAAACTTCAAGTATGTTCAGAGGGCTTCTAAAGCCAAATATTAATGAATAAAATGCCCCCCCTCTTTTTTGAGCAAAAAACTCATCATAATCCCTTCTGTATTTTTTATTGGCAAATAACTGAAGACATCTTAGTTCCTCTTTTTTTGGCAACAAACATATCATAATACTTACTTATTTTGGAAACAAACACATCATAATCCTCTATTTTTGGAAATAAACTTATTATAATCCTTGAAAATGATTAAATATGTAAACATCTTTATCCACCGTTGATTTGCTCTTTCATCCAAAGGCGTACATGTTCAATCCTCGTGATTGTCTTCTCATTGGCTATGTTATAACTCATGTGGGCTATAAATACCAAAATCAGATTGCTTTAGAGATTCACATACACACACAATAGTTCCATTCTTCTGCTTCTTTGTCTCTTGTTTCTATAGATCAAAAAGAAAAACTTTTTGTCTTTTTGAAGTGAAAAATATCAATGGCCAGTAAAAGGAAAAGCCTTTGTTCAAATGCTAAAGAAGTCTATTTTTCGTATTAGAAAAGCCGGTCTCCGATTCCTAGTGGCTCGTATCGCCCGATTCCACAAAGTGGGGAAGTATGCCAAACGTGTTAGTGTCGGAGCTCCAGTATAACAATACCAACATCTGCTTGAGTACCTTGCAATCAATTTCTCAAGTTCCTTCTCTTTTTTTTTTTTTTTTTTTTTGATATGTCAAATTTCTAGGGTTTGTGATTACTAATTTTTACATATATTTGATTGTTTGTAGGTGCTTGAATTGGCTGGAATTGCAGCGAGGAATTACAAAAAGACTCGGATCATTCCAAGGCATATTCAGTTAACTATTAGGTTTGATGATGATCTGTCTCCATTTCTAAAGGATGTGACGATTCCGGTGGTGGTGTTATTCCAAACATTCACAACATTTTTCTGCCTAGCAAGAAGAATTGCTCTTCAAAGGCCACCACTGCTCGTGGCCAGGAGGGGAAGGAGGATTAGACTGATCATTCCATCTCTAGTATTGAGATGTTACCTAAGTCCATAAAGATGGTTCGGTAATCGGAAAAAATGCCTGGAAGCCATATCGTTGAAAAATTTAGAGCTAACACACACACAAAACATTAAGAAAATCTCTTAAATTCCTACTAAGTAGCTCCTAAATGCTAAAAAATGTGGAGCCGATCATATGGTAAGACTATAAGACTTGTTCCCCATGTCCTTATGGATGGTTCTCTAAAGGTGACGAAAAAAGTACCGAAAGACATTACCAAAGAATTACAGACTAAACACACAAAAAAAACTAAATAAATCCCATAATTTTTGTTGAGTGACCCCTAAATTCTAAAAAGAGTGGCGTGGATCATGGTGAGTCTACATAAATTGTTCAACAAGTCCTTCGAGATGGTTATGTAAAGATTTTTGGAAAAAATGTGTGCAAAGCTCATATCACCAAAAAAGTCCATTGGCCAACACACACGAAAATAGAGAAAATTGCTTAATTCTTGTTGAGTGAACCTAAATGCTAAAAGTGGAGTTTATTATGGTGAGGTTATAGGAAATGTTTCACAGGTCCTTATAGATAAATCTGTCAAGATTTTTAAAAAAGGTGCTCAAAATCCATATCACCAAAAAATCTATGGGCTAACACACACGAAAAGTTGAAACAATCGCTTAATTCATGTAGAGTGATTCCTAATGCTAACAGAGTTGTGTGGGTCATGGTGAGGCTATATAAATTGTTCCCAGGTTTATAGATGGTTCTGTAAAGATTTGGGAAAAAGATTCTTAGAAGACATCACAAAAAAATATGTGGTCTTAACACATTCGAGAAATTGAGTAAATCACCTAATTCATATTGAGTGACTTTTAAATGCTAAAAGAAAGTGGTGTGGATTATGGTGAGGTAATAGAAATCTTTACCCGGAATCTCACAGATGGTTTTGTGATAAATGTGAAAGAAAAATGCCCAGAAACCATATCACTAAACAATCATGGGTTAAAACATACAAAAAAACAAAGAAAAATGTATAATTTCTGTTGATTGACCTCTAACTACTAAAAAAAGTACTGACAATCATGGTGAGTCTATCGGAATTTTCCCCAGATCCTTACAGATGGCTCTATAAAGAATTTAGAAAAAAGCGTCAGGAAACCATATCACCAAAAAATTCATGACCTAACACACACACAAAACAAAGAAAATTGCATAATTCCTATTGACGGGATGATAAATGCTAAAAATGTGAGGATCATGGTAAGGCTATATGGATTGTTCCCTAGGTTCTTATAGATGTCTCTGTAAAGGTTTTGGGAAAAAGCGTTTGAAAGTCATATCAGCTAAATATTCAATGGCTAAATCACGAAAAATTAAGAAAAATCGACTAATTCAGATTGAGTAGCCCCTAAATACTAAAAAAAAAGTGGTGTGGATCATGTGAGGCTATAGAAAACTTTTCACCTGGTAATTACGGATGGACCTGCAAATGTTTTGACATAAAGTGTCCCAAATTTGTATCACCAAAATATCCATAGGCTAACACACATGAAAAACTAAAAAGATTGTCTAATTCCCATTGAGTTGCCCCTAAATAATTTAAAAAGATCGGGTGGAACATGATAAGGCTATAGGAAATGATCCTCAGATACTTATGGATGGTTTTGTAAAGGTTTTGGGGAAAAAGTGTAGGGAAGCCATCACAAAATAAAAACATGGAAGTTACACACAAAAATTTGATAAAATTGTCTAATTATTGTTGAATGGCCCTAAATGATTATAGTGGAGTGGATCATCGTGAGGTGATACAAATTGTTCCACAGGTCCTTACGAATGGTCCTATAAAGGTTTCAGAAAAAGAATGTCTTCAAATCATATCACCAAAAAATCCAAAGGTTAACACACAAAAAAGTGAGAAAATCACCTAATCTCCTATTAATATAGTGACTCCTAAATGCTAAAAAAGTTGCATAGATCATGGTGAGGCTATAGGAATTGTACCTCATGTCCTTACAAATAGCTATAAAGGTTTAGGTGAAAAATGTGTAAAATCCATGAGATAACACACACAAAAAAACTGAGATAGATCATCTATTTTCTGTTGAATGTCCCTATATGCTAAAAAAAGAAGGTAGACTATGGTGAGGTCATATGAATTGTTTCCGAGGTCCTTATGAATTGTTCAATAATAGTATTGAAAAGAAATTTCCTAAAAGCCATATCACTAAAAGTTCATTGGCTAACACACGGAAAAAGCTTTAAAAAAATGTCTAAATTCTGTTGAGTGTCCCCTAAATCTAAAAAGATGGTGTGGATTATAGTGAATCTATAGAAATTGTTCTCCTGGTCCATCAAGATGATTTTGTCAATGTTTTTAAAAAAAATGTTCCAAAGCCATATTACCAAAATATTCATGGGTTAATATTAACACATGAATAACGTAAAAACAATTGCCTAATTTCTCTTGATTGTGCAATGCTAAAAAAGTGGCATAGATCATGTTGAGGCTATATAAGATTTCCCATGTACTTACGGATGGTTATATAAAGGTTTCTAGAAAACGATCCTAGAAGCAATATCACCCAAAAAAACTATGGGCTAACACACAAAAAAACTAAAAAAAAATGACATAATTCCATGTAAGTGGCCCCTAAATGCTATTAAAAGTGTGTGTATCTTGGTGAGGTTATAGAAGTTGTTCATTGGGTCCTTACGGATGATTCTATTAGGTTTACGAAAAAAATGTTTCTGAAAATAATATAACCAAAAAAATTATGGGCTAACGCCACGAAAAACTAATAAAATTATCTAAATTATTTTTAGTCTCCCTTAAATGTTAAAAAGTGGGGGTTGGATATTGGTGAGACTATAGAAATCATTCCAGGTCCTTACAGATCGTTTTGTAAAGGTTTGGGAAAAAATGCACAGAATTCATGTCAATAAAAATCAATGAGTTAACATACACAGAAAATTAAGAAAACCATTCAATTATTGAGGAGTGACCCCTAAATACTCAAAATGTCTTGGATCATGGTGAAACTATATAAACTATTACCCATGTCCTTACGGCTAGCTAAATCTTTAGAACTTTTTGAAAAAAAAGTGTTTGGAAGCATGTCACCTAACAATCCATGGGATGAAATTGCTTAATTTCTAATGAGTGGCCCCTGAAAGCTAAAAAGTGGTAAATAGTTCCTAGTAGCTATATCACAAAAATATTATAGGCTAATACACATAAAAAAGTTGACAAAATTACATAATATCTGTTGAATGACCCCTAACCGCTAAATTTATTGTTAAGTGTAGGTCTTTACGGATGGTAATGTAAAATTTTGTAAAAAAAGGTTCTTGATAGTTATATCACCATAAAGTCAATGTTCTAACTAACACACACGAAAAATAGAGAATCACCTAAATTCTATTGTGTGATCCCTAAATGCTAAAAAGTGGTGTGGATCATGGTGAGGCTATAGGAATTATTTTCTCATGTCTTTACCGATGGTTCAATAATGGTTTCGAAAAATATGTGCCTAGAACCCATATCACCGAATTGGCACGCCCCGAGCCTACACCCTAGCGGGACTGACACTCGAGAACCATTGTTGGCCCCAAAAGAACCCTTAACTTAGCTTTCTTAACTCAGCGAAAGACTTAACTCAATAAAACAATCTGATATAATAACTTCAAGAATAATAATCTGGACAAATTAGCAACTTAAGTCTCATAGCAAAAGATCTGCAATAAAAAGATAAGAGACTCATAACTAACTGTTTGTCCATCTATGAAGCCTCAATAATATTAAGATGGATGTTGGGACAAACCCCACAACATCCTAATAAATAAAGATTAGAAAGAGAATAAAAGAGTCCTCCGGAATGCAAGGAGGCTCACCACTGACTCTGAGTGCTCAACTCAATCAACAAAGCACTGGATGATGATCCTAGTTACCTGTGTCTACATCATAATAAGATGCAGGTCAACTGGCATCAGTACATTGAATGTATGGGTTTGCGAGTTGGAATGTTAAAATAACTTAAGATTGAAAAGAGTAAGAAGAAATACTTGCCTTGGATCTACTCAACTCAAGAATAAGTTAACTCAATCTAAAGCAGGGAGACACATGGAGTATATATATAAAGCTTGTAAAAATAGTGTAAACAACTTAGTTCATTGAAGAAAGGCAATAATAAACTCAACTATACTTATAAGTGAAGTATTATAGTTTCTATGGGAGATTCTGTAACCGACAACCATTATTATGAACCTAAGTAATGGTACAACGTCTGTCACGCCCCGAGCTACCTCTGAGATGCGAACACAGAACCTAGGACCACAAGTGATCCCAAGCTAACCCTGTTGGCATGATCATGAGCATACTAAAGATAATAAACTGGTGCGGAAGATAAATCATAAACAAAATGAAAAGACGGGGAATACCCATATATTATAACTGAGATAAATGAAATATTAATGAATTTAATACAAAGAAGATATTAACTCAACTCTAAGATGAATCTAACTATTTCTGAAATAAGCCTCTAATTGACTAGAAATGCTAGGACAAGCCCCAGCTATGTAACATCCCGTATTCAAAACAGACCAAATATCAGCTTTTCAGAAATTTGCAGGTGCAATCGACGGTTACTATCGACGGACCGTGTTCTGATCTACGGCCCGTACTGTGCATCCGTCGTTTGCCAATGAAACTCTTCCAAAATTTAGCTCAGCAAAATCGACTAAGTCTCGACCCACGGACGGACCGACGGTCCGTAAATCAGACTACGGTCCGTCGATGGTGTCCGTGGATTGAGACTCTTAAGACCCAGCCTTTGACATGGACGAGGATGACCAGCACGGACCGTCGTTCGATCTACGGTCCGTAGGTCTAACCGTAGGTGAAAGTTAGCCGTCAGTTAGGGGAGAAATGTTATTGGGTCAACTTCAAATAGTCATAACTCTTAGCATAAAATGAATTAGGTGTTTGATAACCTATCAAAAGATAGATAATTGAATTATCTTTCCATAGCCACAGAGTTTGCTAAAATCCAACCTCCTAGTAAAAAGTTATGTCTGTTTTAGTAAAGGTCTGTCGAGCAGACCCAATAGACGGACCGTCAACTGAACGACTGCCCGTCAGTCCAGGTCGTCGTTTGGTACGACAGCAATTAACTCAGGGGTCTTTTGGTCTTTTCCTACTTCGTTTAAACCCTATGATACGTCGTTTGGACCCTAAATCATCAGATTTTAGTCAGTTTAAGTCTAGAAACATAACAAGAACTTACCTAAGTGAAAATGATAAATCAAAACTTAGAAAATTAGAAGCAAGAAAGGAGAAAAAGGTCAAGAACCCTAGTTCAAGAATGCATCAAGGTTCCAGCAGTTCCAGCCCTGAAATCTAAATATTTCTCCGTGGATTTCATCACCAGGTATGTGGGATTTCACTAGTAGGTTCCTTTCACCCATTGGGTCCCTAGTTTTCAGTGAGTTTCTTGATTCTCTTATCATGATTAGACCTAGGGTTTCTAGAACTTCAACAGAATATCATGAATATATTCCAAATCAGATTATATATCATGTTATTACTCAAATTATTGTATGAATTTCAGAACCCTAGCTATGTATTTCTTTAGTTCTTGAATTACACATGCTAGGTCAGATACTTCAGTTATTCAGTTATACATGCCTCAGATATTAATGCATAATTATCAAATTAATTGTTGCATTCTCAGTTTGCATGTTCAGTTTTGAGCTATCCAATATTTACAGAAATTTAGTCATAATGTCTTAATCACTTAATTCATTGGAAGTAGCATAATACCGAGTTGGACTAGGGTTCAGCGTACCCAAATAGTCCCAGAACTACTAGCCAAGTAGGTTGTAAGTCCCCTCTGTGTGCCTCAGTTTAGTGATCACGCCAACATGCCTTTATACCTCTGGCAGGATATATTGGGTCCTCTCGATGGGGCGTATACATTGAACTTCACATTTAGCTCATGTGGTTTTATTATCGGTTATTAGTA
The DNA here is from genome assembly GCA_022817965.1 of Solanum lycopersicoides. Lineage (NCBI taxonomy): Eukaryota > Viridiplantae > Streptophyta > Magnoliopsida > Solanales > Solanaceae > Solanum > Solanum lycopersicoides. The sequence continues at coordinate 11,777,007 of CM040622.1, read as the reverse complement.
GCTTCCACAGTTCAGTCAGACTCTATTGCATTAATCATTTATCAGTATATTCAGTATTCAGTTTCAGTATGTTATAAATTGGTCATTGCATTCAGTTATCTCAGCATTCAGTATGTCATGTTCAGAATATTTTACTTGCTTTTGTGCTTGTTCAGTTATGTTTTAGTTCAATTTTACTCTATCCTACATGCTCAGTACCTTTCAAGTACTGACGCATACGTGCGCTACATCTTCTCATGATGTGGGTTCAGGTTCTCAGCATCCTAATCACGCTTAGATCGATTCCCGATCTCTAGTTCAGCAGAATCAGTGGTGAGTCCTTATTCTCCGAGGACAATAGTCATGAGTTATTTCTAGTATTTTAGTTCTCTATTCAGTTTTTGCTATTCCATTGAGTACCCAATGATTTTGAGACTGCTCAACATAGAGAAAGAATCTTATTTATCTCATGAAAATAATTTAAAATGTCATGTATTAGTGTAATTGGTGCACTTACAGATTGTTGGTTATGAATATGCTAGAAGATTATTTGATATACATAACGAAAGTTATGTGAAAGGATTGTCATACTATAATTCAAGTTATGACAAGAAACTAACAAAGCAAGTGACTCAACACATAGAAGATGTGTGGATTTTCTTTGACAAGAAAATACGAGCTTCTATAAAATTGAAATGATCAATCTCCGAGTCAGAAGTAATTTGATTTTTGTAGATGCTGAATATTTATTTGATATGCATAAAACTCGATCGCAAATGAAGGATTTATTTACATATGGAGGTACAACAATATTTTGGCATTTAAAGAATCAAACACTAGTAACCACTTTTTCAAATCATACAAAGATAACATTGATTATGAAGTAAGTCGGAAGTGTGTTTGGTTGGAATCATAACCTATCATATTCAGGAAGTATGTGATTTTCCTTTGGAAAGGAATATTGTAGTCAACATATAAGAAAATAATATATAGCTCGATTGAAAAGAGGATATAATCAAAGGAGACTGGCCAATGCATATTTCACCAAGATTCTTTGTCACACATGATCTTCAACAAATTGGTGAGGTAGACATTCAAAGGACTCGTTCGAGTGATAATCTTGTAAACTTATTCACTATGGATTGTCAACATCAATGTTTGAGAAGTTGTGATATAAGAATGACATGCATTGTCTCCGAGATATCAAGTAAAGTTTTTGTCCAGGGAGAAAATACGCGTTGTACTCTTTTTTTAACTATGTTTTTATCTCAATTGAGAAAATACGTGTTGTACTCTACATGGATTTCTACAGCAATAACTTTATACTTGTTCTCTTCAGGCTCAAAACCTATTAAACATATAAAATCCTCGCCCTCATGAGGAACATCGGGAAGAAATCTTACTTCTCTAGTAGCGGGATTGTAAATGGCAATATAGTTTAGATCCCATATACAAAACAAACCATTATCTTACTCAAAATGATAATTATAATCTAAACGACAGTTAATAATTCAATCATACAACTTACTAAAACTGTCAATTTGATGATACTTGGTAGCATTTCCATCTTCTTCATCATGATGATCTTCTATAGCGTAATAAACATTGTCTTCGAATGTAATCAACTTAGTATCACGACGATTGATTTTAGAATAATTGGATAAATGGAGATTCACAAAATTTGGATCTAACACAATTGATTATGAAATTTTGAAATAGTGAATTATGAAATTTTGAAACACACCTAAAACACATAAAGACTTAACAGGAAGCCATGAGAAAATTTGGATGATAATACCTTGAGGAATTGAGTATTCTGCCATCTTTGACGGCTCCTAATTTTAGGTCAATTGAATTTGTTTTATAACTTGTTAAAATGCTTCCATAAAGACTTAAGTCTTAGTAAATATTTTCTTAATCTTCTATATATATATATATTTATATACTAATAGAAAAGGTTATAGCGCTTATGTGTTAGCACCAAAAAAAAAAAATCAATTACAAAATTATAAAAGAATTTTTTTTTTGAAAACGCTGTTGAGTTCAAATTTTTAATTTTTAAAAAATTTATAACTTCCCACTAAACACGGTTGAATTCAACTTTTAAATATTTGAAAAATGAATAACTACCCACATTTTCTAAAAATATAAAAATTATGTATTACGTACAAAATTTCCACTTTTAACACTTGATTTTTTAAAAAGATATTTCTGAATGAACATTTAATATATAATAATATATATATATAATAATCTATGTCTATATTCCATATTATATATCTATATATAATAGGAAAAGAAAAAACGACGTGTATCACCACTATAATTTTTCTTGAATTTTATTATCTTTACTTAATTTAAATAATAAATTTAATTTAAATAACTTCATTATCTTTTGTTAATTTAAACAATACATTCAATTTTAAAAAGAAAATAAATATATAAAACAGTTTTTCTTTTTAACAAAAAGTAGTTAAATAAAAGAGCTTAAAGTTATCGTTTATTATATTTAAACAATATTTATGCAATGTACAACATAGTAAATAAATATATTATTATATAAACATAAAATATAAGAAATTTTATGTTACCATTTCGTTCCAGGAATAGTTTAAAACTTTATTTTATCTTTTGTTATTTTAAACAATATAATCAATTTTAAAAAGAAAATAAATATATAAAACAGTTTTTCTTTTTTACAAAAATCAGTTAAATAAAATAGCTTAAGTTATCATTTATTAAATTTAAATAACATTTATGCAATGTACAATATATTAAATAAATAAATTATTATATAAACATAAAAATATAAGAATTTTTATGTTAGCATTTCATTCCTGGAATAGTTTAAAACTTTAGTTAATTTTTATTATCTAAAGACTAAACGTCTACTCTTTAAAAAAAAATCAACATATAAAAAACTTGAGTAACCAATTAGAAATTTTGATGTATTTTCTTGTAAAATTATTTTTATTAATTAATATTTAAATTTAAATTTGCGATTTAAAAACGGTTCAATATACAGTTACACAGTTAGTTTTTCTGGTGAAAAAAAAAAGCATCTCAATAAAGGAGAGTCAAAACAATAACAATCTTTATCATTCATTCATGAGAAGGCAAGTGTTTGCATAGTTCCTCTATTTTTCTTTTGTTTTATGTTGCTACATTATCAATAACTATAATTTATTTTAAAAGCTCTAGATCTTGAAGATAATCAGTTGATTTATTATTATTTTTTAAAAACAAAGAAAGAGGATCGTTTAATGAAGACATGATCAAGCAATTTGGTATTGAATATGTAATTGAAGAAGGAGAAATTTATGTGCAGATGATGATGATCGTATTACTGATTAATATTTTTTTTCTTATTATATCCAAACTTGAATTCATTTTCTTCATTCTAATTTTATTCATTTAACTTTTAATATGAATTGAAACTTTGAATTATAAATTGAAAGTTGCTCTATATCTCATACAATTTATTTATTTATATAAATCTTTACTAACATTTGTTAAAAAATTATTGTTTTCAATTTAACAAACAATTAGAAAAGAATTAAATAAAGAAGGAAAGAAAAGAAGATAAACAGAAAAAAAGGAGAGAAAAAAAATGCAGGTAACAAGTTCATAAGTAAGGAAGAATAATAAATTGATTTATATTTCATAACTTGCATTGTACTTTCTTTAAATTTAGAGAGTTTGATGCCTAATCTTTTTCCGTGCCTGATTGAAATATAAATCAAAATCATTATTAGTAGAGGATTCAAGCTCAAGATAATCATCCATCCAATCATCCATATCATTACTTTTAGGCTTACAAGATGAAGGTTCAACTTTTGGAATATTTGTTTCCATAATTATATGCATTATATAAATCTCTAACTTTTGTATAAATTATACTTTTACATTCTTCAACGCTAGGAGTTTCATCATTTTTAATTTCTAAATTTGCATAAATCTTTTCAATCATTTTTTCAATACCTCTTAATTTATAATTTGGGTTGAAAGTAGTAGCAGTCAAATAGATTTGAGGAATAGGGAAAAAATATTTTTTGAATTTTTCAATCATAAAAACAAGTGAATCTTTAAATTGATCTTTTCCTTTATATTTTGCAAATTCAGATGAAATAGTACAAATATTTACTAAAACAAAAGAAATAGCAGCATAATATTGACTAAAGCATGCATTTGTTGCTTTATAAAAAACACTTAAAAATTCAATAAGTTCTTTTGTATTTTCCCAATCTTTAAAGTCAATTCTTAAATTCGGGTCCGCATTATGAGCATTAAAAACTAATTGTACCGGCTCTTGATAAATATAAGCAACTTCAAGCATTTCAAATAAAGAATTCCATCTAGTGCATACTTCTTTTGGAACTTTTCTATATGCAAGTCCACATTCTTTACAACGATTTTTAAATTCTCTAATTCTAGCTTTTACTTTAGCTTTAAAAATCCAATTACACACAAGTCTAATTTTTTCACAAGAAACTCCAAATTGAGAAATACCATCTTTTACTATTAAATTATACACATGTGCGGCACACTTAATATGAAAAGAATCATTATCAATTGGACAAAGTCTACATTTTAAATACTCAACTGCTTTTAAATTATTAGAAGCATTCTCTAAAGTGACACTCATTATTTTATCACATATTCCATAATATTGTAAAATAGAGCTTACTTTTGTTGCTATATAAGAACCGGTTTTAGTTTCTTCAATATATTTATACACTAATATTCGTTTTTGCATGTTTCATTCATGGTCAATGCAATGGACAGTAAGTGTAAAATAATCATTACCATTAGGAATACATCCCATATCAGAAGTAATAGATAATCTACCATCATAATAAGCAAATAAACAACAAAGAAAATGACAATATGTTTTTTGATATATTTAAAAAGATCACTTTTAATTGTATTTCTTGAAATACCTTCATTATCTACGTTATATAATTCTCGAATATAATGAACAAAACTAGGATGTGAAGGGAATGAAAAAGGTAAACCACAAACAGCAACCATTTTAGCTAATTCTCTACGATCTTTTTCTTTACTATACGTGCGGTGTGTGATTCGACTAGCCGGATTAGACATATTTAATACACCTTGAACTATATTAGAACCTCCAACTCTCATAGAATTTTCGGGTATGGGTGTTCCATTTCTATTAGCTATTTCTATATCATCTAAGCGAGCAAATTTCTAATTACACTTTCGTAAATGTATTTTTAGTCGTCCTGTTCTCCTTGTGTACCCGTAGTTACATGTTTCATGATCAATTTACATTTAGTGCAAGTAACAGAGTTTTTTACTCATTTTGTACCAAAAATTTCCATAGTGAAAATCTTTTAATATGTACGGCGGTGACATTAGAAAAAGTAGGTAAAGGAGGAACTTCATCTTGTTCCGGTAATTCGGTAACCGGACTAGTAGGGGTAGGGGTCTCTTTATCTTCCTCATTTATTTCTACTTCTTCATCTAGTTCTTCCTCAAATTAGTAAAACATCTATTTAAAGTCTCATGATCTACTTTATTTTCAGAATTAAATTTAATAGGTCTTGGTGACATAAAACAAGTTTCATTAACATGAGTATAATCATTAGTATTAACTCTAAATCTAGGTGGCAAATTTTTAGAACTAGAACTACTTACTCCTCCCCTATTATTTTTTCTTTCCGACATTGGTCTTTTATCACTATTTCTTTCCGAATTCATGTTCAAGTTCAAAATAATTAAATATTATGAAAAACAAGCAAGATAATATAATAAAAAAAAATAACTTAATTAATAAACAAATAAAAAATTAAAGTTGAAACGAATGTACCGAACGTCTACGTAAAAGTAGACGTATAACCAAAGCCAAAATTGAGAGATGCCAATTGAAGCTTCCGATTTACTTCAAATAAATCTCCGAAATCCAAACTCCAAGTCAATATCACAAAATAATAATTATAAATTTATGAGAGATTTAAAATTGAGAGATTGTATAAGATGTTAATGAAATAGTTTGTGAATTTGTGATTTTAATTTTAAAAAAATGGTATATTTGTAGTGTAATGGGGTTAGAGAGGGGTAGGGTTTTTTTGTAGCCGTTTTGGGCCCCAGCCCAACGGCTACAAGGGACCAACGGTTTGATCCAACGGTGACATTAAAAAAAATCAAAAAACCCATTGAACCGGTTCTTACCGGACTGGAATCGATTCTTACCGAACCGGATAAAAATCCGGGTTCCGATTTGATACATGGTCCGGTTCCTTATCGGTTCAACCGATACGGGAACCGGATGGATCGGACAAAAACCGATCCCTTTGCCAGCCCTAATAGTGCTTAACTCTACCCCATACTTTCCTGCACTGTCGAGTGCCTCAACAGTTTCATGCATATCAAATTTGATGTGGATTCATATAGTAATCGAAAAACTTCATAAAGATTTATAAGATTACCTCCTTAATTTTCATTCCAGCGTCACCCCCGAATAAGATTGGTCGATCGTGTTCAAATTCAGGCGTCCGTTTTAATTTTTGGGCCGGATATCCAATCCCAGTTTGAACGTCGGGTCTCAAGTCGAAAGTCAGGGTTAGGTCCTGATCAAGGTCAGATTTTTTTATCAATCATCGGTGTTGTATCTTACTACGGATGTTGGGGTCATGTCTTAGATCAATCATATGTGGTTGATTTGCAAGCCATAAGTTATTTTTCTAAAAAGTAATTTTGATTCTCTAGACAAAAATAAAAAATACTGTTAGAAAATATTTTCTACTAATCAACAAAACATGATAAAATAAGTCAGAAATTCACCTTAAGTGTTGGAATTATTTAACACTTTGTTCAGATAGATATAACGTATTATTTTGTGTTAGTATTATAATATTTGTCATTGACTCGATACATTTATTCTTTTATTGTGTTCCTTTTCTCTTTTGTTCTTATTTTTACAAGGTTTTCTTTTTCTTTTGATTTTGAGAAAAAAATATGACATTTTATCAAGCAAGAAAATTTCCTACAAATTTACAATACATGTTCATACATTTTGGATAAAAATCAAACATTATCATATGCTTTTTACTATATAATTTTTACTGTCTCCTCTAATCTCTACAGGCTAAAAGCCTATATTCTCTATGCCTCTTTTCTGACCAACTAATTAATATATTTGTCATTTTAATTTTAATTTTCAATTGAAAACGTTCCTTAATTTTCCATTAATAAAAGTTGATTCATTTAAAATAACATTACTTTTAGATTATAATTTTTAGCAACACAAAATATGTTCATATAAATTATTTCAAACAAGTTTGAAAAAAAAATTAAAATTATCGATAACTTTTTAATGAAATAGGCATAACGTGATAATAAGTTAAGGGGTAAATTAGTCATTAATAATAATAGATATTATTAGTAAAAGTTGTTACAAGTCAAGTCAGTTAGTTAGTGTTGCTGAAAGATATAAATAAAATGTGATGTAACAATACTCAAATATGTTGTTTCTCACTCATTCAATAAAACTCTCTCTTCTCTTCTTAGCTTAAGTTTTCTCAATGGCTATCAATGGAGTTTGAGTGATAATCAATACAGATTTTATCATGGTATCAGAGCTACAATCACTTTTGTAATTTTTAATTGATCGATCAAGATAGAGTAGCATTATAGTGAAAGGATGAGTGTGATTGCTAACTTAGAGCAGTATTGGAAACCACGAAGATTGACTAAACACATGCACTCTTTATTCTTCCTTTAAATACAACTGGAGGACCTATAGTTTCTACTCTGTTAACATAATCAGAAAATTATTCGATCTGAAGCAGGTCTATGCGAATCCAATTGCTTGGAAAAAATAAGCTAGGGATCGTAGATGGAACCTGGAAGAAAGAGGACTTTTCTGCAGAATTAGCTCATCAATGGAACAAATGTTATACAATTGTAATTGGATGGATACTGGGATCATTAACGAATGAACTACAGGCGGGAATTGTTTATGGAGAGAGTGCAAAAATGATCTGGGAATATCTTAAAGAAAGATTGACAAAGTTAACACTTCTCGAATCTATCAACTACACAAATATATGGTAATGCTGGTTCAAGGAACTGATAGTGTATCATCATATTTCTCAAACTTTTGACAGCACGACTCCACCTCCATGCGATTATACCAAATCCAAGGATTTCATGTTGCACATTCAGAGATTAAAGGTGAAGCAATTTCTTATGGGACTAAATGAGAATTATGAACAAGCCAGTAGTCAAATATTGATGACCAGTCCTACTCCTAACATCAATAAGTCTTATTCTATGTTGGTAGAAAGAGAAAGTCAGAGATCGATTGCTAGTTCATCAAGTTCAAGAGAAAGGATTGATTTAGGAGAAATGATGGCAGGAAAAGGGAACTACAATCAGAAGCCACAGAAGAATTGGAATCTTATATGTTATCACTGCAAAATTAAAGGTCATACAAAGGTTGTATGCTACAGATTGGTTGGATATCCACCAGGGTAAAAAGGAAGGAAGAAGGACTTTTCTGCTGCACATACTGCTCAGTCTGAAAACATGAGTCCACACATGTTACATGTCTTGCTGCCTATAATACTTAGAATGAAAACATTCATCCAAACATGCATGTAGGTTTTAAGGCTGATTGCTCAATTGGAAAGGGAGACTTCCAAAGAGCTTCATACTTGACTGAGGCTCAACATGGACAGATTCAAATGATGCTTGACAAGGAGAAACAATCAGAATGCATGGCTAATATGGTATGTATTGTTTTAAGACCTTACCCACAGTAGATCACGTAAAGTGGATTATAGATACAGGAGTAACAAATCACGTGACAACTAGTCTATATATGTTGTTTGATGTAAAACAGGTCACTACTGCTCATAATGGGAAGGTTCATCTGCCTAATGGTGGGGTTACAAGGGTGTCTCATACTGGAAAATGCAGATTAGGGGATATGACAGTCCTTGAAAATGTTTTGTTCATTCCTGATTTCAAGTACAATCTTTTATCAGTCTCAAAGATCACTAGAGAGCTCAATTGTTTTGTCTCTTTTTATCCTAGTTTCTGTATATTCAAGGACCTTACCAGTGGAACCTTGAAGGGGATTGGTAAGGAGAGTGATGGTCTCTACCTAATGTGTTCACAACCACACAATGACATCAACCTCTCTGATAGTTCAACAGCAGGAGTTCACAAGGTTCATGTTGCAAGAAAAACAAAAGAGGACATATTACTGTGGCACAAAAGGCTAGCTCATTCTTCTAGTCTTTCCATGAATACTTTACTTAGTTATAAAATGAATGACTGTAAATCAGTCGTACTTGATTGTAATGTTTGCCCTCTAGCTAAACACACTAGCATCCATTTCCTCATTCTACTACTATCTCTAATAAAGTGTTTGAATTGTTGCACCTAGATGTTTGGGGACCATACCATGTAGAAACATTTGATGGAAATAAACATTTTCTGACTATTGTTGATGATTTCTCCCATATCACCTGGATTTTCTTGATGAAATTTAAGAGTGATGTTATAGTTGTCTTAAGACAATTTTTCAAGTTAATACACACTCAATTCCAGGTTGTTGTTAACAATTAGATCAGATAATGGTGGTGAATTTGTGAGTGCTGATCTACAACTTTTCCTCCAAGAACTTGGCGTTTTGCACCAAAGAACTTGTGTCCGTACCCCTCAAAAAAATGGTGTAGCTGAGAGAAAGCATAGACACCTGCTTGAAGTAGCTAGATCCCTCATATTTCAGGGGCATATTCCTTTTAAATTTTGGGGTCATTGCATTTGCAGCTTATATAATTAACAGTTTTCCATCAGCAGTCCTTTGATGGAAATCCCCTTATGAGTTGTTTTTTGGAATGAAGCCTACTCTTAGTCACCTCGGGACCTTTGGATGTTTTGTGTTATGGGAGTGTCTTGCCTAGGGTGGAAAAATTTGCTTCAAGAGCAATGCCCTCTGTGTGAATGGGTTATTCTAAAACCACCAAAGGTTACATGTAATTTGACCTTGCAAAGTGAAAATTTTATATCAATAGGGATGTTACATTCAGAGAACATGTATTTCCTTTTGCATCATCTCATGGACATGTACCTCCTGATGCTTCATTTCCCTGGTCTTCTGAACCTTTATCATCTGGTGATGTTTCTCTCTTGGATGAGCCTTCTAACAGATCTCTCTAACTCCCTAGTAGTTGATCCTATCAGTTCAGTACATGTACATGTTCCTGCACCCCTTCAAGATGCAATTCATCAGTCATCTATCCCTCTTGATGTTTCTCCACAACCACGCAGATCACAAAGAGTGATCAAGGCTCCTTTTTGGCATGTTGATTACATTACTTAACAGGTTGTTGCTAATGTTTCATATCCAATCAGTGCATACCTTTCTTATGATGCTATTTCGCCTTCTCATGTGTATCTCAGTTCCCTCTCAAATATACATGAACCTAAGTCCTATCAGGAAGCCATTCAGGATAGTCGATGGATTGAAGCCATGAATTCTGAGTTATAAGCTCTTGAACTCAATCACACTTGGGACCTAGTTTCTTTACCCCCAACTAAGGTTGACATTGGTTGTCGATGGGTTTATAAAGTGAAGCTGCAAGCTTCTGGAGAGGTGGAGAGATTCAAGGTCAGGTTGGTGGCAAAGGATACAACCAACAGAAGGTCATTGATTACCATGAAACATTTTCCCCAGTGGTCAAAATTGCCACTGTGAGAGTTGTTTTATCATTAGCTGCCCAACATAATTGGCATGTTGACCAGTTGGATGTGTACAATGTTTTTCTTCAGGCTGATCTTCATGATGAGGTTTATATGCAGGTTCCTCAGGATTTACCGAGTCTGGAGGAGTCTAGCACATCTGGCACAATTGTTTGTAGACTTATTAAATCCTTATATGGACTGAAACAAGCTACAGACAATGGAATTTGAAGTTATCTGAAGCCTTAATTCACTCAAGATTTACTCAAAGTTGTTTGGATCACTCACTGTTTATAAAGAAGCAAGGAAGTGATATAATAATCATTTTAGTCTATGTAGATGATATGCTAGTAACAAGCAGTAATATATCTGTCATTGAGGAAACTAAAGCTACTCTGCATAAAGCCTTCAATATCAAGAATTCCTCAGCACGTGAACCCATAGGAACAGGGCCCTTCTTCTTTGCAAAAAAGCTTCTGAATTTAGGAACTTTGAAGTTTTTTCTTGGAATGGAGTTCAATAGATCTTCCAAGGGAATCCTAGTAAAACAGAGGAAGTATGCTCTTGAGATTATCTCAGAGCTAGGAATTGGTGTTGTCAAACCTGCACGGACACCTTTGGAGGTTAATACAAAGCTAATTACACAGGATATTGATGAATTAATGTAGAAAACAGATGATGGCATGCTGGAAGATAAGTCTAAATACCATAGATTGATTGGGAAAATGTTGTATTTGACATTAAAAAGGTCTGATATAGTTTATGATGTACAGACGCTTAGTCAGTTCTTACAACAACCTAAAAGAACACATTGGGATGCAGCAGTCAGGGTAATGAAATATATCAAAAAAGAGTCGTCTCTGGGATTTTATTGAGCAGTCAGGTTTCCAATTCATTAACAATCTTTTGTGACTCAGATTGGGCCTCCTGCCCTATTACCAAAAAATCAGTTTCAAGGTTCCTAGTTAAACATGAAAGCTCATTGATTTCTTGGAAATCAAAGAAACAAAGTGTATTTTCCAGAAGTTCAGCAGAAGCTGAGTATAGAAACATGTCCAATGTAATCTCTGAGGTAGTATGGTTGACTGCTTTACTGAAGGAATTAAACGGTGAAGTGGTTGTACACAGTGATAGCAAGGCTGCACTACAAATTGCAGGAAATCCGGTGTTTCATGAGTATACTAAACACATCGAAATAGACTGTCACTTTATCAGGCAAAAAATACAAGAGGAGTTGATCAAGACAGTACATGTTGGTATCAAGGATCAATTAACAGATGTATTGACCAAGGAATTGACAAGACCACAACATGAGTTCCCCGTAGGCAAGTTGGGCATGCGCATGCTGAAATATTTTCATACCTGCCAGCTTGAGGGGGAGTAATGAAATAAGCGTAATGTAATAATGAGTTAAGGGGTAAAGTAGTCATTAACAGTAATAGATATTATTAGTAAAAGTTGTTACAAGTAAAGTCAGTTTGTTAGTGTTGCTGAAAGATATAAATAAAATGTGATGTAACAATACTCAAATATTCTGTTTCTCACTCATTCAATAAAACTCTCTCTCTTCTCTTCTTAGCTTAAGTTTTCTCAATGGACGTCAATGGAGTTTGAGTAATAATCAAATACAGATTTTATCACTTTTCAACAAAAAAAATCTACGACATATTTATAAGTGATAACGAAATCGTATAAATAATCTTATATACTCGCATGCATTATTCTAATCCTATAAAGAACAATCCTTCGGATGCTTCTTCTTCCTCCCTCTAATGAATATGTAACTTCACCTAAAAATAAACAAATGAATAAGCAAATAAATATATGAACATAATATTTTGAATAATTAAAAAGTGGTTGTAATAATCATGTATTTAAAAAAATTAAAACAAGTAGAATATAAAAAAGGGAAAAAACTTACAAAGTTTTATCACCATGATCATGAGAAAAAAAGTCTATCACTTTGAAAGCCATATCAAAATATTTTTTTTCTAATGCCGAAAAATCCTACTTGAAAATAATATGTGAATGCTTCTAGTTGAATAATTCAGTGAATTTATATTATAATAATATCTAATGAACATAAATTGACCAATATTCAATAAAAATTAAATGATATACAAGAAAATAGCAAGTATAAACTTATCTACTAAAGAAATATTAAATTATAATTTTGAATATAAAATTTAAAATTTGGTTAAAATGGTCAAATTAAACTTTGTTTTTTGAGAGCCATAGGTGTTATTCATTTGATGATCAAAATATTTTATTCTAGCAAATAATTAAGAAGAATAAACAAGTATTTTATGGTCTTTAACTCTTATCTATTACAAAAAAGACAATAAGTTACAATTTACATTTTACATAATAAAATTTTTAACTTGATCCAAAGTTTAGTCTAACACGTTTTGTCACTTTGAAGACAATTAACCTAACAAATGGATCAATGGAAGCCATATAATTAATATTAATAGTATCAATTAAGCACAAATTAAATTGTGGTTATCACATTCAATATTTAGTAGCAAATTAGAGTAAATAAGAATATACAATCATGGACTTCTAATGACTTATCTATTTTATTTTATTTTTTAACACTATCACAAAAAATTTAATCTCATTCTCTTCTTCCCCTTGCAAAAAAAAGGAAAGAGTGTTCCTTTTAATTCTATACTCCGAAAGAAATAAAGTGAACTTCTTACCATCCAAATAACAAAATTTAAACACAATGTTTTACAAGAACAATGCAGATTTTTCGAACAATTCATATTAGATATATAATAACTCAAAGAGCATCACAAATATGGAATAAGTTCAAGCTGATGGGGATAAGATTTTCTCTTCCTTTTTTTTCTGCGTTAAACTGAAAAGATAATACACCCTAAGTATTGGAATTAATTAACACTTTGTTTAGATAGATGTTATATTATAATATTTGTTATTCTTTTATTGTGTTCCTTTTCTCGTAGTTCTTATTTTTACAGGGTTTTTTTTTCTTTTGATTTTGAGAAATTTAAAAGAAAAAATTGTTATTTTTAAGTCATTGAAAGAATTAATTACATAGAAAATAAAAGGAAATTATCGTAGCAACTATGTTTGCTACAACAACTATGACAATTGTTGCAACAATTATGACAATTGCTAAAATACCCAAATTAAACAACTAATAAATGATAGATTCACTCTTTCTCCTATCCTTCAAAACATGAAATATTTGAATTACAAAAAAAACAAAAAAATAACATCAAACAAAAAGTAATTCATGTATTACATTAATCCTCTCAAAATAACTTTCCACATTACAATATAGCTATCCACCATAACCTTTTACATATTAAAAGCAATATATATATAATTCAAATATATTTGTCTTGTTGATGAATATTTTGCAGAGAGAAGAGGGTTTCTCTATAAGTACAAATACTTTGAATCTGGCCAGGAAATTCTTGAATCTCAAAATGTCTCCAACTCTTATTCTTCATATCATAAATATGAAAAATAGCATGTGTTATGTGTATTACAAATACAATTTCTTCAGCACCATACTTGCGAATCGTAGACGGATACAAGTAAAACTCAATAGGTTCCCATCCTAAAGTGAAAACCCATGCTCTTGATAATTTTCCGTAAGTTTCAATAATCAACAACTTTATATTTGTTTTCTTCAGGCTCAAAACCGATTGAACATATCAAGCTCTCGCCCTCATCAGGAACATCAGGAAGAAATCTTACTTCTCTAGTAGCGGGATTGCAAATGGCAATATAGTTTAGATCCCATATACAAAACAAACCATTATCCGACTCAAAATGATAACTATAGTCTAAATAACAGTTAACAATTCGATCATACAACTTACCAAAATTGTCAATTTGATGATACTTGGTGGCATTTCCATCTTCTTCATCACGATGATCTTCTATAGCATAACAAATGTCGTCTACGCATGCAATCAACTTAGTATCACCACCATTGATCATACAATAATTGGATAAATGGAGATCCAAAAAATTTGGTTCCAACACAATTGAATTATGAAATTTCGAAACACATCTAAAGCGCATTAAAGACTTAATAGGAAGCATGAGAAAATTTGGATGGTAATATCTTGAGGAACTGAGTATTCTTTTTCCATCTTTGACGGCTGAAGTTGTCCTAGTTTTAGGTTAAATTGTTTGTTTTATAACTTCTTAAAATGCTTTACTTAAGACTTGAGTCTTAGTAGATATTTTCCTAATAGGGTCATAATAATCTTCTAAAGCCCAAGTCTACCAGTCAAAACGAGGACAATGTATCTGTCCATATTACTGATGTTTCATGTATTTGAGTAGTCCATAAATCCTTAATATGCATTTGTTCATATCAACATATATCTTATTATTGTATCAGATACAATTAACTAATAAGGCTTTATAGATATAGTTTCGATAGTTTCGCTCCGTAGCTATAGTTTTATTTGCTATAGAGGTTGTAATTTGTATATTTCGCGCGGTTTATATATTTCGTGTGAATATACAAATAGGATAAGTATATACAAATTCTCTATTTATACATTTAGGAATTTTTCAGAACTCCATTTAATTTGTATATTTCACTTGTCAATATACGAATAGGATAATTTTTTATGAATTTTTCATAAATCGTATAAAAATAGCTAGGTGAACTGTAGTTCCAGGTAAATAGTTTGCTAGAATGTGATAAAGTACTTAACAATAAATACAACGAGTTTTACGCGGAAACATCATTGCTCAAGGGAGTAAAACTACGACCTGTCACATAGGATTTCAAGTTATTTTCACTAATATCAAGCACTATGTAAATACAAACTCGGTTGTTGGATCACGAGTCGGGTCCTGATTCAAAAGTTGGGTATCGCATCGATTGTTGGTTGTCTGGATCTAGTCCTAATTTGAAAGTCGGGTCTCCATTCGAGTGACGGGTTCGAATTTTGAATTAGCCGATCGTATCCAAATTTGAGTGTCGGTGTCAGTTCTAGGGTCGGATATCCTATCTAGTTTGAATGTCGGGTCTCAATTTAAAAGTTGATCCTGTTCAGATCTCATGATCATATTTTAGATTAATCATCGAGGTTGTATGTTAGTACGGGTGTCGGGGTCATGTCCGATTATATGAGGTTAGTTTCCAGGTCAGAAATTATTTTTCTAAAAAGTAATTTCGATTCTCTAGCTAAAAATAAAACATACTTTCGAAAAAATATTTTGAAGGGTGGTGGATCATTGTTATCCATGCATTCTGTCACAAGATCACCTAAAAAAAAAAAAAACGATAGTGAGTAGGAGGAATAAAAGCATACCAAAGTGGTAAGATAGTGAGCTACCCATGCACTCCGTCACAAGACCAGATGTGATGTTAGACTTACTAAATAATAAAGCTACCCTCCATTAGATAAGATCCGACAAAAACAAGCAATGACCATCAGCCATGCAATTACAAGTCAAGAATAACATATAAGAACCCTTATTTTAATGTAATGTATTCAATCATGTCAACAATCGAAACGAGCCTGTGGATCCGATACGAATATTGTATTTGCACTCTAATATGCTTGTGAGCCATATTCTAACACTCTTTTATTGGTGAATCTGATTCAATAATATTTCTCAAACGCGTATAATCACTAATTTCTGTTTTATTCATGTGATTTGTTTGACTAAAGATAATTTTTAATGAATGTTGAGATATATTTGTCCCCCAAGAGTCAATGGACCAGGTCCCTTGACACGGTAAAAACAATAATGCAAGCACAAGCAGTAAGTAAAGCAATATTAGTAAACAACGCAAGCACTTTACGTGAAAACTCCCTTGCTCAAGGACGGTGAAAACCATGACCTGTCCTCACAGGCTTTTCAAACCAAACTCCATTTCTTTCAAATAGAACAACGATTCAGATTACAACTGCATGCAACCTAAGAATTTACCTCTAAATCTCTCCCCCACCCCACCCCCCACCCAAATGTAGCAACTTCGCTACAAATAGAGAAACTAAGCAATACCACTATTGCCCACTAAGCTATCCGACTCCAAGTAACTTAGAATTCACTAAGCAACACACGATTGCCCACTAACCCACCTAACACTAGATGACTTAGGATTTGACTAAGCAGCAAACAACGTTGCCCACTAAATCAGTTGAGGTCCTCAACTGATTTAGACTTTGAACTGAAAAAACAAATGATCTGATTCCTTTTATAGCTCAGGATTAGATTTACAACATAAGCACGGAAGTAAAAACTTAAGACAACTAAAACGCAAGCAGATCTATCTGGTCCTTAGCTTGTTGCTCTTTAGGTGAATACTTCTTTGAGAGGTGTGGTTTTTCTTTTTGTTCTTGAGAATATCTTGATGCAAAAACTGAAGTTGTGTCTATTGAAGGATGTCCTTATTGAGAATAGACACAACCTTCAAAGTCATGTCATTTGCCGAGGTTTCTGCCACACTTGGAGACCATGCACCAACCTCACCAAACTTGTGTACTTTTTCCAGTTGTCAATTGTACGAATAGTGATGTAAAGGATTAGGTCCCCTACAAGGTCAATTTGTTTGTCAAATCATCAAAACTGCAAATAACAATGTAGAAGGCTCAAAAATCTCCTTTTTAACATATTAAAAATAATTCATGATTTGCTTTTGTTGTAGTTGTGCTTCATTTTGAGTTTTGAGTCTTTACTGTCTACAGATAGCAAATCAAGGAAAACTGTAGAGTGTTATGTGGAAGGATGCTTATAAGATAATCCCTGTATAGTTGAATACACTGCTAATTTTACGATGCCAAGCGATTTCGGACGTCCTAGACTATCATTATCACCAATTTTCATGACAAGGAGGTGCATATGTCTGTAGGAGATAGATTTGTATGCTAAGAGACCATGAATTTGCATGCCAGACTGTGGAAGGTAGCCATAAATTTAAAAGAAATGTTGTAGTAGTCTGCTATCGCCTCGGTGATTTACTTAAAGATTTTTAATTTTTTTTTGCAAACAGGGACTTCCAATTCTCAGTAAATTGGATCCAAAAATTTATCTTAGATCACAAGTTTCAAAAGTTTTTTTTTCTGTCTTAAATTCCATGGCAAATCAAACAACATATCACATAAATTGATACGGGAGTACATTTTATACAGTTTAAAGTGTTGTCAAATCAAGTGAAGTTCCATAGGCATAACCAGATGCGTATCGGATGTTGCAGGATGAGAATCCACGCATGTGCGGAACAATACATTATTGCCACCCATAGGTAGTACTTAAGTTGTATGCACCCAATTTACAAGCTGCTCTACCCGCATATGCGCTACATATTTTACTTATATATACTCTCTCTGTCTCATTTTATGTGATACTTTTCGTTTTTCGAGAGTCAAACAATTTAACTTTGATCAGACATTTGCGTATGGAATCTTTAAATTTTTTGAAATTAAATTTATATATTTGTAAACTACGTAAAAGAGTACTAGTCACAATAATTGATAACTCAAAATGTTAAAAGAATTAATAAAAAATTTACGATCAAAAATAGACTTGTTTGAATCTCGGAATGCGAAAAATCTCACATAAAATGGAACGAAGGGAGTATTTCTCATATGGTCTGCAATAAAAGAACTTGTAGAGTCTCATGTTTGAGCACTATTATTATTCTGAGCCTAAATCTGTCATGTTTGATGTTGAGCTCCAGGTTGGTGGAATGAGATCAACAACAAGGGACACCCCGATAAGAAAGATGAACCTTGGTGGCCAAGCCTTGCTTCTAAAGAGGACTGTCACACCCCTTTTCCACACCCCTATTTTTGCTCGTGAATAGGGTTTTTCACATTAATTTTAAGTGACGGTGTTGAATATGAATTATTTTATTTATTTTCAAAGTCGCCACTTAAAATTGAGTTTATGGTGTTTCAAGTTAACTTTTTTGAATCTCTATATAACCAAAAAGAAATGATTCTTTATTTTGGTTTGCGAACTAGAAATTCAAATAAGGAATTATGTTGATTGAGGGGAAGGTATTAGACATCCCTCGAGTCTCATGGTTCTAGCACGGTCGCTTTTATTGACTTATATTTATTTTAAATATTTTTGAATATATTTTATAGGCCATGATTTGCTCACATTTTTATTTGTTGAACTTTTATTTGGTCTCGACTTAGATACGAACCGCATTCTTGATCTTGACGTTTAGAGACATAATTGTCTTCTTTGCATCACACCTAATAGTTTTATCTATAAGTCTTATTTTAAATTAATGAAAGCTATTATATTTTTGGACAAGGTATCTCACCACATCCTTCAGTTTTTTTTATGTCTCAAAATAAAATGTGCGACCGCATTCTTAATTGAAACAAATATTTTTAATGTGCATAAAACTCATCTAGTATTAAAAATACTTATCTTATTTTTGTGAATTCTAGACAAGAAATCTTCTCATTACATAATTATATTAATTGATGATATTTTTAATTAAATTAATCATCATATCAAATGGTTAGACTAATCCAACATAGAATAAATTTGAGTTTAACAACATAACCCTTTTTTTTGTTTATCGGGTAAAATATCAACTAATTATTTTAAATTACAAAATTTAAGAAAAATTCAAATAGCTAGTAAAAGAAATATATTTTAAAAATACTAGCTTATTTATAAAAATTTAATTTTAAAATAATATATATTGTTTGTAATGTTACATTTATTTTTAAACAATTGAAAATAAAACTTATCTTAAAGTATGACTCTATTTATTTATTTTTTGTAGTTTTCAAATATTTTAAAATAAACTTAATAAAATAAGACAAAATCAAAATATCTATCTTAAACATAAAAGAAATACTTAAGTAATAAAAAATAGTGTAAAATCTTATATACGTTTGATTAAAAATTACGTGTCAAGCGCTTGCCTCAATGATTTGGGTTGTTTTTACAGAAACTCATTCCTCAAGTAGAAGAGCTTGAGTATAAACAGTTTCTTCTTGACCCTCATGAGCAAATGTTAGTATCATCTTTGCCTACTCAATTTCAGATCAAAATTGTTCATAAATTTTTATTACTTTTTGGTCATTGTCACATTCTCTAGACGAGGAATACTTGCCTCAGCTGCAACATATTCATAGCTTCTTAAACAATGACCAACAAGTAATAAAAATGTATGAACAATTTTCTGCAAGACTATATATAAAAGAAAGAAATGAGGATGCAAGTCTTAGAAACATATGTGGTGCTGGTATTGCACCCTATGAACTGCTTCATTATTATATTATCATTTCTTATTTCATTTAAGGAAAATGTACAAATATTCTCTAGACTAAAATCGAAATCTCATAGACATATCTTAACTAAATTAAGATCATGTTATCCCTGAACTTATTTTTTTGTAATTTTGTGCACCTTTTTGGCTTACGTAGTATTCAAATATCTCTCACGCACCTCAATTGCATGGAGTCACGGAGTGTGCGACGTAAGACAAAAGGTGCACAAAATTACAAAAAACAAAACTAAGTTCAGAGGGTAATAGAACCTTAGTTTAGTTAAGGTGTGTCTCTGAAATTTCGGTCATAGTCTAGGGGGTACTTGTGCATTTCCCCTTTTATTTATATCTTCTTATTTCATAAAACATTTTTTTTAAAAACATTCACCATATATAATTCATATTATGTTCTTTTATTCACCCCCGTACTTGGCTCTGTTTGTCAGTTAGACCCTCCTACTCATCAGTTTGTCAATCAAACCCTTAAACTCATCACAACTCAATATTTTAAACTCCTCTGACCATTGGTCGAGCTTATGTGACATTAATATTGGTGAGTTGGAAATATGCGTGATTACATGTTTGAAAGCGAGTTAAGACAATATTTTACTTTTAAAAAAATTAATTTAACAAAATTAAAAAATAAAATTCATCTTCTTCAACCCTCTTTCACCCACACCCACCCTTTCTTCTTCTCCACCAGCCCTCAACTCACTTCTTTCTCTAGCACCACATTCACTCTTCTCTGTCTCTTCTTCTTCTTCTTCTTTTTTTATATAAATCAGTAGCCTCAACTTCTTCTAAAATTTTCATTTTTTAGGTTTAAAAAACATTAGTATCATTCTTTTATTAAATGGTTTCAACGAGGATAATGTGAAGGATGATTGTGACTATTGAAAATTTTAAAACTACATTGATAAGCTTGAAAAAAGCTTTAAAATAATAAATGGGTTTTGTGAATTTGTAAAATTAAGTAAAAAATTTGATTGGGGTTCATTGAGTTTGTGTTATTGAATTTACAAGTTAAATCAAGAAGAATTTGATCTAATGGGTATGAATCTAATCCTTAATTTGTGACCAAATATGAAGAAGATGACTATTTGAAAAGTTTAAGAAATTAAAAAATTGATCTATTTGATTTTTTTATTTTTTTGCACCTAATTTTGCATGTGGCACTAAAAATGATGTGGAATTTCACGTGTAATCGCGTCAATCACACGCACACTGACCGGAGGAGAAAAGGCTTAAAATATTGTATTTTGATGGATTTAAGGATCTAGTTGACACAGTGATGAGTATGAGGGTTCAACTGACAAACGGAGCAAAATACATGGGTCTTTCAAGTCATTCCGCCTATTTTTTAAAATAATATAATGGGAAAATGCATAAGTACCCCCTCAACCTATGCTTGAAATTTCAGAGACACACTTATACTATACTAAGGTCATATTACCCCCCTGAACTTATTTTATAAAATTATTTTCTAACCCTTTTCGGCCTACGTGGCACTAGTTTGAAAAAAAAAATGTCAACACACGCTGGGCCCACAAGATAGTGCCACGTATGACAAAAAGGGGTAGAAAATTATTTATAAAATAAGTTCAGGGGGGTAATAGGACCTTAGTATAGTATAAGTGCGTCTTTGGGATTTCGGGCATAGGTTGAGGGGGTACTTGTGCATTATCCCTAATATAATTGCTAATAAATATTACACATTATACATAATAATGGTTAATACAAATAAAAGTGAAATCATCAACGAAATAAAATTAAATAAACTTTACATAACTGACCCCATACAATCCATATTTTCGATCCCATACAATTTATATTTTAATAGTATTGGTGGATCTGGAAAGAATCTGCCAAATTATTAAGTTATTGTTGTAATTTTTTTAATTATTATGTTTTGTTGTACTTTTACAAATTCCTATGTATTTATATTTCAATTTTTATGTATGTCAATAAATACTTTGTTGAATGTTTATTATTTTCGATTAGTTTTAAGTACATTGTATTATTTATTTAATAATTTATATGTTTGCATTTTAATTTTTGCGAAGTTCAATTGTAGTTATATCCGATTGTAATTTATAATAGAATTAACATAAATTTAATTTTTAAAAAAGTCTTATACAGAAAAAATAATTTAATAAAAAAAAACTAACTTTTATATCTAAAATTAATATTATAAAAATATTACATCAAAATAATAAAATATACAAGAGATTTAATGAAAACATACAATTTATATAATGTTTTATTAAAAGTTTTGTATAATGAAATGATATTAAAATATGGACAACTTTCACATATAGCAAACAAAAAAATCATATTTGTATGCTATAGCAAAGTTTGCATAATTGCGCTCCGTAGCAAACATATAACTGTATAATTCGCTATACATATACAATTGTATAATTCGATGGCCTCGCTATACATATACAATTGTATGATTCGCTGGCCTAAATTTTATAATTCGCTGGCCTATTTCGCTGCAATTGTATAATTCGCTGGCATATTTTACTACAATTGTATAATGCGCAATTGTATAATTCGCTGCCTATTTCGCTGCAATATCTGTATAAAATTTGCTTTGCATACAATTGAATCGAAGTAAAATGTTTGTATATTGTATAATTATAAGTGTATAGGAAGAAGATATATGTTTTTCTCTCGCTTTATACAAAAACAGAAACACAATTTATACACTTCTGTTGTATAAAGCGAGAGAAAATTATATTTCACTGCAGTCGTATAATTCGCCATTGTATAATTCGTTGGCCTTTTTTGCTGCAATATTTGTATAAAATTTGCATTTATCTACAATTGAATCAAAGTAAAATATTTGTAAATTGTATAATTAAGTGTATAGCACGAAGATATATGTTTTTGCATGTGTATATACAATTTTCTCTCGCTTTATACAAAACAGAAACACAATTTATACACTTCTGTGTATAAAGCGAGAGAGGCGAGCAGATGGAGAGTGGCGAGCGAGAATGGGAGAGTGGCGAGCGAGATTTTTGGGAGAGAGACAACTAGAAAACTTTGGCAAACGTTTGCTATGGAGCACAATTAAATCAAACCGTAGCTACTCCATTTATTTTAGGTTATTAGTTTGCTATTATATACAATTATCCCTTAAAATATTCAATAAAATAAATTTGTGTGATGAATAGTGTTATACCAATTTTTGTGTAACACTATTCACACACCAAAATGCTGTAAAATTTGATATTGGGTTGGAGCTCCAAAACACCAAATTTTACACCAAATAATATTTAACGTAAAAATTGATGTTGGGTTGGAGATGGTCTAAAGAGAAAAGATGTAAATGGTTTGGATTGCACTGGTCTGGCCCAAATGACAAACTTACATACATAGCACTAGTTCAAATTTGAAAAAAATTCAATCTTAAGAAGAGGTAAACATCTATTTTAATTTATGTGACAAACTTACATAACACTAATTCATATTCACATCAAGTCTGAAAAATTAAATTCCATGCTAAACAAATTGGATAAGTATATTTGCTCGTGAAGTTTTTCATAATCAAATCTGGAAATTGTCAATTTTAAAAGAGGTAAACATCTTTCCATGTATAGGTAGTCCTTGTGTGGTCACAAAAATTATAATTCTCATAATTTAAGGCGATTATGTAGGAAGATTGAAATAGAAAATACTTAATATGTTTTAATTTACATCACAAATAAGTATAAAATTTAATTTTAAAAAAGTTACAATTTAAAATTGTGAATTTTAAATATATTATTATATTTGTATAATTATAAAAACTTAATATATTATTAATAAAAATAAGATGTTTTATTCTTTTAAAAAATATTGAGTAATTTGAAAATTAAAAAATATTACCACATAAATTCAAACACAGAGAATATAATATGAATGTAAAAATCAAATCAATATATATCTTAATATACAGGTTGCTGCCCACAGAATAATGAATCGTTTGCATATTTGTAAGCAGCAGTGAGAATATAAAACAAAGACCTCAACATTGTCAACTTCTATAATTTACCTTGCATGTGATCAGTGTCGGACTCAAAATTTTTATTCAGAGATTTATAAAATATAAATATAAATATGTAAATAAGCTAACAAAATTTTTCAAGTGACCCATGATTTTTTTTTAGATTTAAAATCACACTTTTAGGATATTTTATTTTTTAAAAAAAATGTAAAAACGGAACAGGAACTAAAAAAAATTAAAAAAATGAAACTAAAAGTTAAAATAGCAGCCAATGGATTTGAACCCTAAACATCATGCGTAGTTTCTAAGAAACTTACCACTAGGCTATTTTATTTTCCTTATAGGGGTTTAAAATATATATATTCACATAAATATAGAAATTTTACCTTATATATATGAAATAATTTTTTATCAAGGAGTTCGGATGAATCCTGCTTACCTGTGGGTCCGCCCTGCATGTGACTTGCTTTTTTTTCTTACTATATATATAGTGGCTGGTTGTATCTTTTTATTTTATTTTATTGTTTTCATTTTTTGTGTGTTTTTAGCATCTTCCTTCTGACTTTGGGATGATTGGCCCGATTTGCTATGGGGATATGGTCAGTCTTCTAAAAGAAAATAATCCATTCAACTGCCCCCCTCCACCCCCCGGGCTCCTTTATTTTTACTCTCTTCATCTTGTATTGAATTAAAATCGATGGGAGTGTTCATTCTTAAGTAGAGTTTTGAGTTTAATTTTTGGATATGGAGAAAATCGTATTAGGAGCGTCGCCCTCGAATAGACTCCTATAGACTGATTCGAATATAGTCAGGGTTTCAATGTAGGCTTCGAACACCGAATTGGAAATTAAAAAAAATTAAGAAGTACTCTTCAATTTCAGGTTAATTGATTTCGTGAGACAATGCATACTTATTAAGAAAAATATTTAAGGACGTATTTTCTACTATTATTCTTTGTGAAATCATAAATATAATTTTATAAGTAGTATAATTTATCTCCAAGAAAATATCAATTTCATTAGAGGAAAGGGCAAATATGAAAAATATTTTAAACATCTATCTTAAACTTTGAACAATGAAAAAAGCTCCAAAATTTAATTATTATGAAATAGAGAGAGTAATAAATAAAAAAATAATTTTATTATATTATTTTTTAAATATATTAAATTTAATATTTTGAAAATAATTATAGTCAATAATAATGATAAATATGTATGAAAAGACAAGTTAACTCTTAATTTCTTAAATTAAAAATTTATATTAATATAGTGTACAAGTAAAAATGAACCGACGGAGTATGATATATATTACATCTAATAATAGAAAATTAGGAAAAATGAAGCATGTTTGCAGGTTGGTCTCCTTTGTGCATTTAGATCCTACAAATTATTTACCCTTTGTTAATTTGGGATTTTCTTTTCTTCTCAGATGAAACAAAAATATATAAAACCAGCAATTATTGGGATTTTCATTTTTAGGAAACATACGATCAGGGATAATATCACTATTTTTCATCAATCATATCAGGGAAATAATATGAAAACATTCATTATCAATCAGACACTCCATAATATTGTTATTATTATTTCTTGCATAACAACTCATATATTGTTGTTTCTGGATTACAAACTCTTTAATGTTACTTATCTTTGATGTATATGTATATTTTTGAGGAAAAAAGTTTGAAATATATTTGAATTTTAATTAAAATTGATGTAATAATTTCAAACTTTGAACATGACCTATTATCCTTTGCACTTTTAATAGTGTATTTTAAAGATATATAAGTGTTCAGCTAGACAAGTTACTATTTATAATGATGCAATATTTAAAATGTCCATGTGGACATCAATATATCTTTAAAATACACTGTTAAATAGTGCATGGGGTGATATGTAATGCCCAAAGTTTTGGATAGTTACAACAATTTCAATCAAATGTCGAATATATTTCGAACCTTTTCTCTATATTTTAATATTAAAGTATATAATAATTAGTGGATTTAAAGTGGAGAAAGTATTAAATTTATTATCTAATTGAGATTTTGCAAAATTTGTTTTAAGTTCATTTATATTTTTGATTGATTAAATCGCTAAAGCAAAGTGACGTCTTGCGGGGGATTTTAAACTTTTTTTAACCCTAAAATTAACGGCAATTAATAACAAATAAGTAAGACAGATAGAGAGAAGGAGTTGGGTCCAAATCCGGTTTCTATCCGCCTGGACCGCTATTAGGACGCGAGTCATTTTGTACCTGTCCTAGACTATACATACAATAATAAATAAAGAAAAGAAAAGACAACAAGGGTTTAGGCCTAAAAATAACAAAATACGACATAAAATAAAGACAAAATGTGGGCCTTTGCTCCCACATTCTTCAACTTCTGATTTATTTCGAATTCTTTCAATTCGGGACCTATACGCCTTTTCCGGTTGGCTGACTCGAAAACAAACGTTATTGGGCCTTTGTGGCCCGGTTGAAACGCGAAATGGAGAGAGATCTCGAGCCCATGTGAGACTCCGTCACATGAGAAATAAAGGGAGAGCATTAGTATTTATTTAACGGAAAAGGGCCTAAAATAACCTTGAAGTGTTGGAAATGGTACGAAATTACCCTCAATCCACCTATTGGCTCCAAAGTACCCTTCCCACCCACCTATTGTCTCCAAAATACCCTTGTCATCCACCTTTGCGTTCAAAACTGACCACTTATTTAACGGTTTTAAATTTAAACTATTTATATATATTTTTAAATATGTGGCACTCAACTATTTGTTATAATTTAACTTATTAGTATAATTTATAAATCAATCCACTACCCACTCATTACTAATTAAACCCCACCAAATTAATAAATCAATTAAATAATCGTTTATTTAATGATAAATGAGATTTACAGGACATAATCACAATGAATGCAAAGTTGGGTATGAATCACCTAATAACTTTGACAAATCCTAACATTTCACGTAAGATATATCATGCAGAGAAAACTTAAAACTAGCAAACAAAACAATTAAAATCCTAAAGTATATCCATTGGAAACTAAAGTGAAATCAAAAGAAAGAAATAAGACAAGAAAATTATGTTCAAACCAACTAAACGAATGTAAGGCTCAAGTAAGGCTGTGAAGTTAGACCCAAAACATGTTCGTGACCACTGCAACTTTCCAGATGAACAAAATTCAGATTTAATGTAGGCATACAATGTTTCTAAATGTTAGCAAATCGAGATTTAGATGAACTTTAAATTCGACCAAAACTTATAACATTAAGACTGTGTTTGGTATGAAGGAAAACATTTTCTCAAAAATGTTTTCCAATTTTCCCATGTTTGGTTGGGACAAAAGTTATGGAAAATGTTTTCCAAATCAACTCATTTTCCTCAAAATTAAGGAAAATGACTTCCCTTAAAAAATTAAGGAAAACATTTTCCAAAACTCTCCTCCAATTTTAAATTATATTTTTTTTGGGGAAAAACATCGATTTTAAAAAAATATTTTTAATTTCAAAATTTTATTTTTTCACCCGATCCCTGAACCCCCCTCCCCCTCAACGGCCAGCCCCCCAACCCAACCCCAACCCCTCCTCAAAGAATTAACCCACTACCCCCCACCCCCACCCTCAAAAAATAATAATTTTGATTTTAAAAAATATTTTCGATTTTATAAATTATTTTTTACTCTAGTAAAATAAAAAATGTCTCTCAAAAACATTTTTCATTCATAAATCAAACACTAAAAATCATTTCCGAAAAATATTTTCTACTCACCAACCAAACATGAGAAAATAAGTCCAAAATCTACTTGTTTTCCAGGAAAACATTTTCTAGGAAAACATTTTCCATGGAAAATATTTTCCTTCATACCAAACACACCCTAAGAGACTTAAATCGAGAGGCCCAGTAAATAAAAAAAAATATTAAAGCCTCTCTTTAAGAACTAAAGGAAAGGGAAAATTATAGATGCATTTCCGGGACCAATGAAGACAAGCCAAGATTAACGGAGGAATTTACAACCAAATGAAAGAAATTATGAAAAAAATCGAAAAGAAAGGAAACACGATATCAAGTTATAGCAAAGACAGCGACTTGGCGTTTTTATTCTTATCTCTTTTATTTATTTATCATTTTTTTAACGGAAAAGGCTCAAAAATACCCCTAAACTATTCGAAATAGCTCACATATACCCTTAAACTTTATTTCGGCTCAAAACTACCCTTTCCGTCATACTATTGGGTCAAAAGTACCCTTCTTATTAACGGAAGTTGTTAAATGCCATGTGGATGCCATATGGATGCCACATTGCATGCCAATAGGATTCCACTGCCACGTAGACTAAATATTAAAAATATCCTTAAAGTATCCGAAATAGTTCATATTTACCCTTAAACTATATTTCGGCTCAAAACTACCTTTCCCATCAAACTATTGGGTCAAAAATACCCTTCTTATTAACAGAAGATGTTAAATTCCATGTGGATGCCACATTGCATAACAATAAGGTTCCACTACCACATAGACTAAATCCCTAAATCCTAATTACTCCCCCCCCCCCCTTGTTTCATTATTTCCAGAAACGATATATTCACATGTTCTCCCTCATTTCGCGGCTAGGTTTCATACTTTTCTTCGTGGATTGGTTTCAAAGTGAATATTAATGCTTGTAAGTTAGTAAATATTTTTTCTTATTTTATAATGTTTATGATTTCAAAGCATAATAGTTAGGATTTCACAACTTTCCCCTATCAGCTAAGGCTTCGTAGCTTTCTTCGGGCTTCAAAGTGGATATTCATGCTTGTAGGTTATATTTTTTCTTATTTTATTATGTTTACGATTTCTAAGTATGATAGCTAGAATTTCACAACTTTCCCGTTATTTCGCGGCCAAGGTTTCTTAACTTTCTTCAGAGCTATGTTTCAAAGTTGATTTTCGTGGTTGTAAACACAATAAAATAAGAAAAAAGTTTTACTAACCTACAACCAAGAATATACACTTTGAAACTCAGCGACGAAGAAAACTGTGGAACCCTAGCCGCGAAATAAGGGAGAAGGGGTGAAATTGTTTCTGAAAAATACTGAAATGAGGGGAACATGAGTAATTAAGATTTAGGGATTTAGTTAATGTGGCAGTGGAACCTTATTGTTATGCAATGTGGCATCCACATGGCATTTAACATCTTCTGTTAATAAGAAGGATATTTTGACCCAATAATTTGACGGGAAGGGTAGTTTTGAGCCGAAATATAGTTTAAGGGTAAATATGAGCTATTTCAGATAGTTTAAGGGAATTTTTGACCCTTTTCCTTTTAGTATATGTGGCAGTGGAATCCTATTGGCATGCAATGTGGCATCCACATGGCATTTAACAACTTCCGTTAATAAGAAGGATACTTTTGACCCAATAGTATGACGGGAAGAGTAGTTTTGAGTCAAAATATAATTTAAGGGTATATATGAGCTATTTCAGATAGTTTAAGGGTATTTTTGACCCTTTTCCATTTTTTAAAGACAAGTGACAAACGCAGCAGTGAAGAAAAGGGAATTTTTATACGACCATGAAAATACAAGACAAGAATTTTAAAATAACAGATAAGCAAATGAGCTTGAGACGAGGGACAACGAAACAGCCTTATAATGGGCAAGGAACAGTGAAAACAAAACATGAGACAGATGACAACATCACACAAACAGAACATCAAATCTAGCCTCATAATCTTAACATTTTTTAAGCTAGCATTAGATTTGCCTCACGACGAATAGAGGCAATGCAAAGATAGAAGAATATGCAAAAGAAACTGAGGTTTTGACCAAACTAAGCTATTATATAAAGCAATTCACCAAAATAATACATTTTTCTAAAATTTTACAAAACTAGTATAAACGTATTTCACAGTAACGTTTTAGGGTATACTTTATTTTTCAAAAACTGAAGGCGTTAGATTGATATACGTTACTCACAGTAACATTTTACTCCTAAGATGTTACTCACAGTAACGTTTTAGGAGTAAAACGTTACTCAAAATAACGTTTTAGGAGTAAAACGTTACTTACAGTAACGTATATCAACCTAACGCTGTTAGTTTTTAAAAATAAAATATACCCTAAAACGTTACTGTGAAATATGTTTATACTAGTTTTGTAAAATTTTAGAAAAATATATTATTTTGGTAAATTGCTTTATGTAATGACTTAGTTTGGTCAAAAATTCAAAGAAACTCACGTGTTTAAGACTGTAAATGGCGAGCGGTTCGACTAGTAAATCGTACAAATACGGAGACATGACTTGACTTAAGTACTTTGCCAAACAGCGGAAGAAAACACGGAGTGGCAAAAAAAATCGCAGTTCATAAACAATACAAGACATCATCCAGAATTTGAGGAACTATTACTCATTTTGAAGAAGAAAAACTCATGACATCCATATTTAACGACATAAATAACCTACTTGACTTCTTAAATAAATCCCAACATTTACAGCAAGTACGAGAGTCCAAGACGACGAAATAAACTCAAATAGAAGGATCCAACTCATATCAAAATCGTTCAAAGAAATCACACTATAGCAGGCCGGCCAGAACTCGAGTTTGCAATCGAACAACAAAATGACTACTCAAACAAAACAAAACATAGACTCAGCTGATTTTTAGACACAAAGCCAAGCTATATCGAAAACAAGAGATGAGTTTAGAATAGCAATACATTGCTCATTCACCAAAAAACTTATAACACTCTAAATCCTAAGACAAACAAAGAAGAGCTAAAGCTGAACGGAAGTCGATTTACCTCTTTTGGAGCAGCGAGACGGGACAGAACGAGCGGGATGAACGGCGAGTTCCAAACGCGAAGCTCAAACCAAATGACCGACTACAAAATCCGGGCAGCAACCTAAATCCAAAACCAAGATACTATTTCTCTTCTTTGTAAATGTGATTAGGTACTTGTTTCCTATACTTTTTTTTTACTCCAATACACTCTATGTCTATGTACATATATTTTTGAAAGAAAAAGAATAAAAAAACGTCCAACTCGAAAGAAAAAGAAACTCTAAGACTTTTCTTTCTCCCTTTAAAAACTCCGATCAAGATTATCCAATATTTCTCTCTGTAAAAAAAATCCCCCCACCCCCCCACCTACTATAAAAGAAGAGAATATTTATTATGAGGGATTAGGGTTTTTCGAATTGGGAGGGAAAAGGGTAAAGTCGGGATTCTGAATTCATCCTCCAATTCAAAATTTTGTTCTCCAAATGGAGGAAAAGCTGGCTTTGTACGAGAAATCATCCAAATCCCCTGATGCAGACTAGAGAACTGAGAATGGGGCAATGAAACAGTAAGTAAGAAATGAAGAAGAAAAAAGAAGAAGTTAAGCTGAACTAGCTATTTACGGCTAGAGAAATATTTCATTGATAATATTGAGAAGAAGAACATTACAATATATAGTACCTTAACCCTAGCTGACTCACTATCCTTCTCCTTAAGGAGCAAGGAACAAGCACTACTATTTCTGCAGAAAAGCAAAAAGGACTAGATAGGGACCTTTCTAACAATTATGGGATCCAAAGTGTAAATAACAGAACATAAGGGAAAAAGTAAAAAGTAACAAGTAACTAACTAATCATAACGGCTAGGTACCACTAAGCAAGCTTAAGGTACAACTCTCACAGCCTCCTTCTCCTTACTTGGACTCTCCTCCACCTCAATCTGTATCATTACTCCTTCCTTAGAAACTTTCTTGTCCTCAAGGAAGAATGAAGGGAACCTTGTCTTGATCACATGATAATCCTCCCAAGTGACTTGCTCTTTAGACATGTTCTTCCAATGTATCAAGAGTTGAGTCACGGCCTTGTTTCCCTTTTTGATCATCCTCCTTTCTAAGATGCACCATGGTTCTTCACAGTAAGGATTGGCAGGATCAACAATGGGTGGGTGAGTGAACTGAGCAGGCACCTCGTGACATATCTTCAGCTGAGAGACATGTAAAGTAGGGTGGATAGCTACTTGGGCGGGTAAGAGGAGCTTGTAAGCAACAGGCCCCACCTTTTGAATCACTTGATAGGGACCATAATGGATGATAGCTTGGTGAATGATTGGTTAGACACAGTACTCTGTCTATATGATTGTAGTTTGAGATAGACCCCATCTCCAACATGTAACTGACTGTCACTTCTCCCTTTATTGGCCAAGGATTGCATTCTTTGTTGAGCTCTATGTAAGTGAAACTTGAGCAGCTGGATCTTAAACTCCCTGGTGACCGGACTTCTATCCACTTCTTCATCAATAGAGTCACCAGCCATGTATGGCAAATGAATGGGTGGAGCTGCCCGTATAATGCTTCATATGGGGTGGTTTGGATAGCAGAGTGAAATTTGGTGTTGTACCACCATTCTGCCATGATAAAGGGACCAATCTTTTTGGCTGTCACTGCAATAAGATCTAAGGTAGGTCTCAAGAGTCCTATTTAACACTTCAGTTTGACCATCAGTTTGAGGATGGTAAGCATTTGAAGTGCTCAAAGTGGCTCCATGTGCTGAGAATAGCTCTTGCCAAAACCTGCTGATGAATATGGGGTCCCTGTCACTCACTATATTCTCAGGCATGCCATGAAGCTTGAAGACCTGATCCAAGAAGGCTTGAGCAACAATAGTAGTTGTATAAGGGTGGCTTAAATCTATGAAGTGACTGTTTTTAGTCAACCTATCAACTACTACCATAATGGTGGTTTTTCATTTTGACTTTGGAAGGCCATCAATGAAGTCCATGCTACTGCTGGACCAAACTGAGGTAAGAATGGCTAGTGGTTGCATGAGACCTGATGATGTTGCAGCATCATACTTGCTCCTTTGGCATACACAACAGCTCCTAACATACTGGTTAATGTCATCTCTCAAATTCTTCCAGTAGAATAGTTGAGAGATTCTTTTGTATGTGTTCTCCATTCCAGAGTGTCCACTACTTGTCCTATTATGCCAAATTTGCATTATGTCTTGCTTAAGTTGTGCATCCTGCCCTACCACTATCTTTCCATATCTTCTGAGTTGTTGGTTGTAATAAGTGAACCCTTCTTGGCCCTCCCCCGATCTATTATCTCCTGAATGACTTCCTTCAACTTCTCATCCCCTTCCCTGCTGGATTTGATCCTATGAAAAAGGTTAGTTTCCACAAGAATGACAGACAACATGAATAGATGTGCTGTTGGCACCCTGGAGAAAGAATCAGCAGCCTTATTTTCTTTCCCCTTCTTGTACTCAATCTGGAAGTCAAATTGCATCAGCTTGGCTATCCATTTCATCTGAGTACCTGTATGTGATTTCTGATCCAGTAAGAATTTTAGGGCCTTCTGATCTGTTCTTACTACAAATTGTCTCCCTAAAAGGTACTGGGACCATTTGGTTACTGCCAGGACCAAGGCTAGCAATTCCTTGTCATACACAGTCAAATTTTTGCCTAGGTGTTAATCTCTTGCTTAGATAAGCCAGAGAGTGCCCTTCTTGCATCAAGACTGCCCCAATCCCAGTGTCACATGCATCAATCTCCACCACAAACTGTAGTGTGCTATTAGGTAAGCTGAGTACAGGTGCACTTGTCAAAGCTTCCTTGAGTTGGTTGAAAGTCATTGTTGCCTTGTCATTCCAGATAAACCCTTACTTCTTAGAAAGATCTGTCAGGGGCTTGCTTATCCAACCATACCTTCTTATAAATCTTCTATAGTAACCAGCCAATCCCAAGAATCCCCTCAGCTCCTTCAGAGATTTAGGAGTTGGCCATCCCTGAACAGCAACAATCTTCTTAGGATCAGTGGCCACACCTTCAGCAGAAATGAAATGCCCTAGGTATTCCACCTTAGTAGCTCCAAAAGAACATTTGTTTTTTCGGATTAAGAGTTGGTGTTTGATCAACAGGTCAAAAATAACTCTCAAGTGTTGCAGGTGCTCTTCTATGTTCTGACTGTAGACAAGGATGTCATCAAAGAAAACTAAGATGAATTTCCTGAGATGGTCCTTGAATACATGGTTCATGAGTCCCTGGAATCTTGAGGGAGCATTTGTGAGGCCAAAGGGCATCACTAGGTATTCAAAATGACCTGAGTGTGTCCTAAAGGCAGTCTTCTTCACATCTTCTTGGGCCATTCTTATCTGGTGGTAGCCTGATCTTAAGTCCAGCTTAGTATAAACCTTTGAACCCCCCAACTCATCCAAAAAATTCCTCAATGATAGGAATAGGAAACTTGTCCTTGATGGTGATCTTGTTCAAGGCCCTGTAGTCCACACACAACCTCCAAGAACCATCTTTCTTTCCCACTAGCACCACAGGTGAGGCATAAGGGTTGCAACTTGGTTGTACTATGACTTGGTCAAGCATTTCTTGGACCAGTTGCTCAACGATGTCCTTTTGTCTGGAGGAGTACCTGTAAGGAATATTGTTTACTGGATTACTATCCTTTTGCAAAGGAATCTTGTGATCAAAAGTGGACCTGGAAGGTGGGAGCTGTTTTGGGTCACCAAACAGCAACTGGAACTCCTCAATCAATTGTAAAATACCAGGGTGTATTTCCCTTGTTTCTTCTACTGTTGATTCTTCTGTGGGCAAGACTCTAATCATGAACAATTACCCCCCATCGTAAGTCATTTTATCCAACCCCTTGGCATTAACCACCCTGGTAGTCTCTTTATTTCCCTGCAACAGAACCTTCTGGCCTTGATACATAAAAGCCAAAGTGAGTTTTTGGAAGTTCAACTGAAGATCACCTAAGGGTAACAACCACTGAACCCCTAAGATCATATCACAAGACCTCAAGGGAAGTAGTAAGAAGTTATCCACAGAAGTGGTCCCTTGCATCATCCAGGGAAGGTCCTTGCACATCTCAGTAGTCTGTCTGTTGCCTTCATCAGCAACATTGATGGGCTGAGGTCTAACCATCAGCACCTCAAGCTCTAACTGTCTGTCTACTTCTTCATCAATGAAGTTGTGAGTGCTACCTGGATCTATGAGAATATTAAGGGGTCTTTTTTCACTGTACCCCACCACCCTAAGTGTGTGAAATCCAGGGATTCCATTCAAGGCATGAAAAAAGATCTCACACTTCTCCACTCCTTCTGCTTCCACTTCAAGTACCTCTTGGGCATCTGAATCATGTTCCTCCTCTTGTTCTTCTTCATCACACACCTCCAGCAAGTATAGTTGTTTTGCAGCATTGCATTTGTGATCAGGAACAAACTTCTCATCACAAAAAAAGCAAAGGCCCTTCTGTCTTTTTTCACTCATTTCAGCTGGAGTAAGTCTCCTGGTGTTGCTTCTATTGAAACTCACACTGTGATCCCTTTTTTGGGGTTAATACCCCTTCTTGTAAGTGACTCCCTTGTTACTACCCCCCTCCAGTGCTCCCTTGTTTTGGATAGATCCTCCAATGTACATAGAAGATCTAGTCAACCTTAGTTGGGCATTCACCTGGGCTTAGTGTTTCTGTCCAGTTGGTATGCTTGAGGTAATGAGTAAGGCCTATGGTTATTTACAGTGAATCCTATCTTTGGTTTCAACCCAGTGATAAAGGCACTGATTGCATATTCTTGAAGCAAAACCAACCTAGTCATGAATCTGTCAAATTCTTTTTGATAATCATCTATTAGCCCATTCTGTTTAACCAATTTTAACTCAGACATGGGATCTGCATACTCAGCTCCAAACTTATCAATCAACGCATATATGTATTCCTCCCAAGATGGAAGAGGAAGGTGGTTCCTGCTTCTAATGTAAGCCAAATGCCACTCAATGGCTATGTCATCGAAATGAATGGAAGCCACTTTAACCCTTTGATTGTAATCTATCTCATCCAAGGAAAAGAACTGCTCCACCTTGCACAACCAAGCTCTCAAGTTAGTGCCATTAAAACGAAGGAACTACAGCTTTTTCATCCTTGTCATAGTTAGGCCACCATGGTGATGATTGGGTTGCATAGATGGTTCTGCAGCACCATCTCCTCCTGGTGGTTGGCCAGTTGGAAGAGGGTGAGAGTTCTGACCCATGTTAGCACTATTTTGGGGCATGAAGTTTACCCCTAAAGGGTACCCTGCTGGGGAATAAGAGGGCATAGCTGGTCTCCCTGCAGGAGGAGGTTCCCACGCCATTGGTTCCCAGAGGGGGTGTAAATCTCCCAACCTCCATCTTGACCCTCAGCACTCTTTCCTCTATCAAACCTCATTTCCTTCTTCAAATATTCTTTAAGCTCACCAAATGCCTTCTTATGTTGATTTTCCCATTGAGTTTGCCTAACAATGAGGTTAGCGATCTCTATTGTCATCCTTTCAAACATAGACTTGATTTCATTCATCTCAGAGGTCATAGCTAGATACACAGAGCTCAAGAAAGTGCTCTGATACCAAATGATGTAGACTAGAGAACTGAGAATGGGGCAATGAAACAGTAACTAAGAAATGAAGAAGAAAGAAAAAGAAGTTAAGTTGAACTAGGTATTTACGGCTAGGGAATATTTCATTGATAATATTGAGAAGAAGAACATTACAATATATAGTACCTTAACCCTAGCTGACTCACTATCCTTCTCCTTAAGGAGCAAGGAACAAGCAGTACTATTTCTGCAGAAAAGCAAAAAGGACTAGATAGGGACCCTTCTAACAATTATGGGATCCAAAGTGTAAATAACAGAACATAAGGGAAAAAGTAAAAAGTAACAAGTAACTAACTAATCATAACGGCTAGGTACCACTAAGCAATCTTAAGGTACAACTCTCACAGCCTCCTTCTCCTTATTTGGACTCTCCTCCACCTCAATCTGCATTAAAATCCGGACTGCAGGGGTAGCGTGGACGGTTCGGATCGCTCCATCCATCCTTGCAACTTGACGTGGAGCCATCTCACGCTGGCTAAGACGATTCGCGTGTTGCTTCTGCTGTTGCAAGGACGAGAGTTGCAGGCGGCTGGCAGAAAAAGGCGAAAGAGACGTTGGAGCATCGATTTTCATCAAAATGGTGTTTGGAGATGAACGCACAAGGATGGGTTGTTGCTGCTGGTTTGTCACGCGAAGAGGGAGAAGAAGAGCGCGTGGGTATGGGGCGGGTCGGTTCATTGAAAGAGTAGATTGGGGAAAAATTGGTGTGGGTTGTTCGGAGATGGGAATTTTGTTGTTGGACTTCTGGGTTTTTCATTGTGAAGGGGAAATTAGGCCGGGAGATTTGGCGTGGGCTGCTGAAAATCAACAGAGAAAAAGGCTCAACATTTGGCCCTTTGAGTGGGTTTAAAGACAATGGAAACTAAAACGAATTAACGTAAATTAATTTAGTGAGCTTCTTAAATTTAACGAAATAAATTAATCGACCTAATTGTAAAATAACTAATCCAAAGATGTTGACTATTATATGACTAAATTAAATAGTAAAGTATTTAAACAAAAAAATATAATCTTTTGAGATGATTTTCTAATAATCATAAAATATACTAATTATATATAAAATTATATAAAACATATATAGTACTTACATCATAACAAGATAAACTAGTAAGTTTAACTATAAACTAAGATCCGAACTACAAGCTACTAAAACTAATTTATATAAAATGTTAAATAAAACAAAAAATCTTTTTGAGCGATTTTCGTATTTCATAAAATAAACTAATTATGTAAAACATATAAGAATATATATCGCTTCAAACTATAAAAATTGA
Organism: Solanum lycopersicoides; assembly: GCA_022817965.1. Classification (NCBI taxonomy): domain Eukaryota; kingdom Viridiplantae; phylum Streptophyta; class Magnoliopsida; order Solanales; family Solanaceae; genus Solanum; species Solanum lycopersicoides. The sequence goes on along the minus strand of CM040622.1, from coordinate 11,739,397 downwards.
CTGACGCTACTTTAAAAAGACTTGAAAAAATATTTGAATCTTATAAAGTCAACTATTTCAACTCGTTTGGAAATTTAAGAAACTCGTGAATTAATTCTTGTCGGAGACGGTCAAAACTGGGTGTCAACACATGCGTGCTGGAGTTGTTATGAAATGTAAGGTAAAGGATAAAATAAAACTATTGTTTAATAAAGAAAGATAAATAAGAAAGAAAATATTAAGGCAACAGTGCGATCTTATCAAATCGATCGGTAATTATATATATAAAATAAGACTTTTCGTTGTCACCTAACGATGAATCTAAACAATACGATACAATAAAACTTAAATAACAATCAAAATAAACATTGTATTTAAGTTAGCAATATAATATAATGAGTAACAATCTATCTAAGGAAGACGTTAGTTGTATCAAAGTTAAAGGATAAAACAAAGACTTCAACATTGTCAACTTTAGAGTTTGCATTTGTCATTACACCAATAATAATGGTGAATTCAAAATTTAAATTTCATAGATTCTATTTTTAAAGCGTTCAATACTTTATAAGTTTTATAAGTTTAAATGTATAATATCTTTTGAAATTCTAATAGATTTCACTTACTTACATTATGCTACATGTTAAAAAAATATTAGGTTCACATTAATTAACATATACAAAGAGCTAGATCCAACGTGGTTTACTTATAATAATCGTTTATAAAGACTTATTTAATTCAAACAAATGAAGAATATTTCCATGTAATGACTACTAACAATTTTTTATCTAATGCCAGCATCATGTTATTATCACTGCCTGATCTGTCATGGGGAAATGGTCAGTTTCATTAGGCATGTTTAAAAAATGAGTGAAAACGAACTTTCATTTAATCTAAGGCAATGTATTTGGGGCGTAAAAAGAATATGAAAAATCGATCGAATCTAATTGAATGGAATTGATTCATATCATTTTTTTGAAATTAAAAAATATTATAATAAATACTCTATCAAATAAATTGACAAAACGTATGCAAGTATTTTCATTAAGTATTTAAGATCAAATAGTACAACAATAAATTTTTATTCTTGACTTCTTGGTGAAGAATTGAAGTGTTTTTTCAAAAACATGCTTGCGAAAGAAATATTTTGATTATAATGTATTTTGTGTGATATTTAAAAGAAAAAAAAATAGAAAATAACGAATCGTATCGAAATCGAAGAAAAATCAATGTGATTAGGATAGTTATAAAAATCGAATTTGCTTTATACATTATATAATACTCAAAAATGAAAATGGTATAATTTTAAAAAAAATAAGTGACCAAATCATCTATTCTTATAATAAATAGGAAAATTAGAAAATATGGAGCTGGGATTCTTGCAAATATGATCCTTCAATTTGATCTTCATGTGCATTCCAACTTGTACAATTCTTTAATCTTCATTATATTAATTTTGGATTTTCCCACCAATTAAGATTTTAATATTTAGAAAACGAAAAGAAAAAAAATCGAATACATTGATACCTACTAAACTTGCCTCATTTTTAGTGTTCATATTAAACGATTTTTGGTCATAATTATCATGTGAATTCTACAATTCCATTACCTTGACCTTCTAGATTTTAAGGTGACATAAAATATAAAAACACTGTTTTTAAGCATGCGAAATTGAAAAATAAAATCAAATAACTTCTACTTAAGATATTAACCGCGTAATCATATACCTTGATTTAATTGTACAAAATTTAATTTTCTTATTATTATACCATGCATATTTTATTCTAATTTTATATTTATTGTGAATCAAGTTATATTTATAAAAGTCTAATGAAATGAGAAAAGACAGAGTAAATATGAGCATGTTTTATTTAAGATTAGGTTTAATTAGCCTCCGATTAAAAGAAAGTATGGATTTGAATGATTAAATTATGTGTTTTACGAAGAAAATGTTGCAAAGCCACATAATTAATCATCTTTTCAAGCCAAGGCAAATAACAATCAAGATTGAAGGTTTAATTTATCAAAGAAAAATGAAATGAAAGAAGAGAGAGCCTATAAGTAGTCACTTTCTTGTTATATCCTTTATCAGTCATTTAAATGAATAATAAATACTTATAAGTGAGGGAGACAGATAATTCAACTAATTATTTTCATTAAAAAAAAATATAGTTTGATTTTGTAAGTTGTTTAAGAAAAAAAATAATCATTGATGTTATAGTCCCAATTTAAATCTATTTCTAATATATCAAAATGTTATTTAATTTTGTGGCTTTAAACATGTCACGTGGATAACTGAAATTAAATAATTATTTTCATTAAAAAAAGATGATATAGTTTGGCTTTGTTCGTTTTAAGAATAGAAAAAAGTTTTTTTAATTTCATAGTCTCAATTTAAATCTATATCTCAAAATGTCATTTAATCTTGTGGCGGCTTTAAACATGTCACATGAATAACTAAAATTAGAGTATCGCAAAAAAAATCTTCTTTTAACACACTAAAAAGAAAAATATATATTTTTAATTTAAAAACATGTAGTATTTTAAAAATATATATAGAAAATGATTGAAAAGATGAGAACAAGATCGAATTACAATATTTTATTAAAATATATTTCATATATCGAGTAGATAGCATCTTAACTTAATTTATTTGTCGATATTTGTGGGAGACTTGTTTCCCACCTTTCCCCTCCTTATCTTCTTCATTCCCTTATGTATTGCACAAATCCTATTATAAAATTTTAAAAAGTTTATTATAAAATTATTTTTTGACATAAGAAAATGACAAATGTGTTCCTTGAGGAAAGTGATTTTTCGTTTTTCTCTCATTAAATTAGTAAACTATACATGTGATTTTCGTGTATGATATAATATATTTATCATCATATTGGGAGTTGGGTGGAGGTTGGAAATGGTCCTTTTGAAACTTTAATTTAATAATGAAATATGCACTCAACTAAGCATGTCCACATATAGGAAAAATGTCACACTGAAAAAGAAAGGCACCCTTAAAACTTGTTATTAATATACATAACCAAATTCTTAAATTTATAAATAAATAAAAAATTAGATGTTTGAATTAAAGTATTTCAATATGATACATTCATATTCAAATTTTAGGAGGAAAATTGTGTATACTTAGTTATTTATTAGATAATTAAATTAATTATATGAAATATGTTGTTTTTTTTTAGTTATAAGCATTCATTTCAACAAGTCGTAAATTTTCATACATCCTCTGTTGATGTGTATAATTAAGGAGATAACATATTTTATGTGATTAACTTAACTATTTAGTAGACAAATAAAAAGAAAAACTCTTTTTAATAGAAAAAAATAACTAAAATGTTTCATTGAAACACTTTATTAGAAATTGATATGGTTAGTTGAAACAAGACTTAGTTCAAGTATCTAAATAAAATACGTTCAGACAAATTTAAGGTGTTCGCTATGTATTAAGTTTGAACTAATGTTCCAACTGAACACATGATAAAATAATAATTCTTTCGCGTTATATTTTGAAGGGGGGAAAGTGTGTCCTCATGTGTCTATTATAAATTAACCATATAAAATACTATGCCATTTTTTCATCGTATGTGTTTGGCTGTTTAATTGAAATATATTTTATCATTTATTTAAATATTTAACTTTCTTTCTTGATTTTTGATTCAATTTCCAGTACCAGTATTAAAGTCCAACTAATCTAAACTCTTGTTGCGTTAATCCTCATTTAGGGGGAAGCACTCTCTACTAAGAATTGTTTCACATCCAAAACTAAAACTCAAAACCTCTAACTAATTAAGGAAAGAGAAGCATCATTTGTTATACCACATTTTTTTTTATGATTTTAAATTAAAAGATATTATAATTTAAAATTTAAGTAGAATTAAATGATAAATTTTTATTTAAAAAAAAGATGATGTATTGTGTCAAAAAAGGAAGTGTGACATGGAGTTGTGCATTATTGTATTTGCATCTATTAAGTGACATGGTCCATTGATTATTATACATCATGCTTCCACCTACCCTACGCACTGCATTTTTTCAACTTTCTCAATCTTATAATTATCAAGTTCAACATAAAAATCTTGTAGATATTTTTATGCTCTTAGATCTACTATTTTTATATTAACTTTTTGGTGTAACTTTTGAAATTACACGTGAATCTTGATCTTATTATTTCGGAATAATATAAACATTAAAGAATTATTTAATTGATCTTAACTTTAATGAGTCATTTAATTTAGTAAAACATATATAAGAATAGTATAAACATGACGTACAAATAATGTAAAAGAATAATTATTTCAGAATTTTGTTATCCACGATTTAGTTTGATGTATTAAGGATAATTCTATTTTACTTATTCATATATTATAGCTCTTGTATAATTAATATCATATGCCTTATAAATTAAATAATATTTTCTCATTTAGAAAAGAATGACTTTCTTTTATTTTTACTTTGTTAAAAATAAAAGAGTGATCTTTTTTTACAGTATTTTATATTTTAATTTCAATTTTTTATGTGGTATATTTAAGATCATAAGATTAAAGAATAATTCGATATATTTAACATAATTTTAATTTAAGATCATAACATTAAAAAATTCTTTTTTTTTTAATTTTCTTTAAATTCATATCAAAATCAAAATATATCATTCTTTGAGAATATATATGTTTAAGATTCTCCAATAAATGTTACCAAATGACATGGAGAAGTAATAGTCCATTATTGTAATAGTATAGTCAACCCAACCAAAGGGTAAAAAGAAAAAAGAAAAAACATAAAAATGGCTGATGATGATCCAATTGAGTCATTTCAATATTTAAGATAAAATATGTGTTATCAAAATCACTAGTGTACTGATAAATACTCATTTCTTTTTAATCAAACATCTTGAATTTAACTCTGTTTATTAGAAAACATTTTATTTTAGTATAAAACTTTTTTACTATCAATTTAAATTTAGTCGAATTTCAATGAGCTACGGAACAAAATCTGTTGTAACACATCACATATAACTGCTACTTAAATGACTCCCATAAAAGCTAGTAGTAACAGCTTTGTAATAAATTTCAAATGTGTCACACCCTTCCCTTGTTTCTTCATAAACATAAATAAAAATCCCTTTTGATCAAGTTTTATAGCTAGTTCCAGTAATGTTTACAGCAGTTCAATCAAGATCCACTCCAGTTAGTTCAGAAATCCAACATGTATTCAGCACCAGAAGAAGGAAAATCAGTCAGATTTGTAGATATAATAAGTCTTGTTGTAAAGTTAAAGCTGTGATTCAAAGTGGAAATGATAACAAGACTGTGAAAGATGCAAACTTTATGGAGAAATCTATGGAAGAGAGTAATGGGTTGTTGGTATCTTCTGGAAAAAGGAGAGATGTGAAGGCTGTGGTAACTTTGAGGAAGAAAATGAAGGAGAAGATTAGTGATAAGATTGAAGATCAGTGGGAGTCTTTAATGAATGGGATTGGAAGAGGAATCTTGATTCAGCTTATTAGTCAAGACATTGATCCTGGTTTGATTTCAAATATACGCTTATTTACTCTGCTTATATGAGATTTTTTTTTCTCTTCTTTTTGATGAGTTTATTGTTGTATGAGTTGAGTTATATAGTTTATGTTTGTTTTTTTCTTTGATCTAACTTCTCACCTTTATTTCTCTGTTTTGCTGCCTTGAGTTCAGTTTGGTTCAATGACTTGCTTGAAAACCCCCCTAAAACATATTCGCGGAATCCCACAAGTGGAGTCTGGAGAGTATGTGGAATCCCACGAGTGGTGTTTGGAGAGGGTAGGGTGTCATTATAAAGGAAGATAATATTTACCATTTCCGCTGCCAGCCTTGAGGCTTATTGGTAGCTCTTATGTTGTTTGTCGGTAGAGTGATTGCCAAAACCTAGGTATGTTTTCGGAGGATAATTAGAAGAACCTTGGATGTAGAGAGTCTGTTTCTGAAAAACTCCTCACCTTTTATAAAGTTATTTAGAACCCCCACTATCTTTTTTCGTTTTATTACTGCTTTGAGTTGTTTGAGGAGAAGGTCTTTTGGTAAGGACTGTGTACACTCTACCCTCCCGGATTCACTGGGTATGTTCTTGTTGTTGTTGCGGGGGCAAAATGAAGGAAAAAACTTATCAGTTTGTGGTGTGTACACCTGACTAATAACTGTATGAAATGTGCTTGTAGATTAGTTAGCTATGGTTAATTATTATACATTCTCATGGAAAGTTAATATGGTTTGGTGGAAAGTGGAAAAGACCACCTAGTGCAGATATGTATTCTGAGGTTAATGAAGTACTAAAACTATGTTTTGCTCACAGTTACCAAGTCGGGAAAGTTTGCGGAGTCTTATGTGAGGGGTTGGTTGTCCAAGCCTTCTGATCATCCACATATAGTTGAATATGCTGCAAATTTGACTGTGCCACACGATTTTGGACGTCCTGGCGCTATCATTATTACCAATCTCCTTGACAAAGAGATACACTTGGTGCAGATTGTTGTTCATGGTTTTAATGAAGGACCTTTATTCTTTAGTGTTAATACATGGATTCACTCTCAAAAAGATAATCCAGAGAGTAGAATTATCTTCCAAAATCAGGTAAGCCACGTACTTTCAAATGATTTTACTTTTTCATTTTCATTAGCAAAGCAGATAATGGTGCTTGATCAAGGACGTCGTTGCATTTTATAACAGGCATATCTACCATCTCAAACACCAGCTGGTATCAAGGATCTTCGACGTGAAGACTTGTTGAGCATTCGTGGCAATGGGAAAGGCGAGAGGAAGCTACATGAACGAATCTATGATTATGATGTTTATAATGATTTAGGCAATCCTGACAAAAGTGAGGATCTTGCTAGGCCACTGGTAGGTGGCAAAGAGAAACCTTATCCTAGGCGCTGCCGGACTGGTAGAGGTCCAACTAAGAAAGGTATTGAGCATTCTGCTGAGCAGTATACTTTTCATCTAGTTTGTTGTCAAAAACTGCGACATTCTTATATCGACTTTTTCTTGATCTTTGGATGCTGAAAGATCCACTTGCAGAGAGAAGAATAGAGAAACCTCATCCAGTTTACGTCCCTAGAGACGAAACTTTTGAAGAAATTAAGCAAAATACTTTTTCTGCTGGAAGGCTGAAAGCGCTGTTACATAACCTGGTACCATTAATTGCGGCTACATTGTCAAGCTCAGACATTCCCTTTACAAACTTCAGTGACATAGATAAACTATATAAGGATGGGGTTGTCTTGAATGATGATAATGATCCACAGAAGAATAAATTTCTTTCTGAGATGTTGGAGAAAGTGTTTTCTGTCAGCAAAAGGTTGCTCAAGTACGAGATTCCTGCTATAATCAGACGTAAGCACACAGATTTACATTTTCATTGATATATGTTTACCAGTATCATTTAGCATTGTTGAAAGTTGTAACTTGAGTAGTCCTGTTTGTCTACTAGACTTACAATATGTGCCATCAGAAACCTGCTATCCTCTAATTCTTTCCAACGGTTGTTCCTGGAGTGACATTTCATAACTCTGCATCTTTCGGTTATTGTCTCACAGGGGATAGATTTGCTTGGTTGCGAGATAATGAGTTTGCGCGACAAGCTTTAGCAGGGGTTAACCCTGTGAACATTGAACTTTTGAGGGTAATTTCTTGTTAGTATTTTTTTGTACTAAATCAATGATAATCTTTCTTTAGTTGATCACTAAGCTTGTGGATATTTAACAGGAATTTCCAATTGTTAGCAAGCTAGATCCAGCTGTTTATGGTCCCCCTGATTCAGCTATTACGCGGGATCTTATAGAACAAGAGCTTAACGGAATGAGTGTTGAAGAGGTAGTGATCCTTTTCCGAATCTAATATAGCTGTTTTTCTTTTCATGTGTAAACCAGCTCTAACCTACAATTTTCTGTTCAGGCTATTCAAGATAAGAGATTGTTTATACTTGATTATCATGACATGCTTTTGCCTTTTATTGGGAAGATGAACTCCTTGCCAGGGAGAAAAGCTTATGCATCAAGAACACTTTTCTTCTATACATCCAGAGGTGTTCTAAAGCCAATTATCGTTGAACTTTCACTGCCTCCGACACCTTCTTCAGCTAGGAACAAGGTTATATTCTCCCATGGACAAGATGCAACCAATCACTGGATATGGAATCTAGCCAAAGCACATGTTTGTTCAAATGATGCTGGTGTCCATCAGTTGGTGAACCACTGGTAAGCTTAGAGCTCTTCTTCCCTTTAGTATTTTTCTTGTAAACGTTTTTACATAGAGTTCTTCAAATGTTCGTTCTCATTGTGCTTTCGTAAAATCTAATAATCTTCTAGCTTTGACTCTATCATTCAGAGAGGTGCCTCACTGTTCATGTAAAATTAATCTCTCAGGTTAAGGACTCATGCTTGTATGGAACCATATATCATTGCAACCCATAGGCATCTTAGCTCAATGCACCCAATTTATAAGCTACTTCACCCTCATATGCGATATACGCTGGAAATCAATGCGCTTGCAAGGCAGAGTTTGATAAATGGAGGTGGAGTTATTGAAGCATGTTTTAGTCCTGGAAGGTATTCGATGGAAATAAGCTCTGCCGCTTACAAGAGCATGTGGCGGTTTGATATGGAAGCACTGCCTGCAGATTTAATAAGAAGGTAAAATTTCTCAAAACCTTGAAATTAACTATTTGCGTTGCGTGCTCAAGCTCAGACTAACCTTACTGTTTGATATGATGATTGCAACTTTTTCAACTAATAAACACAACATTGACTGCTTTTTAAGGGGAATGGCTGTGGAGGATACATCGATGCCTTTGGGGGTGAAACTTGTGATTGAAGACTACCCTTATGCAGCAGATGGCCTTCTTATATGGTCTGCAATAAAAGAATATGTGGAGTCCTATGTTGATCATTACTATTCCGAGCCTAATTCTGTGACGTCTGACGTTGAGCTCCAGGGCTGGTGGAATGAGATCAAGAACAAGGGACACGCGGATAAGAAAAACGAGACTTGGTGGCCAAAGCTTGTTACTAACGAAGACTTGTCTGGCATACTCACCACAATGATCTGGACTGCCTCAGGCCAACATGCAGCAATAAACTTCGGGCAGTACCCTTTCGGAGGTTATGTACCTAACCGTCCTACCCTTATGCGAAAGCTCATCCCACATGAAGATGATCCCAGCTATGAGAACTTTATTCTTCACCCTGAGTACACTTTTCTTGCATCTTTGCCTACTCAACTTCAAGCTACTAAAGTGATGGCTGTTCAAGATACCTTGTCGACTCATTCAGCAGACGAGGAATACATGTATCAGTTACACGAAATTCAACAATTCTCCGTAAATGATCATGAAGTTTTGAAGATTTTGAAAAGATTCTCAGCCAAATTAAAGGAGATAGAAGATACCATCAACCAACGAAACAAGAATATTCGTCTTAAGAATCGAAGTGGTGCTGGTGTTCCTCCATATGAACTCCTACTACCTACTTCTGGTCCTGGTGTTACCTGTCGCGGTATTCCGAACAGCATCTCTATCTGACATGTTCACTCTATAATATATATCTTCTATGGTTATGACTTTGTGCTATGCAATTTGTAGTTACTGTTCCTTCTTTTAGAAATATTTTACAGGTCTTGCAGAATAATATATTGAGGGTTGTAAACTGTTGAGAAGCAAATTGTAATTAGAAAATAATATTGAGCTTCCTTTTTTTATTTCATTTTTCATTTAACAATCACAGCTCTGATGAAGAAAAGAGCTAAATGGTATAAACAACATACTCTTTTTGGCAGCATTTAGAAAAACAAACCTCAAAGGTAAAATGCAGAAGACATGTAAATTAGTATCATTGCAACAACTGTAATTCATACTGGCAAATAGTTTGTGCGTCCTACGAACATCAAGCGTTATACCTATTAAGGTTTTACGAGAGCTCCACATAAAAATTCAATCACATGCATGAAAAAAAATCACTATTAACATGAGAATTCTGTACTCGATATATATGTCCCACAAGTCATTCGTTACTCTAGTAGTTGGTTATCCGATCTGCGTTCAAAGTTAATTTTATATATTTACATTACACTTTTATGGTAAATGTAAAGATCAGCCTGTGTATACAAGTAAAATTATTACTTATTTATATCATTTTATCGAACGACCTAAAGAACTCACAAACCCTGAATTTGGTATAATATTGCCCTTTGTCCACTTTGTGAGTGTAACCCATTAGAAATAAGGGTAGACTTGACCTAAAAAGTTAACATCGGGGGCATCTTTATTCAAACAGATCAATGGAAGATAATATCATATACTAACACAACCAAAGTCACATAGAGGTGTTTATACATACTTTCTTGTTATTCAATATTTTTGAAAAATATATATATCTAACGAACTTTAACCCACGAAATTACACCGTAAATGTATCAAAAACATAAACATGATCAAACAAACTTGATTTTTCATTGAATAGCTTCAATTTTTTTTATCTAAACTTAAAATTGACATCCATAACAAATTCAATCATTACTTTATCAAAAAACTGACAATAACAATACTCGTTTGTGAGTTTTCAAGCTTTTAAAAACTCCAATAATTATTCCTTTAATTCACCTAACAATGTTTAAATTTTATGATGATAAATTTGAATACCACTCTCAATTAGTTTCTAAACATCAAATAAAATAAAAAATCATAATCACAAGGTAAGAAATATTACATTCTTTTCTAAATATTTTAAATTATATACCAACTAGTAAAATTATTCGCGCGAGTATCATGGAATTTATAATTCAAAAAATCTATAAGTCATTAAAACTAAAACACTATATTATCTTACATACAAGAATACGTAGTAGCAAACATTAATAATGTAAAGGAATATGAAATAATTACATCTTATCATTTATCCTTAATAACATAAGAAAAATTAATGACCATAAAAATACATATCATGATCTGTAACATAAGCAATGGTGTCAATGAGCCAATCAACAGGAGCAAAGTGCACAAATATTTAATTTTGAAGAAGAAGAAGAGGTTCAAAATTTTTGTTGTTTTAAAAAGAGAGGAAGTCCCTCTATTTATAGACAACAAAGGGTAGTGTGAACAAATATTTATTGTGTCTTATTGGAAAGGTTACAACTATTATGAAAAGTTGCAACGCTTCAAAAATGTTACAACCTTTCATAAAAATCATAATTTTTCATAAAAGTCGCAATTTTTCATAAAAGTCGCAACTTTTCAACAAAGTCACAACTTTTTATAAAAGTCGCAATTCTTCATAAAAGCAAATATTCTTCATTAAAGTTACAACTTTTCATAAATTTCATAACTTTTCATAAAAGGGGGAAGGCTATTATGTAAATAAATAAATCAAAAGAGAATTATGATTTATGGTTAAGCCACGTAGGCGGAACGAAGATTCTCTTTTATATAAATATATGATATGATATGATGGATTAGACAGCTAAGCCTAAAAATTCCACAAGTTTTAGTAAAAATTAACATGTCAGATACACTAAAACTTCCAGGATATTATAAATTCTAATTCAAATACACAATTCAAGTTTTATTCACAAAATCTTACTCAGATACATAGTAGTATTAGTGTAGTAAAAATTAACATGTTCAGATATACCAAAACTTTAAGGATATTATTGTTGGGTTTAGCAAAGTGTGAATGGGAAAAGAAAAGAGATAAATGAAAAAGTGGGGGAACCAATTTGGAGGGAAAATGAAAAGTCCTTATATAAAAATTGTCATTTCTCCCATATCGGCGAAAGAAAGAAAAATTGTTGTCCTTATATAAGGAAACACTTCCATTACTTCTTAAATAGCTAAGAAGAAGGTGCCCCCTTGCGCCGTCGTCGTCGCTCGCTCGGCCTCGACAAATGATGTAATTGATAAAAATTTGGACAAAATTTATATAATCGATTTTTGTTAATCAAATAAATCCTATTAATCTTATCTCTTATAAATTAATTTAGGACGTTAATTCGCGTGTAAGAGTAATGTTTCGAAAAGTCGTTACTATTTCTGAAAAGTTGTTACTTTCCGAAAAGCTGTTACTTTCCAACAGACACATTTTTCGAAAAGTTATTATTTTTTTTCCAAAAAACGCAACTTTCTGGATAAAACGGGTCTGAACAGACACGTTTCTTGCTGAAAATGGCTATAAAAGAAAGTCATTTTTCGTTTTTTCAAACACTAAAAATTTTTCTTCTCTTCATATATTTTTCTCTCAAAATCAAAGTGTCGATCGACTGAGTCTGTGTGACTTGTTGTTCTTAAGCTCGCTGAAGTTAAAAAAAATTGAGGTACCACTATTTATTTAACAGGATTAATCTGTTTTATCTTGGGAGAAATTAATCCATAATCTCGGGTACAGTGAGGGGATTAAATTTCTTAAGGAGACAGTAATTTCTGTGGACTCGAATTATTTTGTTCTCTGTATACTTCATCTTATTTTTGTTTCTGTTTTGACTAACCTTATAAGTACAGGTTAATAACAATTATAAATTCTAATATACGCAATTCAAGTTTTAGTCACAAAATCTTACTCAGATACATATGTATAGTTGACAGATATATCAAGACTTATTTTAGATACCGTGATAAAAATTTAAAAAATCAAATTTCTTCCTCACATGCATGTACAACTTTTAATTAGATACGTATGCAAATTTTGTCAGTTACATATTTTGACCACAGTCTCTTATCCTCTACCCTTTGTCTCTCTCTTCTCATGTTGTTAAAAAAAATACGTCAATAGATTAGCGTGGAAGGAGAAATTGATTTGGACGAAAAGCATGATTTATGGGATAAATTAGCATGTGGTTTACAAGTCCAGAATATTTCTTAGGGAGTGGGTATATCTCCATGTATCTTAACTCAATAACGATAAAAAAAAAATCTTTAAATAGTGGAATGTTAGGTAATTATTTAAAAGTATAGGTAAAATTATTTTTCATGATACAGATGTTTTAACCTAAAATTTTGTTATCTGAATTAACCCATGAGAAATTCAATTCAAAAAGATTAATCAAATGTTATACATAGTTATACTCCATTCGTCCTATTTTATGTGGCTCCTTCATTTATCAACTTAAATTATTTTGATTTAATTCAAGTTTAAACTTAACTCATCTATCACCATCGCTCTTTTCAACATCCAACTATATACCACATTAACGACTTTTAGAGCGTCACCCTTCATTTAAATTTTTAAAGTAACTATTCCAATAAATTTGACAATAATCAAAAAAGATAAAGATAAAAAACTATGTTCAATTTTATGTCTCAATTTACTTTCCTTAAAATGCGTGGAACACTACAAAAATCTAATTACTATGAATTGAGCGAGTAAAACTTGTTTTTATATAAAATTTGATAAATATAATGATATTACTAAAAAAAAAAGTATGACATTTGTAGATAACGATGTCCTTTCTACGTGTACTTTGTATATTTCTCCACCTGCCAACCAACATTAGCATCCTCTTTATATGATAATCTTCTAGCCATGCATCATCATCTCCTTCATAAACCCTCTTTTATATGATAAAATCTTTTAGGCATATGCATCATCGTCTCCTTGATAAAACGCACAAGGAGTAATTTCAGGTAATATATGTGTTCGTTTTCTTTCACCTGCCACACAGATAACATCGTCTTCATCTCGAATAAACTGCTTCTGTTATCAATGTTTTGTGCTAATTTACAGGATGGTACTAGCAGAAATAGGTTCAAGTTTTGGTTGAAGAAAATATGGAATCCTTAAACAGTAGGTCAGAAGTTTGAAGCGTGGGTTGACAACAGCAACAGCCACGAGAACTACTCACAGACACTGCATAAAGAGACTTGAAGGACAACACTGCAAATGTGTTCTACATTCTGTTACTTGGTCCAACATTTATGATCGATACCAACTCCGTCCTAAGATGCAACACAACACTGCATCACATTAGATACTGACGAAATATGAAGGTGATTTAGTTACAAGCATATTCAAAAAGAGAATCAAGACTGCTTATAATATATATAAGTAACATACGATTTTTCCTCTTCGAGTGTGTGCTATCAGCCACATTCATCTCGCCTCTCTACAGCTTTCCTTTCTCCTTCTCTAATTCTGAAGTTCTGCAGACACGGTGACCAAAACATGCAAGGAAGAACCTCCACAAAATCAAGTAGATATGACTATCAAAGACCAAGTGCAACAGTACCCAGTAAAATATTTTAACTGCTATTTATTTGAAAGTCTTTCAAGCACCACTGTTTGAACATCCATCTCCCATTTCATAGCCCTTAAAACATTCCAGAATGACAGACTCACTTCAAGTAGCTACAAAACTTATAATCAAATTTATCCCTAGTCTGGACTGGTTACACAGATCTATTTCCTTGAAATATGTCCTTCCATCCACTTCCCTGCTAGTAGATGAGCTTCCGGGCTTATGAATCTAATGTTCCTGCCTCAAACCCCAATTCATAGGAAAAGATATGAGCAAACGTGGTTACAAGCCTTTACTCGTCTATTTCCAGCCCCTTCTGGAAGGCATTTGCAACCAGGCTCACCTGTTCTTTCTGGTCGAGGGAGTGGGGGTTATGGTTAAAAAAAAAAGTTGAGTCACAATCAGGGTCTTCACCACCCCCTCCATCCAACATAAATATCATTACAAGAAAGAGAAAGAGTCGCTAAGTGAAATTTCAAGACTCAATGCAAGTTACTAAAATTAAACAAATGAAAATGTCAAGACTTCTCCCAGTTGCAAAGATTCAAGGCCAAGAGTTTATACATCTCTTTTGCAGAGGGACAGTTGAAAGAATTGACAGCTTTGCAGTTTGGATTACAAACCAAGTAGGGTTTATAATGCCACCAGAACACAAAATAAAAATTAATCAACAACAGGGGTGGAGATATAACACTTAGCTCCTCCTTGTATTAATCAACTTACAGAAATCCATGTTGCAACAAACCAAGAAATACCCAGTTTGCCTCTTAAAGAATGTACACAAAAGATGTTAACAGCAAAACAATTTGTCATCTTTCCACATACAGAAGATTTAAGGAAATATCAAAAATCAATGCAGCCAGACCAATTATAGGCTCAAATAAGAATCCCCCATCTAAAAAAGAATGCAAAAGATATCAAAACTTAAAATTTGTACATCTCTAGCAGATGAGGCAGTAAGTACCTTTACTGGCTTGGGCAGAGAATACGATATCTGAAGTACGGAAAATAAATTTGAAATTCTATGTATGCCAGGTTGTAGATAAGCTCCTCAACCTGCTTTCCTTGATACTGCAGTGACATTTATAGATTTTAATTCTACATCAAAAACTGAAATATTTCCCAACATAAAATACAAAAGAAACCAAAAATGTAGACCCGTTGTCTGGCATGCAAGCCAGAAGGAATATGGGTATCCATGTTCTCGAAAAATGAGATAGAATAAATCGTAATACAAAAGTCAAAGAAACAAAAAATGGAAGCAACATACAAGGCACTACCTATATATGGAATCATGCTAAAGGAAAACAAATGCTTCAAGGAATGAACTACTCGCTATTTAGATAGTGTCATAGCAAGAAAAACGAATCAACATTTCCTTCCAAACGGAGAAAATATAAAATAAAATTCAATTAACTAAGTCAATAGTACTTTCAAGATCAGGCCTTGTTTCATCTTGCTTGGCAAAACTTTGTTAAAAAGAAACCGGGTAACGCTTTCAGCCAAAGAAAATGGTTGGTCTTTCAGCCTAGGTACAGCATTTTGAAAGAAACTTTGAAAGAAACAACTTAAACCAAAATCTTAGGTAATAATGTCATCCATGGTTAACTTCCATTATCAGCATTCCACCTAGCAGTCGGTAACTTCAGAACCCCATGTAGATAAGAGAGTAACTGTAGTTGGCCCCTAAAACATGAAATGATTCTGAAACAAATCCTACAGAAAAATAAATAATCGTGCAGCTTATTCATAATATCACCATGTAACCTTTAAGAGACTTCGAAAATGTCATCATGACTTCACATCACATTTGAATGACATCACTAAGACGTGTACAGAAATATGTAGTAATTCACTACTAAGGTTTGTCCCAAAAAACAATGGAACATGTGATATTTATGTGCCCTAATGCCCATGTGATCCCTAATCCCCATGTGATATTTATGTGTCCTAATCCCCATGTGATATTCATGTGCCCTAACCCCTTGCGATACAGACAATGATGCGCAAGCAGCCCATGCAGATGGAAAGGGCCAGAAGAAAAGCATGGAAGTACATAATAATCAGGAGTCAAAGCTGTGAACATGGAGAGCAGTAAAACATTCAATGTTGACGGGAAAGCATATATGTCATCCTTGATTACTATCCATGTATTCAGGTCCAATAATTACCTTCATATGTGCTATAGTTTCATTGAAATTCTTCATCAATGAAAAAGCTAAGAATTCCCCATCAGCTTTACACCACCATCTCTTGCAAACAGAATATGAAAATTAAAATCGGCATACTAGAAATACGAAACCAATCCATATGTTTTAACAAAATCAATTTCAAGATCATTGTTTACACTGCCAATGGGTAATATGTTACACACACGAGTTTCAATTGAAACTGTTCCTTAACAGGTAAGCTCACTATGCCACCCCTGCCATGCAAGCAGGCCCAGAGATTTTGACAAGGCACCAGAGCCAAGTAGGTCAACCTGCAACAGATCTGATAACGCATAGCCAAAAGAATTGTTTCTTGATCTAATTGTCAGATAAGCCTGCTAAAAAACAGCTGAACTGATCGTCTAGCAAACAATTTTTGCAACTTCCTATAAGTGCATGGCTCTAGCCTCAAACCACGTCAACCCATGAGTATTACAGAAAGCAAAACTCAAACAGTTACTGAGCACTATTCACTTATCTTAGCCAAACAATCCACCAGTTCCCAACACCCCTTGCTTCAGTTCCTTTCTTCGCTGCTCCTCAAGAGGATCTGGACTCTTCATTACTCTTCGCACACGCCTAAAAACAACACAAAGAACATCAAATAACAGTCCAAGGAGCTAACCGAACCCCCATCTGAAAATTAGCACTGAAAGAAGATTTACCTATCTTGTGCATGCTGTGCGGGGAAAGTAGGCATGAATTCTTTAGACTTGGGGAGAGGAACTTCACGAAACCACTCATGGTTCAAAGCAGCATCGGCAGATATCCTCTGCAATATGTCATATAAACATCAATATCAGAAGAGGTAAAAACAACATAAAAAAGAATTTAGAAGTTCCCAAATGTTATTGCCATCACCTTCGCAGGATCATAAGTCAAAAGCTTATTCAACAGGTCAAGGCCAGACTCTGATAGGTCTGGTTTTCCCATGTAGGATGTTGTAGGGCTTTGAAATTTATTTCTTAAATTATTAAACCTGTTACAAACAAATCAAATGGTTAGTAAAAACATGAAAATATTTCTCCAGCATAGATTGTCATCAGAGGAGGCCAGAAAGCCAAACCAGAATCACCCAAAGCTGGAAGCCTGGGAAAACAGCGGCAAAAATAAAAACATGAATCTCTGGCCGACAAGAGAAGCAATAGAATATATAAGAAGATAATACTTACTGATGCTTTACAAAGTTGACCTTCACCCCAGGAAGCTTGGAAAACCCTGGCCAAATCGTCTCATTAGGGGTGCCAAGAATTCTGAATATCTGGTAAGAAAAAACACAGAAGTATATAAAGAAGACTTCAAAAACTCATGGTAAATGTCATCAAAAATCAAGTAATTCTCCATCAGCAGCTAGAAAGATACCTTGTCAATTTGATCAACTTCTGTTTTCCCATTGAAGAGTGGTTCTTTGCATAGCATCTCAGCCATAATACAACCCAGTGACCACATGTCAATTGCAGTAGAATATTGCTTGGCTCCCAACAGAAGTTCTGGCGCCCTGTATGCATAAAAAACTAATCAATCACTGGCTAAATAGAAGCCAGCTAGGCAAGAACTCAATAGAAACGTTCATCTACATACAGACACACGGCAATAGAAGTATTGAGTATCTACTTGCATCTTTTCAGATTAATGAAGAATAAAAAATGAAACTCACCTGTACCACAAAGTAACCACCAAATGAGTGTATGGTTTCAAGGGGCTCCCATATTGACGAGCTAAACCAAAGTCACAAATCTTCAACTCACCTTGGTTGTTTAGAAGCAAATTTGAAGTCTTCAAATCTCGGTGAAGGACCCAATTATCATGAAGATACTTGACACCATGCAAAAGCTGGAGCATAAGACATTTGACTTCACTTTGGGTAAATGGTTTTTTCATTGTCTCCATCAATGCCTTCAGATCATGTTCCATGTACTCCATCACCATAAAAATACTGTCAAGACTGCTTCCAACAACTACTTCTTTGACATCTACAATTGAGGGGTGATGAAGAGAAAGAAGAATGTTAATCTCCCTGAGAGATGTCAGGGGGAATCCTTCTCGTTCCTTCTCCATCTTAACCTTCTTTAGTGCAACAATTTCTCCTGTCTTCTTATCTTTAGCTCGGTAAACAACCCCATAAGTGCCTTCATCTATCCTGTTAAGCCGCTCGAATTCATCGACACTTCTACACCCCTGCAGCATGTTTACGCTCCTTTGTGGAGGAAGCGCAGCCTCCGGTGTACCACGAGAATCATGTTCATCTTCAGATTCTGTATCTGACTGGCTAACACTAGTCCTATCATAGTTGCGGTCCTTATCCACATCCATTGGGCCATTCTTATCTAATTCATTGCCCTGGTAACTCTCTCTGCTGCAAGACCTAACATGTTCATCAGAGTCTGAAGACCTCGTTCTATTTCCTCCTGAGCTTTCTCTCTTGAGCTCCTCATATTCAGGAGTTAGTGATTTCCTGCGTCCACCCATTTCGGCCGAGTGGGGAACTGCTCGTCGCTTTTTCAGTAGGAGCGTATCATCACCTGAAAACTCACCTTCATCAGCTGGAGAGTCAGCATCAGTTGCCCATCGAGATGATCTTATAGTCGGCACGGGCACATATTCCTCATCTTCTACTTTCCTGGCTTCCTGACTGGGCAATTGCTCCTCATCAACAGGTGGAGAACATATGTCAACTGGGGATTCATGAGATGCATCCATAAGTAAGCCAAGTGCTGTATTTGTATTACTTGGGGATGGCTCCATAATGTGAACATTATTAGTGTTCAACAGAGAGACCTGCTCAACCCTTTCCGAGGGGAAATTAGCCAACTGGACAGATGACTTTGGCAATGGAGGCGGAGGAGGTAGCTTAGCAGCTACTGGTGAATTTCTACTCTTTGACATTCTATTCACTTCCTTATCTTCCCTATCCCATATAATTGGAGAATATTTCCGTTTCTTGCTCTGTACAGAAGACTGATTCCCATTGGCAGCATTCTTGGTCTTCTGGTCTGACTCAATAGCCCCATCAGACCCACTCTCGCTAGACAATTCCCCAGGCTCTCGGTCAATAGCCCTGACTCTAAGCCCACTTCTCCTCATTCCACCAGCATCACCATCACTACTACCAGAGTCACTCCTGCTTGAACCGGACCTATAACTGCCATTCATCGTATCCCTTTCTTTTATAGGCTCTCGGTCAACAGCTCTGACACTAAGCCCACCACTTCTCCTCACTCCACCTCCATCACCATCACTGCTACCAGAATCACTCCTGCTTGACATGGACCTAAAACTCCCATTTATCATATCCCTTTCCTTTACATCCTTCTGTCTCAACCTACCCCTATCTCGACCACCCCTGTCATGACCTCTATCCCTATCAAAATCCCGATCCTCAGACCTAATTCTTTCGTAATCCCCCTTGGAGTAACCAAGCTCCCTCCGTGAAACCTCAAACTCAGCCTCACGCCCCCTAAATTCATTATCCCTGTAACCACCATGTCTTCCAGCAGCCATGTAAACGTCTGTATCAAATGAAACCCTAAATTCACCTATAAACCCTAACCCTAATTTCACAAATAAAATCAGCAAACCCAACAAACCCTAGCTCGATGAAAAATCGAGTTATTTGAAAACTCAATAGCAGATCTGGTAAAAACTAATCAAAAGATATAAAAATCAATTGAAACTTTTTTCCCTAGATTTTTTTTTTCCTTTTTCTCGAATAGATTGAAAAACTCTAATACACAACAGATACAGACAGCGAAGAAGCGAAACCCCTAAGAATTGAAGACTTTAGGATAAATTTACGCTCTTCCCGGCACGTTGTAGCTAAGATCGGAATACTTACCGGCGAATCAAAGCAACCAGACACGACGGCGGCGACGAAGCTTTAAAAGAGAGCGAGGGAGAGAGAATATGCAAATTCCCAAATACGAAAGCGAAGAGAAAGTCCCAGACCGCGTAAAGAGGAGTTTTAAGATTAGCTTCGACTTCAAGTATGTTAAAATTGCAAATTAGACCCTCTAATTTATCAAATTGTTTATAGGAATTGAGAGAAGGACCATGATGTTTCTTACATGTTTATTTAGCACCACAAAATCTTTGCCACAGATTTTAATTTCATTGGGTAACATTCCAATTTCCAAGGCTAATAGATATTTCTCCTTTTTTTATCAAAAAGACATAACACATAAATATACCCTTTAATTTTCCGTCATTTTATATTTATGTCCTTCAACTTTGAGTAAGCACAAATAGATATTTAAATTTGTATAAAATTGAATAAATAAAATACACGTCATATGTGGCATCCTACATGACAATTTGTATCCTAAGTGGTGTCCTATGTATTGTGTCACATAGGACTAATGTATCTACTTGTTCAATTTTATACAATTTTAAATATCTATTGTGCACACCCAAAGTTTGAGGATATAAATGTGAGATGAGGCCAAGTTAAAAAACATATATATGTATTATGCATCAAAAATATGGACTTTGATAATATACTATATGTATGAGGAAAAACTCTAAAATATATTCAAAATTTGATCGAAATTGTTGTAACAATCTTAAACTTTAGGCAGGTGTATTTTAAAGATATATAAGTGCTCAGTTGTACCAGTTACTATTTGTAATGATATACATTTATGATGTCCACATAGACACATATATATCTTTAAAATACACTACTAAATAGTGCAAGGGTAACTGAAGGGCATCATTCTAACCTAACTAATTTAACTGAAGTGTCTGCGAAACTATGATTCGGTTAAGGGTTCAATTACCATAAAAGAAAGGAGTTAGACGCATCGTAAGGTTCACAAATGTGAGTCTCAACTCTCAACCGTATCTCATATATTTTATGTAAGGGTTAATATGTAGCAAACAAAGTTTATTATTTAATTATTTTAATTAACTAAATTAAGTGATTAACAAATATAAACAAGTAAGGCATTTATAATACAAATAAATAACATAAATACATTGAAGAGATGAGCAAGGAGACCAAGAAAACACAAATCGAAAGAAGAAAACATTTTTTTATTAATAAAACTACCCCAAATATATACATGCAACATATTTAAAAAAAACTAAATTAAATTAATCCTTTTGGATTAACGCTCGGCTTATTCGTGTTATTAAGACAAATCAAAATTTATCTTTTCTCTTCGGTCAACTTACATCATTTCTAATAAGGGCCTAAATACCCCCTATCCTCCAATTTTCTAAGTTTGTTTATTATTTAGCTTCTAAAGCGATTCAAAAGAAAATAATAAAACTAACATCCTAAAAAGGTACCTTGTGTCTTAGCTTAATGTTTAAGAAGCATTGAACTACTAGATGATAAATTTAGACTTAAAGAAAACTTAAGAAACCTAATTAGACACGAAAGCGTCAATCAAAACATATTTGACGAGCACTTAGCACATAAATCTCATATTAGTCTCTAAATTAGTTATTAGCATGCTAGCAAAGACATGTAAATAGTGAAAAAATCATGCATTATTGTGTGTGCAAACAAGCATTTTAGCATAACAACATGTTAACTAATTTTAGAGAGGACATGTAGATATAACATGCTGAGTTTGACATATGACAGAAATTAATTAGAAAATTATTGGAGCCTATTAGTTTTTAACTGTTGAAAGGTCGGCTAGTAATTGCTAACATGCTAGAAATAAATCAGAAATTATATTTAATCAAATATTAACACACTGAAAATTATTTAAATCCTATAGACATAATTTAATGAATTAAACAAATTGGACCTAATATACAATATTTGTGCCTATTTTATTTTTGAACATTATGAAATAGCCATAATGTCTATTGCTTGTTTAACATGCTAAGATTGTTTAAATCTGATTAATCAATGAAAGTATTGATCGGACCCTAAACATGATGTCTAACCAATATAGCATTCTTAAATTGATTACAACCTACAAACATGATTCCCAAGTTTGAACATGCTAAAAAATATTTTCGAATAAGGATTCATACACGACAATTGATTATTAGCATGCTGAAAATAAATAGCATGTATGCATGATTTTCCTATACTCGAATAATATTTTTAAAATATAAGTAATTCTTATAGACATGATTTCAAAATAAATAATAAGCTAAAATAATTAGTTTAAACTTTGATGCACGTTTTTCTACTCTCAAATAATACATTAAAATTGATTAGATCTTAATTGAGGCATAGTATATAAGCAATGAACAAATCGAAACTTTAACAAAATTTATAAGCATGATTTCACAACCAAGAGTAAGATAAAATACTTATTTGAAGCTTATTATATTATTAGGTCAAAAGTTATTTAATTCTTATAGACATGATACCTAGTAAATTAAACAATCTGTAGTTGATATAATATCTAAGCATAAATTCTATATTAATATCCTGGAATTTTAATATGTATCTATAGGTACAATCCGATTGATTAACATGTTGAGATTATTATAATTTGATTAATCAAACTAATTAACTAACATGTTGAAATTATTTTTTAAAAAAAAACAAGACAAAGGCATAAACATATAAAAGTTGGTTTTTAATCAGATTATTATAATTTGACAATCATATAAAAATGGTTTTAAACATGATGATAATAACATTAAATTCAAGTAATTAATCAACGCGAGCATATACCTATATCATACACACATAATTAAAATAAAGTAAAGACAGATAGCACATAATTCCCCTCCCCCCCAGAGGCAGACCCTCATGCCTTCGATAACTTTTTTTTAAAAAAATAATATATATATAGTTGATAAAATAATAATATATTTGATTGTATCCTTGTAATAAAAAGACGCCCAGTGCATTGGTCAAAGTTGTCATTTCTGATCGCGGCTACGTGAGTTCGAATCCCACGAAAAAAATTTTTACTTTAAAATCATTTTTGCATTGTAATAAACTTTTAAAAAAATTGCCGCCTCGACCCTCTTTTTGAAGAGGAACTGCTCTTCAGGATACCCAAAAAGAGTGGGAGGTGCCTGGGCTCGTTCCTCCCGATAAAATAGAAGGACAACCGGTGTTAAAGGTCGACCTTACCCTTTTTTTGTCATCTCATCTGCCCCAATTTTTTTCTTAATTGAAACTAAAAAAAAAAAAAGTCCTAACACACACATGAATGTATAACAAATAGTGTCAAAGTCACATGTTACATATTCACATGAATGTGTAAGAAATAGTGTCAAAGTCACATGTTACACTATTATTTTCTTATAAATTAATTGAATTGTTCATTCAAATTGTA
Source organism: Solanum lycopersicoides (assembly GCA_022817965.1). NCBI lineage: Eukaryota > Viridiplantae > Streptophyta > Magnoliopsida > Solanales > Solanaceae > Solanum > Solanum lycopersicoides. The sequence continues at coordinate 11,715,691 of CM040622.1, read as the reverse complement.
TTCAAATTGTATGGTAGTTTTTCAATTTTCCAAATTTTTTAAAAGCCTTTCTAGTTTTCCAATTTTTCAAAGTTTTTAAAAGTTTTTTCTCTATAAGGTGAGTTTGAATTTATTTTATTTTTAATTTGTTTAATTAATTTTATACTTTTATATGATATTGTGGATATATTCATCTTTTGATACTTATATTAATGTTAATATTTATTTTTATTTTTTGTGTATAGATATGCATCGTCAAATGTGTACGTACATCCTGGTCCGTTAGAGCATGATGTATTAAAAATCCAAGTTCATCAGCGTTCTGAAGGAATTTGGAATGGTAGCTTAAAAGAAGAGAAGTCTTGCTTATATATGCGTCACGGTGATACTGAATATTGACAACATATAAAATATCATCCATTACATTCTCTCATTCGTCAGTATTTTAAAAATTGTAGATTTAAAGGAATTCTTGATGTAGGATGTGTGTCGTATGACTCCGGATTAATTTCTACTTTAATTGAAAGATGGCGTCCAGAAACGCATACTTTTCACATGAGAACTGGCGAGGCTACCATAACTTTACAAGATGTTGAAATTTTATTCGGAATGTTAATAGATGGTAGTCCTATAATTTTAAATGGAACTGATGCTTTAGGGATTATAGGTAGACAAAAAATGTTGTTTGAATTAACAGGATGATTACCCGATAATGGTTGTTTTTCTGGTGTTAGTAGATTGTTAACATATAAATTGATTGAGTATATTGAAGGTTTGGATGGTATTACTGATCACTCAACTGAGCATGAAGTGCAACAAAGATTTAGATTATATTTATTATGGTTATGTGGTGGATCAATATTTCCGGATAAATCTAATAATAAGAATAATTTGGACATTTTGATTGACATGAGAACTTTAGATGTTATGTCAACACAAGCATGGGGAGCAGTCACATTATCATATTTGTATAATTGCTTATGCCGTGCATCAATGAAAAAATCAAATGAAGTTTGTGGATTTCTCTCTTTAGTGCAAGTATACATATTTTTTAATTAAATATATTTTATATACTAGTAATATGCATTTTTAAATTTAAGTGTATTCTAAGTAATGGTGAATTTTATTTATTGTAGATTTGGACATGGGAAAGAATTATTCCCCTGCAACCATTGCCAAAGCCTCTAAGGACCAATAAACTTGAGGCTTTAGCTGCGCTTGCACGTAAATGGACGCGACATAGAAATCATCAAAATGAGGCACGAACTGTAATCGGTGTGATTAAGGATGTACTAGATAATCTAACTGATGAACATGTATTTAATATTATTAGTATTTTAAACTATTCATATTTTTATTCCATTTTAAATAAAAATATGTTTGGTAGGTCTTTAAATGAGCCACTTATGTTTCACTACCCAAGAAAATTATGTGAATAAAATGACATATACATAGATTCTTGGTAGGTCCTTAAAAGTAAGATATTATATGACATAGTGGTACAAAAAAATTATTTTGTAAGATTGTTCATTTTCACGTACATATTTTTTTTAATTTTCTGCCAATGTTGTTTTGATAATTATCTTACTTAATTATTTTTTTATAGTTTATTTGGCAACCTTATTCGAAAGATGTTATTAATGGATTGTCTGAGTGGTGTCGGTCAGGATAACATGTCTGGATGGCACATGTGCCACTTATTTATGGAATTTATTGTGAGTGGCACATGATTGATCGTGTTGTGAGACAATTTGATTATTTACAACATATTTTTGGATCGTGTACCCAATTTTCCGAATATCATTTTAAGTGTGATAAACGATCCAAAATAAAACAAGAAGATATAGATGCATTTAACTACACACAATATTTATGGGAGCAACGTCAAAATCGTATATTCCGACCTCTATTTGTAAGTGATCAAACAAATTAATTTCGTTGGTACATGAGGCATACCCGCATGTTCATTGAAAATCCACAACATGTTGTACGAAAAGGGTATCAACACATGGCAGGAAGACATGAGACATTAGTATGTATATTATGTAAATTATAAATTATTATGTCGATCTTTAATATTTTTTTTGTTATTAATATTTTTTTATTCATTATAGGCTAGGGGTCATAAAATGCAGTATCGTCGAACTCGGATGATTGAAAATGATGAAAATCAATTTAATGAAATGAGACAATATGCAGAGGAAGTCGCTCTTATTTCAATGGAGTCAATGAATGTGACCTTCCAGGGAACGCGATTGAGCTTTGATCCTGATTACAATCCTCCCACTCAACACGATGAACCACCATCAGTGCAAGTATCTCGCCGATCACGACAAATAACACCGAGAGAGGGTGCACGTCGAGGTAGAAGGAGCGCTGGTGAAACAATTGATTTTTCTGTAGGGCCCTCTAACACTAATGTGGCGACTCTCGAGCCTTATTATTCCACGTTTGGTTTTTCTACAGGGCCCTCTAACACTAATGTTAATTTTTCTAGTCAGCAATCAGTTGGTTTTGTAACTCCACAGGCTTCAATATCTGGTTTTGCGCAATTTAGTGGATCTCAATATGATATTCAACATGGTATGCATGAATTTCCTATACATAATTCTCCATTTGGTGGAAGATTGAATTTTTCTAACGTAAATATGATAATTTTCATAGAAATTTTTTAATTTTTTGTAGTTTTTTTAATTTTTTTTCATATTTATTTAATTATATTATATTGTATTGTATTATGGGAATTGTGTCTGATGATTCAAATGATTCAAGATTTAATGCTGAGGCTTCACAAAATTTAGTTTTTAATAGAGAAAATCCACCTCGGAGAACATCTAGGCTACACAAATCAAGTAGATGTGGAACAAGCAGTCACTATCAAAATGAGGAAGATTTTGAAAATGAAGATGTAAATAAAGAGGTAGAAGATTCGGATTTAGAAGAATAATTTTTATGCACCTTTATTCTAACAGGCTGAAGATTCGGATTTTAAAATATGTTGAATTTTTTTGTTTCGTGCAAATTTGAACAAAGCAGTAAGACTCTTACTTGCAGGATTTTTCTTTTTCTTTATGTCATAGTCCAAATAATTACTTTTTATGTTAGGTCAAATCATTACTTTTTAATAAAGGTCAAATCAATTATATATTTATAATATAAATATATTGTACTTACAATATTTAAAATGCAGCAAGACAAATTAAATTCATGTTAACAAATAAATATAAAAGATATATCATAATCTTAAATTCATGTCAACAAATAAATACAAAAGATATATCATAATATTAATAACAAGACAATAAAAATACATAACCTTAAAAATATAGACAAATATATTTAAAATCGAGTAGGACATCGTGCCTTTGTGTGACATGTCTCCTTACAAACACTATATTTTCTAGTCATGCGAGCCGAAGCTATATCCATATCATTCTTAAGTCGGCTTTTTACTTGCGTACTACTTGTAACGACCCTTTTGGTCGTTTCGAGTGCTAAAGCCTTGTGTTTCATAAAATATTTTTCGATGGATTCTAATTGGATTTTGGACTATTCATAATTATAATTATGAAATTAGTGGGGTAGTTTTAATAATTTATTTAGTTGGTGGTTAAAGAAAATAACAGTAAACTTTATGATGGATCACTTTCACACTTTTATAGTTTGTCTGATATAATAATTAGGGAGTAAATATTTTGTAGAGAAAAAAAAAAGGGTTTGAGAAGAGAAAGCGGCTACATCAAAATCAATCGTGGGTTTTCTGCTGGTACGTTTCTTTTGGTAGATTACAAGTTGATTTGGAATAAATAGTCTACCGCTTTAGCATTGACTGGATGGAATGACTGTATTGTATAGTTGATCGTTATAAGAGAAGACGAGGGACATAACATATATATATATATACTTATATACCTAATATAGAATTGAATATGAGGATAAATTTTGAGATTAATAACTATTGCCTAAAGATTTCTATAGAAACCCAATGTTAATGTAGTGGGAAATTTGATTTAATAAGTTTCTGCACATTCCCAATATGCAGGTGTACAGTTCACGTGTAGCTTTTGGTCTTTCTTAGTCCGTATGTCACTGGTTTCGTGACCAGTGGCTTTCATTTTATATATTAATAGGTTGTCCTCACATTATATTCTATATTTTAATATATTGAGGTAGGTAGTTAAGTATTAGGTGCATCGAATTACTTAAATTTCATTTAAGTTATGCTAGTTGGAGGGAATTTAGACTTATCTTTGGATTGGATTATGTTGAAGCATTAAAAAACAACAGATGGAAAATTATCGTTTAGTGAATTTAGTGGATAGGTGGCACGTGAAAGTTCATGTAAAATTGAATTATTATCGTCATATTCCTAAAATTTTGAAATGGGTTTAGATTCTATTAAAATCTTGTGTATGTTGGTTGATTGTGCTCGTGAGTAATTAGCATTAAACGGTGGTGGTTGTTGTGTACCAGTTGCACACAAATTCTTGAAAGAGAATCAATTAAAGCAGTATATATATATATATAAAAGACTCAACATGTGCAGTTGATGAAATTGAAAAGCAAAACATTTAAATTTTGTATGGAGAGGATGAAGGCTACTGCTATTATTCTCAAATGTCCACTACTGCTTATGTACTCATTAATTTGAGTTTTCTATGCAGAAAGTGAATTTAAGTTGGTTGTTGTCAACCTACCACTGGTTTTGAGACCAGTGGTATGGAAATTAGTATTAATATTATTTTGTCGTGCTATAAAAATTAGGTTTTAATATATGGACATAGGTAATTAAATATCAGGTTCATGGTATATTTGATAGATTGGAAATATTCGGAGGCATTGAGGAAAGTAAAAGCATTGGAGAAGTAGTTGCTTGACTTCGGTTCTTCGGTGGAGGTAGATTATGGTTTATTTCTATTTGATAGATAAACTCTCAATAGCGATTGATATGTATTGAGTGATATTGTAAAGTCTCCTATGTACTTGATTGTGTGGTTGTATGTGTTGATTGTGTGGCTTGTGGTTGGCCTAAAATTATGAGACTGTTGAATTCTAATCTTGAACCCTCTCTATTAAAATGACGCCTTGAATAAAGAGGGCTTGATGAAATAAAATAATGAGATAATTGGATCGGAGTGTCACGTTCTGACACGGTATTATGGGATCGGAGGGTCACGTTTCGACACGGTATTATGGGATCGGAGTGTCACGTTCCGACACGGTATATGGGATCGGAGTGTCACGTTCCGACACAATAACATTAAAGGGAAGGTTCTCTTGAATTAACTTAATATACTCAATCTCAAAGAACCCATTTTTTAAATGAATATGGTGTGGAGGCATGAGTCCTCATAAGTGTGCTTGATGTTGTGATTGATGGTGTACCTACTATGGTGTTGTTGTCACTAGTTCATGTGTTTGTTGCTTGCCACCTGTTAAGTATTGTAGTTGATTTTATATTATTATTTAATATATATTGGTTTCTATTTTGAGTTTGCCGATGATACCTACTCAGTACGTGTTTTTTGTACTGACCCCTACTTGTATTTTCTTCTTTGTTCTTTTGTGGAGTGCAGCAAGTGTACCATCGACTTCGACTCGCCCTCAGCTCTAGCCAGTCTCCAGCACATCAGAGTTCAGGGTGAGCTATTATTTCTAGCTCGTGCTGGATTCTCTCATTCACGTCTTGATGTCTTTAAATTTCGGACATGGATCATCTTTTTGCTTATTTTGATTTCTTAAAACACTCTTAGACTTGGTAATTTAAAATAGATGTCCTTGATGTGATGACTTTCAGATTTTGGGGATAATAAAGGTTAAACTTTTGGAGCTTCCGCAATATTTTTGTTATTTATAGTTGAACTATTGGTTATGTTGGAGTTTAGATTTGTTGGTTCGCCCACCTAGGAGGTTAAGTGTGGGTGCCACTCACGACTTATTTTGGGTCGTGACAAACTTGGTATCAGAGCCTTAGGTTGGATGATCTCATCACACAATGACAGTTCTAGTAGAGTCTTGCGGAATGGTACGGGAACGCCTTTACTTTTCTTCGAGAGGCTATATGACTTTAGGAAAACTCATATTTTTCTTCTTTCTTTCGTGCTATTACTAGGATTCAATTGGTATCTAGATGATACAAATTGGTATCTTACCTTCTCACTCTATTTCACAGATGGTTAGAACTAGAGCAACAACTGTGCCAACACCAACACCGGCAAGACAGGGTGCGTCTGAGCCAACCATTGGGGCTGTAACTCGAGGAGGAGCAGTGGCAAGAGGCCGTGATAGAGGTCGCGGGAGGACGCCCACTAGAGGCAGAGGATAAACACCTGGTCCAGCTAGGGATAGAGTAGTGACTCCTCCACCGACTGATGAGGTAGTGAGAGAGGGCGAAGAAGTGGAAGATGAGCAGATTCACGATAAGGAAGTACCACCCCAGCCTACCCCAGAGATGATTAATCAGGTTCTCACTTATCTTAGCGGGTTATCTGATCAAGGCCAGACACCCCAGTGTTTTCTGCACCAGCACCTCAGGTTCAGGGAGTACAACATGCAGCTACTGTGGCTCCCCGCATGGATGCATCATTGGAAACAGACACGTTTCCTCGATTGACTACAGGGTCTATAATGACAGGTGACCAGCATGACCTCTTCATTAAGTTCTTAAAGTTGAAACCTCCAGTCTTCAAGGGTGCCGAATCTGAAGATGCTTATGATTTTCTGGTTGATTGTCATGAGCTGCTACATAAGATGGACATAGTGGAGCGATTCGGTGTTGAGTTTGTGACCTACCAGTTTCAGGGGATGCCAAAATGTGGTGGCGGTCTTATGTTGAGTGTCAACCAACAAAGGCACCACCTATGACTTGGGCATCATTTTCTAGCTTATTTATGGAGAAGTATATACCCCGGACTTTGAGGGACAGGAGGAGAGATGAGTTCCTGAGCCTAGAGCAAGGAAGGATGTCTGTTGCTGCATATGAGGCCAAATTTCGTGCACTATCCAGGTATTCCACTCAGCTTTGCTTCAGTCCACAAGAGCGGATTCGCCGCTTTGTGAAAGGATTGAGGTCAGATTTGCAGATTCCAGCCTTACAGGTAGCTGCTACAGCAAAATCCTTTCAGGAAGTAGTTGATTTTGTGATAGAGGTAGAGGGGGGTGAAGCCGGATGACTTCACCAAGGCGTCAACATTTAAGAAGTTCCGTAAGGGAGGTGAGTTTAGTGGTTCTTACTCCAGAGGGCAAAGTTCAGGGGGTTATCCAGCCCGTCCTATTCAGTCTTCATTGCAGGTTTCAGCTGAGGGTCCACCGCAGACCAGTCAGCCTTTTTCTGAGTTTGGAGTTTATATCCAGACTTCTTCCTCTTCACAGAGACCTACACTTGACTCCAGGACTTGTTATGGATGTGGAGAGGCTGGACATATTAGGAAATATTGTCCAAGGCAGAGTTACATATCCTCAGTAGTTAGAGGAAGAGGTAGTCATGGTAGAGGCCGTCATTCTGGAGGACGTGGTGATCAAGGTAATGGTGGTCACCAGTTCAGTCGGGGTGGTGGGCAGGTTGGAACTACTGTAGCGCAGCCTGGTAGGGGCAATGGACAGACAGGTGATATGGCCCATTTTTATGCTTTCCCCGGGAGGTCTGAGGCAGAGACATCTGATGCTGTTATCACAGGTACTCTTCTGGTCTGTGATTGCATGGCTTCTGTATTATTTGATCCGGGATCCACATTTTCGTATGTATCTTCCTCATTCGCTACTGGTCTTGATTTACATTGTGATTTGCTTGACATGCCTATTCGTGTCTCTACCCCTGTGGGTGAGTCTGTGATAGTTGAGAAGGTGTATAGGTCTTGCCTTGTGACTTTTGTGGGGAGCAATACTTATGTAGATTTGATTATTCTAGAGATGGTTGATTTTGATGTAATTTTGGGTATGACTTGTCTTTCTCCAAATTTTGCTATCTTAGATTGTAATGCTAAGACTGTGACCTTGGCCAAGCCTGGGACAGATCCTCTAGTATGGGAGGGTGACTATATTTCCACTCCAGTTCATATTATTTCCTTTCTTCGTGCTAAGAGGTTGGTGAGTAAGGGTTTTTTAGCTTTCTTGGCACATCTCAGGGATGATACTTCCAAAGTTCCTTCGCTCGAGTCTGTTTCGATAGTCCGTGAGTTTGTTGATATTTTTCCTGCAGACCTGCCCGGTATGCCACCACATAGGGATATTGATTTTTGTATTGACCTAGAGCCGGGGACTCGCCCCATTTCCATTCCACCTTATAGAATGGCCCCAGCTGAGTTAAGAGAGTTAAAGGCTCAACTTCAGGAGTTGTTAGGTAAAGGTTTTATTAGACCGAGTGCATCTCCCTGGGGTGCTCCAGTGTTATTTGTGAAGAAGAAGGATGGCAGTTTTCGGATATGCATAGACTACAGGCAGCTGAATAAGGTAACTATTAAGAACAAGTATCCCATTCCTCGCATTGATGATTTGTTCGATCAGTTACAAGGTGCTTGTGTCTTCTCTAAAATTGATTTGAGGTCCGGTTATCATCATTTGAAAATACGGGCAACAGATGTGCCAAAGACTGCTTTTCGAACCAGGTATGGGCATTATGAATTCTTAGTAATGTCTTTTGGGCTTACGAATGCCCCTGCTGCCTTCATGAGCCTGATGAACGGGATTTTTAAGCCATATCTGGACCTCTTTGTTATTGTATTTATTGATGATATACTAATATACTCAAAGAGCAGGAAAGAACAGGAGGAGCATTTGAGAATTGTATTAGAGTTGTTAAGGGAGAAAATGCTTTATGCCAAATTCTCCAAGTGTGAGTTTTGGCTCGATTCAGTGTCCTTCTTGGGGCACGTGGTTTCTAGGGATGGAGTGATGGTGGATCCTTCTAAGATTGAAGCAGTGAAGAGTTGGGTAAGACCTACTAATGTTTCAGAGCTGAGGAGCTTTGTTGGTTTAGCTAGCTACTACCGTCGATTCGTTAAGGGATTCTCTTCTATTGCTTCCCAGCTGACTAATTTGACTAAGCAGAATGTTCCATTTGTATGGTCGGGCGAATGTGAAGAAAGCTTCCTGAAACTCAAGACCTTGTTGACTACTGCACCGATTCTTGCCTTGCCAGTGGAAGGTAAGAATTTTACTGTTTATTGTGATGCATCTTATTCTGGTTTGGGTGCAGTGCTAATCCAGGAGAAGAATGTAATTGCTTATGCTTCGAGGCAATTGAAAGTGCATGAACGTAACTATCCGACCCATGATTTGGAGTTGGCTGCAGTTGTATTTGCATTGAAGCAGTGGAGGCATTATCTATATGGGGTCAAGTGTGAAGTTTACACAGATCATCGTAGTCTACAATATGTCTTTACTCAGAAGGATTTGAATTTGAGGCAGAGGAGGTGGATGGAGTTATTGAAAGACTATGATATTACTATTTTATATCACCCTGGAAAAGCTAATGTTGTGGCAGATGCCTTAAGTAGAAAAGTAGCGAGCATGGGTAGTTTAGCCCACTTGCAGGTTTCTAGACGCCCATTGGCTAGAGAGGTTCAGACTCTGGCTAATGACTTTATGAGGCTGGAAGTACTTGAGAAAGGAGGATTTTTGGCCCATGTGGAGGCAAGATCTTCCTTTCTTGACAAGATTAAGGGAAAGCAGTTTGTTGATTAGAGCTGAGCCGAATTCGAGATATGGTATTGCAAGGAGAGGCTAAAGAGGCAGTAATTGATGAGGAAGGCGTCTTGAGAATTAAGGGAAGGGTATGTGTGCCCCGTGTTGATGATTTGACTCACACTATTCTTGCAGAGGCTCATAGTTCAAGGTATTTTATACATCCTGGTGCAACCAAGATGTATCGTGATCTAATGCAACATTATTGGTGGAGTAGAATGAAATATGACATTGTTGATTTTGTTGCCCAATGCCCGAATTGTCAGCAGGTAAAGTATGAACACCAGAGGCCTGGAGGTACACTTCAGAGAATGCCCATTCCTGAATGGAAGTGGAAAAGAATTGCAATGAATTTCGTAGTTGGTCTTCCAAAGACATTGGGTAAGTTTGATTCTATTTGGGTAATTGTTGACAGGTTAACTAAGTCTGCTCACTTCATCCCGGTTAAGATGACTTACAATGCAGAGAATTTAGCCAAACTCTATGTCTCTGAGATTGTTCGATTGCATGGAGTTCCACTTTCCATAATATCAGATAGAGGTACGCAATTTACTTCAATGTTTTGGAGGACATTACATGTTGAATTAGGTACTAGACTGGATCTTAGTACTGCATTTCACCCTCAGACCGATGGTCAGTCTGAGCGAACGATTCAGGTGTTGGAGGATATGCTTCGTGCATGTGTGATAGAATTTGGTGGTCATTGGGATAAATTTTTACGCTTAGCAGAGTTTTCGTACAACAATAGTTATCATTCGAGTATTGATATGGCCCCATTTGAGGCATTGTATGGGAGGAGATGTAGGTCTCCCATTGGTTGGTTTGATGCATTTGAGGTGAGACCTTGGGGTACCGATCTTTTGAGGGAATCGTTAGAGAAAGTGAAATTCATTCAAGAGAAGCTTTTAGCAGCTCAGAGCAGGCAGAAGGAGTATGCAGATCGAAAGGTTAGGGACTTGGAGTTTATGGAGGGTGAACAAGTCTCGCTGAAGGTTTCACCCATGAAGGGTGTGATGCGGTTTGGTAAACGTGGTAAGCTTCGTCCGAGGTATATTGGACCATTTGAAGTTCTAAAGCGCGTGGGGGAGGTGGCCTATGAATTGGCCTTGCCTCCAGGGTTGTCAGGAGTGCACCCTGTATTTCATGTGTCTATGCTAAAAAAATACCACGGTGATGGAAACTACATTATTCGTTGGGATTCAGTTCTACTTGATGAGAATCTGTCTTATGAGGAGGAGCCTATAACGATTCTAGATAGGGAGGTCCGCAAGTTGAGGTCAGAAGAGGTTGCATCTATCAAGGTTCAATGGAAGAATCGACCAGTTGAAGAGTCCACTTGGGAGAGTGAAGCTGATATGCATGAAAAATATCCACATCTTTTTACCGATTCAGGTACCTTTTCTTACCCTTGCCTTCCTTTGATCGTTCGAGGACGAACAATGGGTAAATTGGTATCTATTGTAACGACCCTTTTGGTCGTTTCGAGTGCTAAAGCCTTGTGTTTCATAAAATATTTTTCGATGGATTCTAATTGGATTTTGGACTATTTATAATTATAATTATGAAATTAGTGGGGTAGTTTTAATAATTTATTTAGTTGGTGGTTAAAGAAAATAACAGTAAACTTTATGATGGATCACTTTCACACTTTTATAGTTTGTCTGATATAATAATTAGGGAGTAAATATTTTGTAGAGAAAAAAAAAAGGGTTTGAGAAGAGAAAGCGGCTACATCAAAATCAATCGTGGGTTTTCTGCTGGTACGTTTCTTTTGGTAGATTACAAGTTAATTTGGAATAAATAGTCTACCGCTTTAGCATTGAATGGATGGAATGACTGTATTGTATAGTTGATCGTTATAAGAGAAGACGAGGGACATAACATATATATATATACTTATATACCTAATATAGAATTGAATATGAGGATACATTTTGAGATTAATAACTATTGCCTAAAGATTTCTATAGAAACCCAATGTTAATGTAGTGGGAAATTTGATTTAATAAGTTTCTGCACATTCCCAATATGCAGGTGTACAGTTCACGTGTAGCTTTTGGTCTTTCTTAGTCCGTATGTCACTGGTTTCGTGACCAGTGGCTTTCATTTTATATATTAATAGGTTGTCCTCACATTATATTCTATATTTTAATATATTGAGGTAGGTAGTTAAGTATTAGGTGCATCGAATTACTTAAATTTCATTTAAGTTATGCTAGTTGGAGGGAATTTAGACTTATCTTTGGATTGGATTATGTTGAAGCATTAAAAAACAACAGATGGAAAATTATCGTTTAGTGAATTTAGTGGATAGGTGGCACGTGAAAGTTCATGTAAAATTGAATTATTATCGTCATATTCCTAAAATTTTGAAATGGGTTTAGATTCTATTAAAATCTTGTGTATGTTGGTTGACTGTGCTCGTGAGTAATTAGCATTAAACGGTGGTTGTTGTTGTGTACCAGTTGCACACAAATTCTTGAAAGAGAATCAATTAAAGCAGTATATATATATATAAAAGACTCAACATGTGCAGTTGATGAAATTGAAAAGCAAAACATTTAAATTTTGTATGGAGAGGATGAAGGCTACTGCTATTATTCTCAAATGTCCACTACTGCTTATGTACTCATTAATTTGAGTTTTCTATGCAGAAAGTGAATTTAAGTTGGTTGTTGTCAACCTACCACTGGTTTTGAGACCAGTGGTATGGAAATTAGTATTAATATTATTTTGTCGTGCTATAAAAATTAGGTTTTAATATATGGACATAGGTAATTAAATATCAGGTTCATGGTATATTTGATAGATTGGAAATATTCGGAGGCATTGAGGAAAGTAAAAGCATTGGAGAAGTAGTTGCTTGACTTCGGTTCTTCGGTGGAGGTAGATTATGGTTTATTTCTATTTGATAGATAAACTCTCAATAGCGATTGATATGTATTGAGTGATATTGTAAAGTCTCCTATGTACTTGATTGTGTGGTTGTATGTGTTGATTGTGTGGCTTGTGGTTGGCCTAAAATTATGAGACTGTTGAATTCTAATCTTGAACCCTCTCTATTAAAATGACGCCTTGAATAAAGAGGGCTTGATGAAATAAAATAATGAGATAATTGGATCGGAGTGTCACGTTCCGATACGGTATTATGGAATCGGAGGGTCACGTTCCGACACGGTATTATGGGATCGGAGTGTCACGTTCTGACACGGTATATGATATCGGAGTGTCACGCACATTAAAAGGAAGGTTATCTTGAATTAACTTAATATACTCAATCTCAAAGAACCCATTTTTCAAATGAATATGGTGTGGAGGCATGAGTCCTCATAAGTGTGCTTGATGTTGTGATTGATGGTGTACCTACTATGGTGTTGTTGTCACTAGTTCATGTGTTTGTTGCTTGCCACCTGTTAAGTATTGTAGTTGATTTTATATTATTATTTAATATATATTGGTTTCTATTTTGAGTTTGCCGATGATACCTACTCAGTACGTGTTTCTTGTACTGACCCCTACTTGTATTTTCTTCTTTGTTCTTTTGTGGAGTGCAGCAAGTGTACCATCGACTTCGACTCGCCCTCAGCTCTAGCCAGTCTCCAGCACATCAGAGTTCAGGGTGAGCTATTATTTCTAGCTCGTGCTGGATTCTCTCATTCACGTCTTGATGTCTTTGAATTTCGGACATGGATTATCTTTTTGCTTATTTTGATTTCTTAAAACACTCTTAGACTTGGTAATTTAAAATAGATGTCCTTGATGTGATGACTTTCAGATTTTGGGGATAATAAAGGTTAAACTTTTGGAGCTTCCGCAATATTTTTGTTATTTATAGTTGAACTATTGGTTATGTTGGAGTTTAGATTTGTTGGTTCGCCCACCTAGGAGGTTAAGTGTGGGTGTCACTCACGACTTATTTTGGATCGTGACACTACTTGTCCGCAAATATTCAGTATTTTCAATTAAATTAAAAGGACCTGGTGGCCAATACATTTCATCACTCACTGGGGTAAATGTCTCAGTGTATGTTCGTTTGTAATATTTTGTACTGTAGAATTTACTTACATAAGATTTTGGCTCGATTCCGCGAAGTCCACAAAATTTGATGGCATGCGAACAAGGCATATGATAATTTCTCCATTTTTCACAAGAACATTTTTACCTTTTGCAGTAACCTTGTGGACATTTCCACCTTTACCATCATGAGCAAAAGTAAGAATTTCAAAAACTCCATCACCAGCGTTGTAAGTCATCATATCTTTGTGCCTTTGAGCTCTTTGATAATAGTCATTAATTTTTTTTATCTATCGCAAGAGGCCATGACATATTACTTTGAATTAATGCAATTGCAAGATTATTTCTTTCGACAAAATGATCAATGAGAGCTTTGAACGTCATTCGAACCATGGCAGTCACAAAAAGCACCCGAGCTTTTTTTAAAATAAACCATTATATGACTCAGACATATTTGTCGTCATGGCACCCCATCTACGACCATCATCCTTATACATTGTCCATTTTTCCAAAGGAAATTCATTAACCATTCATATGCTGCAGGAGACAATATTTTGATTTGTCGCATCCGTTGCACAAACTTTTTCTTCTGATGCTCAGTAGCAGCCAACCACATTAGTTTTTCGAGTTCACTATTTACAAATTTTTTAATTAAAATTTGCTTTTAAGTGTCGAACACAAAATCTATGGTATGTGTTGGGTGGACTCAACCAATCATAAGATTGAACACATTGCAAGATTCCTTGATGACGGTCAGAGATGAGACCAATTCGTTGTCGTTCACAAACAACATGTGTCCATAATAACTTGAGAAACATGACCAAGGCTCAAAACTCTCACGTGCAACTAAAGCATATGCAAGTGAGAAAATATTTTTATTTGCATCAATCCCAATCGCAATTAACAGTTTGATATCATACAAACCATAAAGATGTGTGCCGTCGTTAGAAATGACCGGCCTACAACTTTTGAAACCATCAATGCTCTGTTTAAAAGCCCCAAAAAGAAATTTAACAGTTTGATAGAAATGAGACCAATTCTTTGTCATTCACAAACAACATGTGTCCATAATAACTTGAGAAATTATGACCAAGACTCAAAACTCTCACGTGCAACTAAAGCATATGCAAGTGGAAAAATATTTCTATTCGCATCAATTCCAACCGCAATTAACAGTTTGATATCATACAAACCATAAAGATGTATGCCGTCGATAGAAATGACCGGCCTACAACTTTTGAAACCATCAATGCTTTGTTTAAAAGCCCAAAAAATCATGACCATCAAAACTCTCACGTGCAACTAAAGCATATGCAAGTGGAAAAATATTTTCATTCGCATCAATCCCAACAACAATTAACAGTTTGATATCATACAAACCATAAAGATGTGTGCCGTCGATAGAAATGACCGGCCTACAACTTTTGAAACCATCAATGCTCTGTTTAAAAGCCCAAAAAATAAATTTAAAAATTTGCTCACCTTGCATTGTTGTAGAATGATGCTCCAACTCAATAATAGTGCATGTATTGAATAATTATAGTGCATCCATATATCGAGGTAATGCCTTAAATGAACTTTCAAAATCACCATAAACCATTCGAAATGCTTTTCTTCGACCTTTTTGTGCTTTTCTATAACTAGGAGTATAGTAATGCTTTCCTTTGATAATTTCACGGATCATCTTAATATTTATGTCTAGATTTTGCATAACATATGGCATTAATGAAGTGGCAATCATGTTATCATTCAAATTGAAATGATCCTCCTTATAATTATATGTAGGACAAGTATGCGATTCAACCATTTTTCCTGTTTTTCACATACCGCTTGAAATCTCTCTAAACCGAATCATCCAATCACACCCTAACTCATGACGTTTGCAAATAACTCTCCAACTTTTACTCTTGGATTGATCACAAAGAAATTCTTTTTTAATAGCAAGACTATATGCTCTTAGTGCAAATTTCATTTGCATCTTATTCATAAATAACATACCTAATTGCATATACAAATTAAATTAATCAACATAAACTAAATAAATAAACAACTACAAAATATTTAGTTTCCAACAATCGAACCTGACCGGATATGTTTAGGATTGTTTGAATTCCAAAGTGTCGTTCGAATGGAACCGTTATCTCTCGTATAGATAGAATCTTCTGTATTTTTTTCAGTGTGATCTAAGTATGAAATCGCTGTAGAATGATAATTAATACTTTGATCTTCAAGTGATGCATTAGGTGCATTAGGTGCATTATCCACATCATCATCGTCGTCATACATATCATCACTGTCTGTTAATTCATGCTCGAAAGGTTCATCATTGTGCAACTCACAAACTCGTTCATCACCCATAACATTATTATTTACAATTTGTGTACAATAATTCACTGCATTTTGAATTTGATCATATCTATAAAAATAATAATATAAATATATTAAATATAAGAAAAATAATTTTAAGAAGTAAGAAAACATTACTTTATTTACCTATCAGTTAAATCCGATAAAAAAATTCAAATATTTGAAATTTTGGCTAGACTCTCTCCCATAATGGCACACTTCAATTCAAAGTAATGATCGTGCGTGTATGTATGAATATATAAGTACATAATTGTTTATGAAATCGCTACGTGAAAAACGATATTTAATAATATTAAAAAAACGAACTAAAATCGTTGTAGTGACAGCGATTTAATATTATTAATATTTAAAAAAAATGATAATAATTTAAGTGAATAAATCATTGGTAAAGCAGCGATTAACTAATTTAAAAAAAAAAAAATTTTAAAATTTTTTTAAAAAAAATTAAGTGTAAATTTTTTTTTTTTAAAAAAAAATTGATTCAAAATCATTGCCTTGGTAGCTAAGGCAGCGATTTGATTTTTTTTTTAAAAAAAATTGATTCAAAACACAACGATTTTATTTTATTTTTTAAAAAAGCAAAAAATAATTTTTTTAAAAAGTCAACGTAAAATCGCTGCCTTTGCAGCGATTTATTAAAAAAATAATAACAAAAAAATATAATTTTAAAAATCGCTCCCTTGGCAGCGATTTGTTTTAAAAAAAAATCTTAAGAAAAAAAGCAAATTTAAACAAACGTTGCTATAGCAGCGATTTTGCTTTTTCCGGCGCCGTTTTGGTTTAAAAAATTTCATATACCGTTTTAGAATTTTTGTTAACATTTTTCACCCTTTAGACTTCGGACTCGAATTTTGACCCGTCCAAGTTTACTTTGGACTCAAATGAACTAAAAATGGGTCTTGACCCGCTTAATCTGAATAATATTAATATGTTAGATAAGTTTGTTAACCACAATTTGAATTCAACTCAATAATTTATTTTTAAAAAGTTACAAATGGATAGATAAATCTTAAAACATATACAATAGATAGTAATTCATACATTCAATATAGGAACATACATTACATCAAGACAAAAGAGTCTTAAAATGAGTTGAAATTGGAGATTAAATTGAGCTCAATTAAGGATTCTCTTAAAATTGGTTAAAGCTTGAATGAGTTGAAATTGAACAAAATTAAAATTGGATAAATTACTTATATACACAACTTTACTTATTGTATTCTCCATTTTTCCCTACCTTTTTTAAATATTTCATAAATTCATTATTTCTTTCAATTTTCAAAAATTTCAGATACATAAGATCAATCAGTCAAAACTCATGTTTACTACTCCACTTTTCACTCCTCTTTTCTCTCCCTAAATTCATTCCACATTCTCAGCAGTTACAACTTTCAAATTAATTTGATTTTCAAAAGGATTTTCTCTCTCAAATCAATAAATTTCAAACTTTTGAATAGGTAGGATTTTGTCTTCTCCATTGATGTTTTCTTCCATTTTTTTTCTTGATTTTTTCTAATACATGTTGGCTAGGCCCCTTCATTTAGTATTCGGGTTGAGTAATAAATTCTTCTAATACTAATATGAGATCTTGGGGTTCATCTCGTCCTGCTTCAAATGTCGTTGTTGGTAGACTTGTTATGAAAATGAATTGACAAGGTTTTTATTGTGCATTCAGTGGACTACCACAAATGCAACAACAATCTGATACATTATCGATATATTGAGAAGAAGAAGGAGAAGGAGAAGGAGAAGGAGAAGGAGAAGTAGATCCGATCATTGGGCTTTTTTTCAATTTTTTCTTATTCATCTTTTTTATATAAATGTGAATTCGTATTTTTAATATATCTAGTTTTTTTTGTTTTTTTAAATTAATGTATAATGCTTTCTTTTCAACATTAGGATACATTACAATTTAATCATGAATATATCGTATTAAAATTGTATAATCTATCATGTATCAATTGTTGTTATGTATCTGTAGTGTTTAGTTTTTGTTCATACTTATTTAAATTAGAAGACTATGTGCATGTACACATTACTCAATAAATATACTTGATACATAAATTCTATTATCATATAGACAAAGCACCGTGTGTCAAATTAATTGATAAGATGTAATTTAGGATCTTACTATGAGATTTATGTAAATTATACTAATTTTATTCATTATTTGAGAAGTTGTAATTTTCTGAAATTATTGATACAAAAGTAATATTTAATAGTAGTGGACATTTTTGTATCATGTGTGAACTTGTTGTAATTATGTGAAGTTATTGATACAAAAATAATGTTCATTGTTGTATCATTCAAACTCTGCATTATTAGAGTGTGTATCAAATACAAAAAATTTACTAAAATGTATCAAATACACACATAAGATACATTACCAGTTACTAGTTTGACCATAATTCATTATTTGTATAATGTTTAAATGATGGATAATTTTTGTATCATGTTCAATTGGTAGGCATTTAGTATCATATATATATATATTTGTCAGAGTTTATAGATCATCAATTTGCATTGAGCATTCGTTACTATTTTTTTTATCATTATATATCAACTAAACATTAAGATACTTTGTAGTTATAATTATGTATCATATGATTAACTTGACATGTTTCTCATGATGATTTACTTTTTATAACTATTTTTGTTGAGTTCCTTAGTAACGAAATCAACATACTATCAAATGATTTTCAAGTTGATTATCTGCACACAAGATATGAAGCACTATTATGAAAATAAAATACTGAAAAGGCTAAGTCACACTATTTTAGGGATAAAGATGATCATCCAAAGCTCAAGAATCGCTTTATTCCACTGCAACAACATGATTTGATTAATGTTGAATAGTGATTACGTACCAATGAATAGACACCATTTGATATTTTATTTCTTTTTTGTTTAAGACAATCTTACTTAAATTTTAGAGTGTTACTCTAAAATTATTTCATATTATGTCTGAATTTGAATATATTTGTCATTAATTATATCATGTAATCTTTTTTTTATATTTTGTGTTTTAATTATAGTAATCTTGATACACAACAGATCATCTGATACTTAAAACATTCACATTATATAATTAGATGTCATAAAAATAAGTATCGTATTCGTAACATTTTTTATTCAAATGTCATTATAAAGAACTCATTAGTTATGACATAATGTATATGATACAATAAATATAAGCCACAACAAAGTATATATAGTAAACATTTATGTATCATATACACATAAACTCTTTATTAGAATGTGATACATTCAAAATTTGATTTTTTTTAAACATAACATGTCACAAATTATTTATCATATATATCATTGACACATAAAGATGAAAAAAAATAATGTAACATTCATATTTTTCTTAATTACTACAATTGATTTATACATCTTAATTGATACATATTAACATTGTTTATCAAATACACAATATTAATCTGATACATTTATAAAAAACAATCATTTACATAAGTTAATTATATAAACGTATCTGACACAACTCAATTGTTAGTCCCTTTGTTACGTGTATCATATACAATCAAATAGAAATTAACGATCACACTATAACTCACAAAATTACTACACATACTCTTCGTTTACTACGAATGTATCACAACTTACATATTCATATCAAGAGTTTTTTTTTTTTTTTGAATTTTCGACACACACAATTTCTCCAGATGTAGAAACAATGTAATGTATCAAATTTTTTGAAGGTATCCAACCTCATGTTTCTTTACTTCGATGTACCAACTTACTCACATATCATTCCTAATAATCAATGGAGAAGATTTACTTTATACCCTATATTGAATGTTAATTTTTTCCTTCTTAATGCATTAATATTCAATTCTGTCGTAATGGTTGAAATTTAGTTGATGAATGAAATATTTTCATCAACGATGTTTTTTTCACTTTTTTATCATTCATAACTAACCTCGTTATTCCAAGATTTTTTAGTGTCTCAGCAAAATCGAAATATTCATTATGTATTTTATGAAATTATCAGCTACTGAATGAACTACTACTACAACAATCATCATCTAATACTTGAAATCTTGATTTCACAGTGTCGAGTGACATTGTCACTAATCCAAACACTCTATTAGTCATAACCGCACTCAATTATTGAAATACAAATATTGTCTTTCCATCTGGCCTTTAGCCGTCGTCGTCATCTTTCTTGAAGAAAAAAGAAAACTAATCTGAATATTAATCTATCTTTTCTATTAAAATTGATTAAACGAAGAACATAGAAAAGATATTTGAATTTTTAATTTTCAAGTTTCAACTGTTTTGGATCTCGTAAGATATGTGAGTGGATAATTGATAATAATGTGAAACTGAAAAGCGTCAATCATGTGATCTGAATTTAATTTTGAAATTACTTCCCTTATTACGCTTAACAAACGTAGTTGATGTATCAACAATAATGTATCCTCCCGATTAGTTATGTATTCGGAAGACCTTAAAAACATGAGATTTATGTAATTAGAAAAAGAGTATGGATAAGATGTAATTTCACTCTTACACTATGTGATTATTAAAATTTATACATTAAAATTATCTCGAGTCACTTCACATTTTTTCTTAGTCTCAATTCTTTTTCCAGAAGTTTATTTACATGCAAAGTCAATCAACATTTAGATATATTTGAGTCTTACAATACTATTTTTTTCCAATAACACATTGATACATTCTTAATGAAATAAGTTTTTTTTATTAGCTTAAATAAAATAGAGTAGGTTTGACTTATATGGCGATAGTTCATTAATTTGCTTATGATTTGTTGTAAAAATGAATGCCCTTAAAAGAGAATGGAAAAAAGAAGAGAAACAATAAATATTCACGTGCATTTAATGAGCAAATATTACCCTGTAAAGCTCAATTTTAAAACAAGTATAAGAACATGTGTTGAATTGCATTTTTGAGATATTTTTGCATTAGAATAACCTTTAAGCAGTTTTATAGTATTTGGGTGAAATAAAAAAATGCTTATAAACACTTATTTTAAAGTTAAAACATAAAAAATAAATCAAAATCCACAAGTTAAAATTGCTAACTTATGACTTCTTATTTATAAGTCAAAATTCAAAGTCAATTTAGACAAACTCTAAATCAAGTAAACATATTAAACATACAATCTTTGCCTATTTGGTTTCAATCCATCAAGAGTTCAAATCAAAGTATCAATTAATTGTATCATTAATATCATTATATTCTGTCAATAACAACAATATTCAATTCATCATGTCATCTCACAACGCAAACAACATGCAAACCATAGGGAATGTCTTAAATCAATGACTCACAATGGACAAATTTATATTCTCACACGGACATCAATGATTTTTAAAACTTAACAATTTTAAGTTATATAATCATATACTTAAATTCAGAGTTATCAATATAGGTCATTCAAGTTCATCCAAAGTAGTTCATACAGGCTTTGAAATTTGACATATCAAAATGGACTAGCTCATATCTTTAGCAGAAAAGAAGACATCAAATCCAATCCATCATTACGTGGGTTGTGGGACACGCCGGTCCAACCCACTTTCTTGTAATTTTTTATATTTAAATTATAATTTTGAAATATTAACATAAATATTTACAAGACAATATTACATGCAGGTGTGGATTTAGGTGTACAGGTGGGGGTGTCACGACACCCAGTGTTTTCGAACAGGAGCGGCTCTAGTAAATCGGAGGCCTAAAGCCAAATTTAAATGGAGACCTTAAATTTGAATATATATTTTTATAAAATTTATTATAGTCAATAACTTAATCTTTCTTGAGACATAGTATTCATAATTTGTCAAACTTCTATTACTTCTTTATTCTTTTATATAAAAAATTATTTTCTACAAATAATACTCGATATTTTTAAAAAAAAAAGACTTATAACCTATTTTTTTTTTTAAATGAGGCCCCGCAAATTTGGGGGCCTAAGGCGATTGCTTTTTTTGCAAAGCTGTAGAGCCGCCCCTGTTTTCGAAAAAAACGTTGTATACACATGTATATATGTATAATAATTAAATATTTATTACTTTTGTCACCTAATGACTATACAACATAATAGCCCAATTGACAAAGGAGAAGGTGTACCACCTTGTCAACCCGGGTTCAAACCTCAACAAAAACATTTAAATTTTTTTGTTTGCTCCTTTTTTTCTTTTTCTTTTCTTTTTCTCCATTCATTCTTATTTATTTACTATTCTTTATCAATTCAAATTGACCCCTTTTCATAATTAATTTTTATTTATTTTTTACTTTCTCTCGCACTAATTATTAATCTATTGATTTGAGTGTAACGTGTTTATTTTGTTTTATCAATTAGTGAGTACTGAATTATGAGCGTCAAATAAATATTATTAAGAATATATTTAAATAATAGTTTTTAGAAAAAAACATAAGTTTCAATTTATTTATTTTTAAATTTAAAGGTTCTTTCGATCTTCACCGACGTTTTTGCTAAGTAAGATGAATAGGCTAAAACTATAATTTTTATTATTTCCCAATTATATATCTCCAACAACACATAAAGTCAATGGAATATGAATATATTATGTTAATATTATTAGATGGTTTATACAAGCTCAAATTTTAACGTGACTTTTTTTCCCCAAAGTTTCAGCGAATAAGACATTTAATTCCAAAAAGAAAATAAAATTGAATTGTTTAGTTATCTCTGATCACATAATATCTAAAAGAAAATATTACTATAGGCACATTTGATCGATTTGTTTATAAAATAAAATAAAATTAATAACCTGAATTGTAACCCAAAATTAAAGCAACCATTCCTTTTATCTTAATTGAATGTTATGGCACCCCCGACCTTCGAATTCTAGATCCGCCTTTGATTACATGATATTATTATACAACGATATTTGGGTACTATATAAGAAGAAATGACTTTCTTAATCTCAAATATCTATTAAATTAAATAGCTTTTGGACATGACAACACTCGAACCATGTCACGCCCCGAGCTACCCCCGAGACGCGAACACGGAACCTAGGACCACAAGTGATCCCAAGCTAACCCTGCTGGCATGATCATGAGCATACTAAAGAATAATAAACTGATGCGGAAGCTAAATCATAATTTAATCTGAAAAGATGGGAAATACCCATATGCTAAAACTAAGATATATAAAAAACTGATCAGTTTAATACAAAGAAATATTAACTCACTACTAAGCTGAAACTAACTATGTCTGAAAATAGCCTCTAAACTGGACTAGAAATACTGGGACAAGCCCCAGCTAAATCTAGCAAAAACTGAAACTAAATGACTAAAGACTGAAATGAAACTCATGACTGTTGTCCTCGGAGAATGAGGACTCACCACTGAATCTGCTGAACTGGAGATCGGGAAATCGATCTATGTGTGATCTGGATGCTGAGAACCTGAACCTACATCACGAGAAGATGTAGCGCACGTATGCGTCAGTACTTGAAAGGTACTGAGCATGTAGGATAGAGTAAAGCTGAAATAAAACATAACTGAACAAGCACAAAAGCAAGTATAATAATCTGAACATGATATACTGAATTTCTGAGCTAACTGAATGCAATGACCAATTTATAACATGCTAAAACTGAATACTGAATATACTGATAAATGGTCATGCAGAGAGTCTGACTGAACTGTGGGAGCTACTAATAACCGATAATAAAACCACATGAGCTAAATGTGGAGTCCGATGTATACGCCCCATCGAGAGGACCCAATATACCCTGCCAAAGGTATAAAGGCATGCTGGCGTGATCACTAAACTGATTGCCCACAGAGGGACTTACAACCTACTTGGCTAGTAGTTCTGGGACTATTGGGTACGCTAAACCCTAGTCCAACTCGGTATTATGCTACTCCCAATGAATTCTGTAAATTAACTGATTATGTCTGAGTTTCTGTAAATACTGGATAGCTCGAAACTGAACATGCAAACTGAGAATGCAACAATTAATCTGGTAATTATGCATTTATAACTGAGGCATGTATATCTGAAGTGTCTGAAATATCTGACCTAGCATGTGTAATTCAAGACTAAAGAAATACAAAGCTAGGGTTCTGAAATTCATGCGATAATCTGAGTAATAGAATGATAATCTGCTTTGGAACATATATTTAATAAATTCATGAAGTTCTATCAAAGTTCTAGAAACCCTAGGTTTAATCATGATAAGAAAATCAAGAATCTGACTGAAAACTAGGGACCCAATGGGTGAAAGGAACCCACTAGTGAAATCCCGCATACCTGGTGATGAAATCCACGGAAAAATAATTAAGTTTCTGGGCTGGAACTGCTGGAGCTTGTGGCGTTCTTGAACTAGGGTTCTTGAGCTTTTTTTCTCCTCTCTTGCTTCTAATTTTCTAGTTTTGATTTAATGATTTGACTTGGATATGTTTTAATTATGTTTCTAGGATTAAACTGACTAAAATCTGATGATTTAGGGTCAAAACGACGTAACTTATGGTTTAAACGGAGTGGGAAAGGTCAAAAAGACCCCTGGGAAGGTTGCTGTCGGGCCACACGACGGCCAGGACTGACGGTCCGTCGTGTTCCCGACGCCCCGTCGTTGGATCCGTCGTGAGGGCCTGTTCGACAGGCCTTTACTAAAATGGGCATAACTTTTACTCGGAGGTCTGATTTTAGCAAGGTCGGTGGCTATGGAAAGATAATTCAATTATATATCTGTGGGTAGGTCATGAGAGACCTAATTCATTTTGTGATAAGAGTTATGATCATTTTAAGTTGACCCAACTGCATTTCCCCTTAACTGTCTGCAAAATTTCTTTTTTTGAAAAACTAATTTTTGGTCTGTTTTGGCTACGGGGTGTTACATTATCTCCCCCTTGGGAACATTCGTCCTCGAATGAAGACTAAACTATCTGAAATGAGGGAGAGAGCTGCAAACCCCACTACTAAACACTGAGAACTGAGTTTCTGACTGAATTGAGTTCTGAGTACATGCAATTACGCTGAAAATGCAAGTACAAACTGAGGGAACATGATTCTAAAACTGAATTTACGCATGAATGACTGTAAAACTGAAGAGGAACTATTACCTCAAGCTGGAGTGGAATCGGAAGGAAAAAGGTAAGGATACTTGGCTTTCATGGCTGCTTCTGCTTCCCAAGTAGCTCCCTCTACGGACTGACTCCTCCACAAAACCTTGACTGAAGCGACTTCTTTGTTTCTCAACCTTCTAACCTGACGGTCAAGAATCTCAACTGGTACATCCTCATAAGAAAGACTATCTTTCACCGCCACACTCTCTAATGGCACTATAGAGGCTGGATCACCCACACACTTCTTCAAGAGTGAGATGTGGAAGACCGGATGCACTGCTACTAATTCTGCTGGCAACTCTAACTCATATGCCACCTTGCCAACCCTTTTCAATATCTTGTAAGGCCTACATATCTAGGACTGAGCTTCCCTTTCTTTCCAAATCTCATCACCCCTTTCATAGGTGAGACTTTCAGAAAAACCCAATCATCAACTTGGAACTCTAGTTCCCTTCTCCTTACATCTGCATAAGATTTCTGACGACTTTGGGCTGTCTTAAGTCTATCTCTAATGAGTTGAACTTTCTCCATAGCATAAAGGACTGAATCTGGCCCTATCAAAGCTGCTTCACCTACTTCAAACCAACCAACAGGAGATCTACATCTACGCCCATATAAAGCCTCATAAGGGGCCATCTGAATGCTGGAATGGTAGCTATTATTGTAGGCAAACTCAATAAGAGGAAGGTGATCATCCCAACTACCTTTGAAATCGATCACACAAGCTCTCAACATATCCTCTAAGGTCTGAATGGTACGCTCTGCCTGCCCATCCGTCTGTGGATGAAATGTGTACTAAGGTTAACTTGAGTACCAAGACCTTTTTGAAATGACTTCCAGAAATGAGAGGTAAACTGAGGACCTCTATCTGAGATGATAGACAAAGGAACCCCATGCAACCTCACAATTTCATTAAGGTAAAGCTTAGCATAGTCCTCTGCCGAATATGTAGTCTTGACCGCCAAAAAGCGAGAAGACTTAGTCATCCTATCGACTATCACCCAAATTGAGTCATGCTGTCTGCGAGTACGAGGTAACCCTGTGATGAAATCCATATTGATCACATCCCACTTCCAAGTAGGAATATCGATCTCTTGAGTCATACCTCCTGGTTTCTGATGTTCTACCTTGACTTGCTGGCAATTGGGGCACTTACTCACAAAGTCTGCTATATCCCTCTTCATGCCATTCCACCAATAGACTTCCCGCAGATCGCGGTACATCTTAGTGGCACCTGGATGAATAGAATACCTGGAGTTATGAGCTTCTGCAAGAATATGCTTCTCAACTCTCCCACATCAGGAACACACAATCTACCTTGGTAGCGAAGTACACCATCTCCCCTTGGGAGAAAACCTCCACTCTCTGATTGTTGACTGCACCCTTTAGTTCAAGCAAGATCGGATCACTCTCTTGCTTTTCCTTAACCTCCACTACCAAAGACGATTCTGCCCCATTCTGAACTGTTACACCGCTGTCTGATATGCTCATAAGGCGAACTCCCAAGCGAGCAAGCCTGTGAACATCCTTCACTAGCTCCTTTCTTTTTTCCTCAACATGGGCTACACTACCCATAGATAATCTACTAAGAGCATCGGCCACTACATTCGCCTTTCCAGGATGATAATGCACACTCATATCATAATCCTTAAGGAACTCAAGCCATCTCCTCTGGCGAAGATTCAACTCTTTCTGGGTGAACACATACTGAAGGCTCTTATGATCGGTGAACACATCTACATGAACACCATACAAGTAGTGTCTCCATATCTTGAGTGCAAACACCACTGCTGCAAGCTCGAGGTCATGAGTTGGATAGTTCTTCTCATGCACCTTAAGCTGTCTAGAGGCATAAGATATAACCTTATCTCTTTGCATCAACACACAACCAAGGCCAACTCTGGATGCATCGCAATAGATCACATAACCATCTGAACCCTCTGGTAGAGTCAAGACAGGAGCTGTAGTCAATCTAGTTTTCAATTCTGCGAAGCTTTTCTCACAATCATCTGACCATTGGAACTTGACCATCTTCTGAGTCAACCTAGTCAATGGTGAGGCTATGGATGAAAATCCTTCCACGAACCTCCTGTAATAACCCGCTAGACCTAAGAAACTTCTGATATCTGTAGCAGAGGTAGGTCTGGGCCATTGTTTCACTGCTTCTATCTTCTGTGAATCTACGCGGATCCCTTCGCTAGATACAATGTGACCAAGAAAAGCAACGGATTGCAACCAAAACTCACATTTGCTAAACTTAGCGAATAACTGGCGATCCTTGAGAGTCTGTAGAACAATTCTCAAATGACTTGCATGTTCTTCCTCACTCCTAGAGTAAATGAGGATATCATCAATAAAGACGATAACGAACAAGTCCAAGTACTGTTTGAACACTCTGTTCATCAAATCCATGAAAGCTGCAGGAGCATTGGTTAGTCCAAACGACATAACTACAAATTCATAATGACCATACCGAGTTCTGAAGGCTGTTTTCGGAATGTCACTATCTCTGACTCTGAGCTGATGATAACCCGATCTGAGGTCTATCTTTGAGAAATGACTAGCACCCTGAAGTTGGTCAAACAAGTCATCAATCCTGGGGATGGGATACTTATTCTTGATTGTGACCTTGTTCAACTGTCTATAGTCAATGCACATTCTGAGAGAACCATCTTTCTTCTTTACAAACAATACTGGTGCACCCCATGGTGAAATACTAGGTCTGATGAAACCCTTATCTAGAAGGTCTTTCAACTGCTCTTTCAATTCCTTAAGCTCTGCTGGAGCCATTCTGTAAGGAGGAATAGAAATAGGCTGGGTATCTGGAAGGAGATCAATTCCAAAGTCGATTTCCCTTTCGGGAGGGATCCCGAGAAGATCTTTTGGAAATACTTATGGAAATTCACAGACTACTGGAATTGACTCAAGAGTTGGGGTTTCAAGGCTAGAATCCTTAACCCGAACTAGATGATAGAGATAACCCTTAGATATCATCTTTCTGGCCTTAAGGTAAGAAATAAATCGACCCATAGGCGCTAGGCTACTACCCTTCCATTCTAAGATTGGTTCGTCTGGAAACTGAAAACGAACAATCATAGTTCTACAATCGACTGAGGCATAACATGAGTGCAACCAATCCATGCCTAGAATGACATCGAAGTCTACCATTTCTAACTCTACTAGATCTGCTGAGGTGACTTTCTGAGAGACTGTGACAGGGCAATTTCTGTATACCCGTCTAGCTATAACTGGGTCACCGACTGGAGTAGAGACTGAGAAAAGTTCTGAGAGAGTTTCTGAACTAACACTGAATCGGACTGCTATACTGAGTTACAAAAGACAAAGTCATGTCCGTTGTCTGAGTGAACCATATGTGAGTCACATCCTTGAGTTGGTAGGATGCCAATCTCACCTATCACTACCAGTTACTGACATCACACCAAATATTTTCTTGACCTTGTCAATGAACTTCTACGGGTCCTTACCAACTTGCGACCCTGAAAACTTAGGTGGATTCATCCTAACGAAATCACAAACTCTGGCTGCCACTAATCGATCATTTCTATTAGTAGGAACTCGAACCTACTGATTGTTCTTGTTGTTCATACTCTGAGCCAAAAACTGGCATTCTGAAACTCTGCATTTGAACTTCCTTATCTGGTACTAGAGAAACTGCGTTAGCATTGCGTGTATTAGCATTCCATGCCTAAGCTCTACGAGAATGCATGATCTTAAGCGCATAACGATGGATTAGAAAGAAGATCATACCAACGCACGATAAGAATATCAAGAAAGTGAAGTTTTCCTAAAACACTTCATAGCCTCCCTCTCATTAGATGTGGTGCACTTCACACCCATGAAAAGGACTCTACTTAGTGCGGCTTTTCAGACATCCTAGGACTTTTGAATCTAGTGCTCTGATACCAAGTTTTGTCACGCCCCGAGCTACCCCCGAGACGCGGACACGGAACCTAGGACCACAAGTGATCCCAAGCTAACCCTGCTGGCATGATCATGAGCATACTAAAGAATAATAAACTGATGCGGAAGCTAAATCATAATTTAATCTGAAAAGATGGGAAATACCCATATGCTAAAACTAAGATATATAAAAAACTGATCAGTTTAATACAAAGAAATTTTAACTCACTACTAAGCCGAAACTAACTATGTCTGAAAATAGCCTCTAAACTGGACTAGAAATACTGGGACAAGCCCCAGCTAAATCTAGCAAAAACTGAAACTAAATGACTAAAGACTGAAATGAAACTCATGACTGTTGTCCTCGGAGAATGAGGACTCACCACTGAATCTGCTGAACTGGAGATCGGGAAATCGATCTATGTGTGATCTGGATGCTGAGAACCTGAACCTACATCACGAGAATATATAGCGCACGTATGCGTCAGTACTTGAAAGGTACTGAGCATGTAGGATAGAGTAAAGCTGAAATAAAACATAACTGAACAAGCACAAAAGCAAGTATAATAATCTGAACATGATATACTGAATTTCTGAGCTAACTGAATGCAATGACCAATTTATAACATGCTAAAACTGAATACTGAATATACTGATAAATGGTCATGCAGAGAGTCTGACTGAACTGTGGGAGCTACTAATAACCGATAATAAAACCACATGAGCTAAATGTGGAGTCCGATGTATACGCCCCATCGAGAGGACCCAATATACCCTGCCAAAGGTATAAAGGCATGCTGGCGTGATCACTAAACTGATTGCCCACAGAGGGGACTTACAACCTACTTGGCTAGTAGTTCTGGGACTATTGGGTACGCTAAACCCTAGTCCAACTCGGTATTATGCTACTCCCAATGAATTCTGTAAATTAACTGATTATGTCTGAGTTTCTGTAAATACTGGATAGCTCGAAACTGAACATGCAAACTGAGAATGCAACAATTAATCTGGTAATTATGCATTTATAACTGAGGCATGTATATCTGAAGTGTCTGAAATATCTGACCTAGCATGTGTAATTCAAGGACTAAAGAAATACAAAGCTAGGGTTCTGAAATTCATGCGATAATCTGAGTAATAGAATGATAATCTGATTTGGAACATATATTTAATAAATTCATGAAGTTCTATCAAAGTTCTAGAAACCCTAGGTTTAATCATGATAAGAAAATCAAGAATCTGACTGAAAACTAGGGACCCAATGGGTGAAAGGAACCCACTAGTGAAATCCCGCATACCTGGTGATGAAATCCACGGAAAAATAATTAAGTTTCTGGGCTGGAACTGCTGGAGCTTGTGGCGTTCTTGAACTAGGGTTCTTGAGCTTTTTTTCTCCTCTCTTGCTTCTAATTTTCTAGGTTTTGATTTAATGATTTGACTTGGATATGTTTTAATTATGTTTCTAGGATTAAACTGATTAAAATCTGATGATTTAGGGTCAAAACGACGTAACTTATGGTTTAAACGGAGTGGGAAAGGTCAAAAAGACCCCTGGGAAGGTTGCTGTCGGGCCACACGACGGCCAGGACTGACGGTCCGTCGTGTTCCCGACGCCCCGTCGTTGGATCCGTCGTGAGGGCCTGTTCGACAGGCCTTTACTAAAATGGGCATATCTTCTTACTCGGAGGTCTGATGTTAGCAAGGTCGGTGGCTATGGAAAGATAATTCAATTATATATCTGTGGGTAGGTCATGAGAGACCTAATTCATTTTGTGATAAGAGTTATGATCATTTTAAGTTTACCCAACTGCATTTCCCCTTAACTGTCTGCAAAGTTTTTTTTTTTCGAAAAACTAATTTTTGGTCTGTTTTGGCTACGGGGTGTTACAAACCAAATAGAGATATTAATAAGAAAACTACTAAATAATTAATTTAGTAATAATATAACTAGACAAAGAGAACTATAAACTTGTTATATCAATATATTATGATTTAAGTAGACTTTAAATTTGAGTTCTTGTTGTTATTTACTTATTTTTATGATGGGTGTGATAATAATGATGTGAACTAGCATTTTCAAGAATTTCTCGTTCAACATTCGATGATCACATATATTTGTGTCACGCCATTTATATGTTATCCCCACACTACCATGCATGTATAATATAATGTTTGTATAAAATTTCTATTAATATCAAAATTTTAATTTATCTAACCTTACATGCGCTTTAACATCTCATAATCACATCTCCATGTTCAATCAGTTCTAAAAATCAACTTTAGTAAAAAAATATATCTAACAATATCAAACGAATCTAGTAGTATGCTTCAATGACTTTTGCTGTGGCGTGTGGATTATGACTCGTAAGATGTTCTGAGCCACAAGTATGCATCTTTTCATACTTTTTAATATAAAATTTATCAGAATTTTCAACTTTCACCGCTCTTAGCCACCACTTGCAGTCAGGATGCTCACATTTGACACAATACACTGAACGTGAATTAATTACCTTCTTCAATCTAAATTTTTTTTTGACACATGCAATATTTAATTCTTCCTTATTCTTGAACGACATATTTTTGTAAAAGCCTGTTCCATCTTCTTGAGCATGACTGAATTAAGTTAATTAATTATCAACTATAACAAAAATTAATTAAGTGTACAAAGAGAATGAAAATTTAGAAATAAGTAAATTTATAAGTTCATAGTACTTGCCTATCAGCAACTTCACCAATAATGGGCAATTTCTTCCGAACTTCAGGAGGAAGAATATCTTGACCTTCACACTCTTCATTCGGAATATTCATATCCATCCTACCACATTCATCGTTCAACACTTGTTGATCATCACAAAAATTATGACTCTCCACCAATCTTTCAACCATGTAGATCCTTAAAACACCTCTAGGTTCATCTTCCAAATAAGTACTTAAACTAAGTTGATCATTTATCTTAAAAGGAGCCGTCTTATGCTTTTCACCACAACTATGCAGGTAAGTGATCACAATATCTTTCAACTCACAATTTAATTTACAACAAGTAATGATTTTATTCGCAAAATCATCATATGTAATATCTCGATGCACAATCATCGCAATTGTCGTTGGCAATTCTTTACTCTTCCAACGTAAAATATAACGATTGTTGGACTCGACCCATTCACCATTACAATCAACTGGTAGTACTATTCTATCTCCCATTAATGATGTTGAAGATACCTGAAAATATTCTAACTTAGAACTAAGAAATTGATCATAACAAAAATTATATTAAAATATCACAACTGTTGTAAGTTATTCAGCAGCTGCTGAAATAGATATAGCAATTGCGGTAATTATTCAACAACATCATTTATCTAGCAATTACGACAATTATTTAATAACATCATTCAGCAATTGCTGTTAATTATTGAAACAGTCCTATCAGTTGATGAAATTTATTATACATTAGTGGCAAGAAATATAACACAAAAATCAAATTTTTAAATGAATAATGTATGCAAACAATACTATTAACTTGTTAAAATGATTGAAAATTACTAGTTAAGAAGTAATTTCTAAAGCTTTAGACCTTTTCAAATCACATGTTGAATCAAAATTTGAGATTCTCCCTTCTCAAATTCTTCAAATAAGAAATCTATAACAAGATGCAACACCAATAAAAACCAAAAAGAAGAAGAAGAAGAGGAGAAAGAAGAGCCAGTGATGAAGATGAGAAGCAATGAAAGAAAACGTGAAAAGAGTGGGAGTTGGTAAAGAAAAAAAAAACTGATTTGAGAATCTTCCTATTTAGAAATTTAGGGTTTTAATTAAATTTGGGTGAAAGTGTAAAAACAAAAACTTGAGGATCTATTTAACTATTTTTAAAAATTAATTAAAAATTTATCACCTACACTTAATAATTAAAACTAGTGTTACTCTTTTTAAATTTTAAAACTTCTTTGTCACCTATAATTAATTCCCCCTATTTAGTGAAATTAAACATGAGATATCATGATTTTCAAATCATCTTATTAACGACTCGATCATGTCATTATTTTTAAAAATTAATTAAAAATTTGTCACGTACACTTAATAATTAAAACTAGTGTCACTCTTTTTAAATTTTAAAACTTCTTTGTCACCTATAATTAATTCCCCCTATTTAGTGAAATTAAACATGAGAATAATGATTTTCAAATCATCTTATTAACGACTCGGTCATGTCATTGGGTGCACTGTTGACTAAAATTTAAAGGGGCGTGAATTAAAAAAAAAAAATTCTTTAATCGATTGTCTGAATGGAAGAGTTGATTTGCCTACAGATTATTGTCATATATAATAACTAAAGGCGAAATGGTCTGATGAATCTTTATACTTTTATCAGTTTGTTTTCTAAACCCTTCTACTTATTCCTTTGTCATCTAGATTCTTAAACTTAATTAAAATGAGACTTTTAAGCCCCTTCAACCATGTGTGTACTTAATTAAAATGAGACTTTTAAGCCCCTCCAATTATGTGTGTAGCTCACTATCTATTATATAATTTACATGTCATATTCACGTCAGATATATTAATGCCACATCATAATTATTTCATAACTATTTTTAAAATTATTAACCAAAATGATTTAATAAAATATAAAATAATAACATTTTAATTTATTTTTGACATTTTTTAAAGTAAAATTCCATACATTCAAAATTTTCA
Source organism: Solanum lycopersicoides (assembly GCA_022817965.1). Lineage (NCBI taxonomy): Eukaryota > Viridiplantae > Streptophyta > Magnoliopsida > Solanales > Solanaceae > Solanum > Solanum lycopersicoides. The sequence goes on along the minus strand of CM040622.1, from coordinate 11,681,953 downwards.
CGACCAATATCAATACGTGCTGATTTTGTTTGCAGTGGGTTACAAGTCACCTGGACAAATAAATTTGGTTGCTTTGAATTTCTTCAACACATTTGATTCTCTTAAGCATTTCGGCCAACAAATACTATGCAGAGAGAGGGATCGAGAATGAAGAAGGAGGTTTGCTCTTGTTTGCGAGCTCGACTTTAGAATCCCTCATTCAATCAGCTCTGGATTTTCAAGTTTCTCCGATCGTCAAATACTCACTATTTTCACTTTTCACCAACTGATTCTACCCATCTCTTACCAGAGAAGGAATCGAAGATGCTAAGAGCTGGCTCATAGGGCCTATGAGAGAAGGCAATTTTCAGCTATTTGCGCTTATTGCGATATGGATCTTAAGCAAAACTCACGATTTTTCTTCTCTAAGAGTCAAATCCTTCAAGTCTCTAGCTGACAACACCATAAAAGAGCAACATTTTACAACAAAGGATTTTCTGGAAGCTAAGCCAGTGATTGAAATTTGAGATCGGCATGTTAAGCATTCCCTTTCGTTTTGATGAACTAAACTTTGGGGAAGAAGAAATGGTTTTTTAATTATTTAAAAAAAAATATTTCTTTAATGATCGAAGAAACTTCTGGGTTTATGTGCTCAGATGTTAATTTTACTTTTTTTCTTTTTTTAAAAAAGATTATTTCTATTGTTTTGTTTTACGTTCTGACTCTTTGTTTTCTTTTCAGATGGGTCATGGCAAGATATTGAAGAAAATATTCTGCATTTATTTTGATTTTTAATATAATAGGACATATGGCCCTTTGAGTTCAAAAAAAATTAACCTACAAAAATTATTCACTCGCCTTAAGGTGCGTGAAGTCACACACTTTTGCCAACTTAGTCATTTTAAAGACACATAAGTTTGGTCAATGGTCAGAGGAATTTGTTAAATTGTGTTTTATTGAGTTTAAGGATCCATATGACAAAAGGATAAGTAGAAAGGTTCAAAATACAAATTGATACAAGTTTAAGGGTCCACTAGACCATTTCTAAATAACTAAATATCAAGCGTGAAAGTAAAGATGATAGAAAATTTCATATTGGTTTGGATTACCAATGTGATGTCTAGTCTAGTTCTCTTAGGGTTTAAGGGTTCCCTTAAGAGCTCTTTGTAGACTGTACAACAATTTTAATTCTTAACTTCTAATCAACTTTGTTTTCAAGACACAACATCGACTTGTAGAATCTCAGTTATTTTTTCTTTTTTTTCTTACAATTGCAGACAAAGAATACAATGTTTTATGAAAGATAAAAGAAATATAATACATCAATTGAAGTAAAGTGCGCCGATTTCTCCTAATTCTAAAGCTAGTTTATATAGTCCAACTCTTTGTTATTGTAAAGAAAATCTAAGAATACGTTTTTCAATGAAGGATTGTAATGATTCCTTGATTGAGGATGATTGTATTATCATATTCATGTCGTGCAATAATTTCATTCCATCTTTGATTTGGTCTTATTGTAAGTTTCTTCTTCTAGCGTGGTGCTTTCTTTCTCGTAAATATGGACTTGATGATATTCTTTTCCTAATCTTGGCTTGCATATTTCTTGTTAAGACAAATTTCCTTCTTGATTGTATCCATCTATCTTTGTGATTTACTTGTTTGTAGTGTGTGATCTTTTGTCATCTTGATTGATTCTCCAAATGATTTTGATTTGCTATGATTTATTTTTATTTTTTTATCTTTATGCTATCATTTTGTATTTCTTCTCCTCTCAAGAATTATTTTATTTAAGGATCATTAATCAAAATCAATAAGTCATATGGGGCTAACATTGAGATGTATATATAAACAATTCTATATACATAGGGATGGCAATAGGGCGGGATGAATTTAAGGTTATGCAGGGCGGGTTTAAAGTTTTGCGAGACGGGTGGAATGCGGGACGGGTTGAAGTGGGTTTTTTAAAATTAATGTGCGGGCGGGGATTAATTGCGGATTTATGTGATTTTATGTGGGTTCAAACTTAATTTTAACTTCTTAGATGTTATAAGAGTGATAGAGTGTTATTTATTAAGAGAACTTTTTTAAAACTACTAAAATATTCAAGATAATAATGAAAATTGTTCAACAAAAAATAATACATTCTCTTACATGTTTCCCAATTGACATCTAAAACAAATTTTTAAATCATTATACTATTAAGTTAATACAATTTAAAAAAAATATATAATTTATGTTTATGAATTTTATTTTTAGTATCAAATTTAACTAGAGAAATAAATATTTTAAAAATTTATGCAAGGGGAGGTGGGGTGGTTGAAAAAAAAATGTTATGCGGGCCGGATTAAAATTTTTACAAGTTAAGTTCAACCTGCTCCACCCCGGCCCGTACCGCCCCATCGTCATCCCTACATATATATGTTTTGTTGTAACTCAACTCGTAATGTTTATATTTTAAAGTCTCGTTTTAGAATTCAAGACTGCGTACAAGTTAGTATAACCATTTGACACTTGCTTAAGGGTTTAGGTTAGGATTTGAGAGGCTCAAATGGATTTTGAGACTGAACGATAACACTCAATTAAATTGTGTAGGATTTTATATTTGAATTTTCTAGATGTAGACCCTCGCGGTTGAAAAGATTAGTGTTATGATGATGCAAGGATCATTTTTTGATCAATTTAGTCGCGAGTCTGTTGTTGTATCTGTGTAAGGCTTATGTTTGATCGCTCTTCGTTATCGCATGGCCTCTTGTTACGATCGCGAGAAAAAGTATGCTATATAATGTTGAGTTTTAAAGTCTATTTCATTTCAATATCATTTATGAGATTCTAAGTTCGAGTTAGCTTAATTTTTATTGGAAAATTTATAATTTGAGTTGAGATTAACAATCTAAACTCAGTTGTAGTTATATGTATTAACTACAATTCTTCCTTAAATATAAGTGAAATTTAAAAAATTATCTATGTTTAATAAAATATATATTGGAGTTTTGAATGTCGAGTTGAACTAGAATCAGGAGTCTAAGCATATATTTGAAATTCTTATATAATGGGCAATCCAATTAAGAAATTGATTTGGAGGCTTGATAGAGTCATTAATTTTTAGGATTGATTTTTGTTGATTTTAACCAAGTATCATATTAAATTATAAAAAATGACTCTTCAAAGATAGATATCCCGAAGGTAAAGGTCCATCTACAAAAGATTTGAATAACTCTATCCATATTGAATTGGGATGCAAGGTTAGTTATTGGAAAGTTTGGAGGGGTAGCGAGATTGCAAAGTCTTTGGTAAGACGGACGCATGAACATGGATATGGAGTGATTGGTGCGTATAGTCATATGCTTAGGACATCAAATCCGGGAAGTAAAACGGCATTGAAGATTGATGAAAACGGCAGGTCCAAGTACTTTTTTGTAGCATATGGAGCTTGGATTCTTGGTTTCGCACAAATGAGAAAAGTCATAGCTGTTGATGGAACATTTTTGAGAAGTAAATACGGAGGTGCGTTGTTGTCTGCTGTTGCACAGGATGCGGAGAATCATATTTTTTCGGTGGCATTTTGCATAGTAGACTCTGAATGTGATGCTTTCTACCGATATTTTTTCGAGCAATTGAAAAGTTTTGTACTTGATACTCCTGAATTGTGCATTATCTCTGATAGACATCAAAGTATTGGAAAGATGATTTCAATTGTGTTCCCTTCAGCTCATTATGGTTGTTGCATGAGGCACTTAGGAGAAAATATTTGAAATAATTTTCACAATGCGAGTGTTGTCTTTCACTTTTATAAGGCGACAAAAGCATATAATATTGATGTGTTCAATGATCATTTTAATCAGATAAGAGATTTGGTTCCGCAGGTTGCCACACATCTTGAACGCGTTGGATTTCACCGATGGAGCAGGGCATTCTTTTCTGAAAATAGGTAAACTACTGCAATTATCTATACTGTCTATACTGCTGCAATTTTTGATAGTTAGCTACTGCAATTGTTTATAGCAATTGCTGCAATTATTTATAGCAACTGTTGCACGTTTTTCAGCACCTGCTGAAAAATCTGCAATAATAGTTATAAAAACTATACAACAGTTATAAACACATACTATATGTTATATGTACAATATTATGACGATAAATATTGCTGAGTCGGTTAACTCAATGTTTCTTGATGAAAGAGAATATCCCATTACTGCTCTATTTGATGCAATAAACAGACGATTTGCGGAAAAATTTTATGAGAGGCGTATGAAATTCATTAATGCACCAACCATCTTCGTTTCTTCGATAGAAAAAGACATTGCAAAAAATATTAATCTGGGGAACAAGCTATTGGTCCATCAAATTTCCAACTACAAGTATATTGTCACCGGTCATGATGAAGTTGCAACATTTGATTTGCTAGTCAAATCTTATACTTGTAAAGTCTTTGACATTGACAAAGTACCTTGTCCACATGCTATGACAGCGATTCGATGTCAATATGGTGATGACTATGGGAGACGCATTTATGAATACTCTTCTTCGTATTACAAAGTAGAGAGATACCTTATTGCATATGTGGAGGAAATTAAACCGGTGTCATCTGAAGAAACTTGGGAAGTTCCTATTGATATTTTAGAGAGAAAAATATCTTCTCCATTTGTTGAACCAGGCAAGGTTGGAAGAAGGTCCACAAAAAGACATAAAGGAATTGGGGAATCATTTTCAACGAAGAAAAATAAATGTTCTTTATGTAAAAGAATTGGTCACAAGAGGACTACATGCTCCGAGCGAAATGTTGCATAAAAACACATTTGTTCTTCTTGTTTTTTGTGAACTTATTTGATCTTATCTTCTTTTTTTTGCACTATTTTTTTTTTTGTGATTATTTGTGAACACATTTGATCTTACCTATTTTTGTACTAATTGTTGTTATTTTGATTGTGAAAGCATATTTCATTTTATTGTTATTCTTATTATAACTTTATTACTTGTTGTACATAATTTTAGCAATTGTTGTATAAAGTACAACAACTTTCTTACTTGTTGTAGAAAAGTTCAACAACATTTAAACTTGTTGTAGAAATGTTCAGCAACTGCTATGAAAAGTACATTAATTTTCATGCTCGTTGTAAAAATTTAAACAATTACTGAAAAACAATACAACAACTCATAAAAAATTATAGCAATTGCTATGAAAAGTACAATAATTTGCATATTTATTGTATCATATTCCTTTAAATTACTAGTTATTCTAGATTTTATTTTAAAATTAACCAAAACTATCATATTTATCATGGAATATGATTAATATAAATAATTAGTAATCAATTTAAGTTGTTACACATGAAATTACTTAATTGATCATCTATTATCTCAAATAACTATCTCATTATATATGATCACTATCTAACACAAAATTTATTTTTAATTAAAATCAACACTTCTCCACTTATCATTAAATATGAGTGTTACAACCAATAAACAATCAATTACTCATTATAATATGATTACAGATGGAATTGTAATGAAATTGATCGTCTGTTATCTCAAATAACTATCTCATTATACATGATCACTATCTAACACAAAATTTATTTTTCATTTTAAATCAACATTACTCTACTTATCATTAAATATGAGTGTTATAACCAATAAACAATCAATTACTCATTATAATATGATTACATGTGGAATTGTAATGGAATTGATCGTCTGGTATCTCAAATATCTATCTCATTATACATGATCACTATCTACATAAAATTTATTTTTAATTTAAATCAACACTACTCTGCTTATCATTATATATGAGTGTTACAACCAATAAACAATCAATTAGCCAATTAATTGACTTACTTATTAAAGAAATATTTAGCAATTGTTATATAAAGTACAACAACTTTTACACTTGCTGTAGAAATGTTCAGCAACTGCTATGTTTGTACAATAATTTTTGTGCTTGTTGTAGAAATTTAAGCAATTGCTGTAAAACAATACAACAACTCGATTAATTGTTGTAGAGAATTGTAGCAGGTGCTACGAAAAATACAATAATTTGCTTAATTGTTATAGAGAATTTCAGCAGTTGCTGTAAAAAATATAACAACTCATTTAATTGCTGTAGAAAATTTCAACAATTGGATGAGTCAAATACTCACCACCTTCAATTTGTTCACTAACATCACTGTTCTATATAACTGTAGATAATTTTAAAAATTGAGTGAGTCAAATCCTCACCTTTCAACTAGTTCACTAACAACATCAAAAAAATTCTTTTTTTGATCAAAATAGCAATTCATCAAATTGATGTACAACGAAAGTGAATTAAAAGTGTAGCAAAATAGTGGTAATAATACATTCACAAGCAGCCCCTTCAATTCATCAAATTCAAAATACCATATTCACTAATGTACAACAAAAGTAGCAAAATAGTGGTATAAATGCATTTTCACAAGAAGCCCCTTCTTCACCACTCTTTTCAACTCTTTTTTGAATTAAAATCTGCCTCTTCATCTGCAATATCAGCCCCTTCATATGTAATATTAAAAAAATAAATTTTACATGTCAAAATGGAATATATATAACACAAGATAAATCTTAAAAAGATGATTATAATCTAATTTTACTTTTACTATCTCCGGACACCAATTGTTTTTCGATAATGATCTCATTCACTTTTCCTTTTCTTTTTTTTCGAGCACTTGACAATGCCTCCGAAATTTGTCTCTTTGTTCTTTTAACATAGTCGGGAGTATATGGATGAGAGATCTTTGATGATGGCCTAACACCTCTTTTAGACTTCATGGTGATGATAGCTTTCTCTAAAGACTCAATCTTAGCATTCATGTTGACATAGTTTTCTCTAAAGACTCTACCCTGACATTCAATAAATCTATCGTCTCCTTAGTGGATGGAGTTTCTTGAAGACAAGGAATATTTTCATTGATCGGAGATGTTTCTACTCCAAAACCACCACTAATATCACTGAAGTCTCCTCCTCTTTCGAAATCAACAACATCAGTACATCTATCAACATTTGGAGTAAATTCTCCTCCTCCTCCATCACCAACACCACTAAAAACTCTCTCAACATTTGGAGAAGATGCTCCTCCACCTCCTACATCAAGATTATGCTCATCATAATTGATGTCTCTTTTTATAGCCACAACACCATTCAAATCCATCTCAAGCTTTTCAATCTTAACATCCTTGGTCAATTTCTTAGGCACAAACTTAGTGAAAAATTCAATTTCCATTTCACTAGATGTAGGAACTATCCATGGATGTACAATCTACATGTAAAAATAATAATAATTAAAATGTAATAAAGCAGCTGCTGCATTTAAAGATTATTATATACAATTGTTTTAATTGTTCCAGCAGTTGTTGTAATAACTTCAACAATTGACAGCAACTAATTAAATAAACAGAAAAGCAATAACTATTCGACTTTAACTAAAAATATTAAAAAAATAGTGCTTACCGAGTCATGAGGGGGATCAAATAACTCATTAGTGACAACTGATTCGTTATTAGTTGTCAAAAGCCATCGAAAAATCCTCGGTGAAGACACTTGTTTTGAAAACACCTTATATTTCTTTTGAAGAAAAGGAACAACTTCAAATGCCCAACACTACATAAAATAATCACAAAAATAGATCAAAATATTGAAAGCACCCAAAAATAATAAAATAACTATATATATATATATATATATATATATATATATATATATATATATATATATATATATATAACCAAAATAAAATAAAATTTACCATAAAGGCCCATGGAAAGCCATAAAGATTGGTAATCTTTCCATCAACCGTCTTCACCGCTTTCAATAGATGCTTGATTGTAATATCATAGCTAATACGATCCCATGGATAAGCACAAAATGCTTTTCTATCGACCGAGAGCAAAATTTATTTTTTTGGAATATTTGTATTCACATCTTTTCCACAAAGAAAGCTATGAACAAAATATAGTAAACACAATGATTTTTTTACATCTTTATTGTGTTTTTCGTTTTGGAGTTGTTCAATCAACTTATTTCTCTTGCAACTCTTTTTCACAACCTTAATTTTTTTTTTGTCTCATTTTTTTCTTAGTTGACATATTTTCAAAATCATACACATCTTCATTATGACAATTTAAGCCGGTGATGATAGCAAACCCCTTCATTTCAAAACAAATTGGCATGCCACTATAATTTATCCAAATTTTTTCTTTTCGACGGCTATAAATTTGACGTCGAAGAAGTTGGTAGACTAAACTCATTTGAAATCTTATACGAGCATCTTTAAGTTGTAAGTAGTATCCAAAGATTGAAGATCGAAAGAACTTTATCAATTTTTGTTTTTTTAAGATCGTTCTAAATTTAGAAAATTTACGTAACTCCGACTTAACAGTTAAAGAACCGCTTTTGGATACTTATCAATCATTGACTCCAAATTGTAACTTGCATACCTAATCGACTTCACAACGAAGTTATCAGGTGAAGGATTGATCGAAGAAGACTCAACAATAGGAGATGTCACCTTTTCTGGAATGGCTATATCATTTTGTTCCTCTTCAACTGCTCTATCATCTCTTTCTACATTTGTAGAAGAAACATCAATTTCATGTTCTCCTTCTTCTTCTTCTATAAATTTTTTCAAATTTATGTCTTCTAGTTCTTCTTCTCTTGTCTTAGTGTTCTGATTCGCCTTCTATACGTTTTAGTAGGAGTTTTTTTTTTCTTCGAACCATGGATGCAGAATCTATATATAATACAATAAAATTAAAATGTAATAATAAAAAAGACAGTAATTACAACATAAAGAAATAGGGTAAACAATTATAAATGTAGCAACTGCTGCTTTTCACTCACAAAATTCTTAAACTTTTACAAGTTCATAGCTTTTGATTATATTTAGAGTTCCATTAAAAATCCCAAACTGATCTATCTGAACCTAATTATGTGCAACAACAATAACTAAATCTTAATCCCCATTAGTTGGTCACTTTCTCATTATCTATTTGCTTCTAATGTTCTTTAGCTCTCTAATTTCTCTTTACTAAATTTGAGATAGAGAACTCTAAATGAGCTTCATAAATCTTTTCAGCAATGTAGGTGATAATTTGAACAAAGATACAAAAGAATCATAAACAAAAACAACCCAATGAATTTTCAATCTTTACACTCTCAAAATCCTAACAATGAAAGAAAAGAAAAAAAAAAGAAAAAAAAAAGTGTTACCTTGAAGGTATCTGACGACAATGGCGAAAAAGATGACAGACGAAGAAGATGAAGAAAACGAAGAAGATGAAGAGAAGATGAACAATCGGGAAAAAAAAAGAGGAACACAATTTTAATTGGAAAACAATTTAGTTTAAGAGTGTGTTTGGTATTTTCAATTTTCTCATGTTTGGTTGGGATAAAAGTTTTGGAAAATGTTTTCCAAGTCAATTCATTTTCCTCAAAATTAAGGAAAATGACTTCCCTTCAAAAATTAAGGAAAACATTTTTCAAAACTCTCCTCCAATTTCAAATTACTTTTTTTTTTTTGGAAAAACATCAATTTTAAAAAATATATTTTCAGTTTTTACAAAATATTTTCAATTTCATAAATTATTTTTTACTTTAGTAAAAATAAAAGATGTCTCTCAAAAATATTTTTCATTCATAAATCAAACACAAAATCATTTCCGAAAAATATTTTCTACTCACCAACCAATAATGAGAAAATAAGTCCAAAATCTACTTATTTTCCATGAAAACATTTTCTAGGAAAACATTTTCCATGGAAAACATTTTCCTCCATACCAAACACACCCTAAAAGTTTAGATTTTACCTTTTATTTTAAATATTATTAAAAGTTTAAAAGTTTTGAATAATACATTTTAGTTCCTAATTAACTGAATCACTAATTAAAAAAAAGATTAACTTAATAAATTATTTTTATCACCAATTTTAATTTAAAGACTTTTTTATCACCTTCACCTCAATTTTCTCCACTAAATAATTGTTCCATATGTCCAAAGTCTCGAAAGATAGAGTTTACGTATTTGAATTTTGATTCCTATTATGCCCCTCACAAAATCAGCTATGTCACAAATAAATGATTAGGTTAAGGGGTAAATTGTAAGAGAATAAGGTGCAAATAATTTTTATAAAGTACTCGAGGATACAAAATGCATTGGATGCAGTGAGCACGGCTGTAAGGCGGGAAATTATATTAAGCAGCGACGATAGAAGAAAGGGGCATTCCGGGAACCGTTTCGTCGGAAAAATGGCCGGAGGCGGAGGGCGGGTGATAAGGGTACTAAATGTGGCTGAAAAGCCGTCGGTGGCCAAGGCAGTGTCGGGGATACTATCGAAGAATCAACCCGGTGGCATGAGAGTAAGAGACGGACGTTCCAGGTACAACAAAATCTTTGAGTTCAACTACACCATTCGAAACCAGCCTTGCCAGATGCTGTTCACATCTGTCACGGGACATCTCATGGAGATTGAGTTTCACGAGCGTTACCGGAAATGGCACTCGTGTGACCCGCTCGACCTCTATAATGCGCCTGTTCGGAAGTTTGTCCCTGAGGTGTCTCTTTATCCTATTTACCTTAAGTTTATCTCCTGTCGAATATTTGTTTTCCTGCTTATTTGGTTACATGTTGAATAAGATATTGAACTTCATGTATGCGCTAGAATCCAATCCAACTGCTAATGTTGATTGCAAACTGAGGCTTTTCAATATAAATGATTCAATTTGCAGAATATGGTAAAGTTGATCTGAACTTGATCAATTTCTGAGAGGTCGTTTGCTTTGATGTATTGCTGAAGTCATGCATGTATTAAAACTGCATCAATTATGTTGCATTGGTATATTATTTTTTATCAAATTCAATGTGGAAAATGGAAAGCAAAATTCAAAATTTGATAAAAGTCTTCCTTTAGCTTTGATACCATGTGAAAAACATGAACAGAAAAGGTCGGATTTGTCTTCTATGTATGAAACTTCAGCCACATATGACAATAGAAGAGTGTAAAGTCCTATTGTATGCAAATTCAATTAAAGCCTAAAGGCATATGTTCCTTCCAAGAAGCATACTTCCTTTTACCCATTTATTTGTCCGAAGTCCTATTGACCACCTAGGTTTGAGGGTGACCTTAGTTGGAAAATAACAAATCCAAAATAACAAATCCAAAATAACTAAGAAATTACATGCAATGCTCAACTAATGAATAAGCAACATGTGTATCATCACTCTTGTGGAAAGGATTTAAGTGTGTCATCTTTAAGAATCTATTAACCACAATACAAATATATTCTCTACCTCTACTAGTCCTTGGTAATTGAAACACAAAATCCGTAAAAATGTCAAGCCATACCACTAAGAATTTGCTGGAGGCCCTAGCACTCCCATGGATAGATTTTGTCTCCGTGGTGAAACAAATTCAGTTGCAATGCTCACCGATGAATTTGGACTTGGCTTCAAAATAGGTATAGAAAAGCATAATCAGAGGGAGTAAAAAGATTGCAAAGAAGAAGACCTAGATTTTTTTCATTGGATCATTGTTTTTTGCTTTGGACATATGGTTACTCAGGAGTGGTAATCACTCACATATAGTATGCTGATGATACACTCGTTCTATGTGGTGCTGCGGATCACAATTGAGGCATATCAGGATAGTTCTGTTATTACTTGAAACGATCTTTGGCTTAAGACAAACCTGAGCAAAAGCTCTATCTTTGCTGTTAATGAAGTGCATAACATACATGATTTGGGATTATACCTTGGGTTGCCAACTTGGAGAAGTACCGACAAAATATCTTGGTATGCCATTGGGTGCTAGGTACAAGTCTAAACGGTGTGGAGAAATGGAAGAATGTTGTGAAAAGAAATTGGCTATATGGAAAAGGCAATAGCTATCTCTTGGGGGCAGGGCAGTTCATATAAATAGGGTTCTTGACTCCCTCCCTACATTCTTTATGTCATTGTTCCTAATGCCAGCTAATGTGAGAATGAATTCGGACAGGGTTAGATGGAATTTTTTACGGGGTGACAACGGAGAAATGAGGGCTTTTCACTTGGTTTAATGGGACAACGTGACAATAGATAAAAGAAGATGCGGGCTTGGAATCAAGAACTTGAGTTTGCATAACAATAGCTTATAAATGAAGTGGCTGTGGAGATTAAAAAGAAAGGGGAGGGGGCACCTATGGAGAAGCGTTGTTTCAGATAGTTATGGATCACAATCTTCTTGGTTCTCTAGCCCAGTAAGTTCTTCCCATGTTTTTTTGTCCATGGAAGCATATATCTAGCTTGTGGCCTTTTTTTTTTTGTTGTTGTTGTGATGAAGTAAGGTTTTGTATAGCTGGCATCAAGAAGATGCAAAGTTACAAAAGATATGTTAGCTCCAACAACAATAGGCCTTTAAACATAGGGAGCTAATCAAAAGCAAAAGAGGGTTTTGTTGTTACACAAGGATAAAGGTTGGTAATGGAAGAGATACAAGGTTCTGGCTAGATGAATAGATAGGGCATACTCCACCAGTGTCTTAGTTTCTGGACCTCTATGGCTTCACCATAAATACTGGTAGTTGGTTTCAGATTGCTGGATTGGAAGTAACTGGTGTCTTGATTTTCTTAGAAATTGTTCCGATGGGATATTCCTAGAATAGATACACTTTTGAATGATTTGGAGAGGGTGGTCTTGAATGATGAGGTCTCTGATACACTTAAATGGACTGGAAGAGAGTTTCCTCTGTGAACTCTTGTTATAAGATCCTTAACAGTGAGGGGGTCAAGTGTCAACACTACTAGCTGGCTTTGGAGACGAATATGGAAGTCAAAAGCCCGCTATAAGGTTAGTTGTTTCATGTGGTTAACCACACTTGATGCTTGTCTCACACAAAACAACCTGTAGACTTTGAGGAGAGGTGTATTAATTTGTAGCCAATGTTTCATGCGCAACAGTGATGAGGAAAGAACCAACCACCTTTTTCAACAATGTCCAATTGCAAGACAGACCTGGTTGTTGTTTTTAAACCTATTCATATTCTATTTTATCATGCTGTTTACAATGAAGGATCTAGTGTTGAGCCGGGGGGGTTTGGGGAATGTGCAAATCAGTGAAGATGGTGGAATATAGTGCCAACTCGTATATGTCGGGTAATATGGAAGGAAGGACTAGCAAGCTTTTTTGTAACTTTGAAATAGACTTGGGAATTTCTCCATCAGAATGATATTGTCCAGCCACCTATCCTTCTAAAACCTGATATGTATACCATTACATCCTGCCAACTTAGTGTTTTGAAAGAACTCATCTTTAAGCTTGCATATACTCTTCCGTAGACCTACACCATGAGGGGATCTGGACAGCTTGGAGCACCAATGGTTTAAGACTCCATGTTTTGCCTTGATTACTTCCTTCCACATAGTTTGATACACTTGAGTGTACCTCCATAACCATTTCACGAGTAAGCACTGTTGTGAAGAGCTAAATGTTTTATGCCCGATTCTCCCAATTGTTTTGGCAGTTTGCATAGGATATCAGATTTCTTACTTTTCCTTCTCCAATCCATAACTTTATTGGCAATTAGAGCAGCGTCTGTGATCTGCCTGTCCTTAATGAAAGCATTTTGATGATTGGGAACAGGTTTGCCCATTACACCCTTGAGCCTTTGTGCAAGTACTTTTTGCAATCTTGTAAACACTCCCAGTTAGACTAATTGGCCTATAAAATATTACAATTTTTTCGGCGTTAAAGCTTCCAAAAGTACATCCAACTATCTATACCATATATTCTTTACACTAAAAGTGCAAATAAGATAGTGAAAAATTCCTAATCTTCCACTTTCTGCTCGTCAAGTATTCATCTAGCTCATCTCTCCAAATATACACAGTGGCGTAACCTTCCAAATGTGTTGCTCCCTCCTCCTAAACAGAAGTTCTAGACACAAATTACATACCGCCAGTATAGAACGCTTCAAGAAAACAATTTTTTTTTCTTGCCATAAAAAAAACAATTTTTTTTCTTTTTTGTATTCCTGTCAAATATTGTTATGCTTGTGTTTTTCCTTTTTCTGTTTTGTAAAGTGAACTTGGGCCGGGGTCTATTGGAACCGCCTCTCTATACTGGTATGTTGTTGTTTTGTAAAGTGAAAACCAAATACAATTTTTGTCTTTTGGTATATCAAAACATTGCTTTGATTGAAATTGAGACATCATTTGTAAAAAAATATGAAAATATGGCCTACAATATTTCTGGTAATTTATAGGATAAGTTGGATATCAAAAGGACACTGGAGGCAGAAGCCAGAAGTTGTCAGTGGATTATATTGTGGCTCGATTGTGATAGAGAAGGAGAAAATATTGCATTTGAAGTGTTGGATGTATGTAGACAAGCGAATCATAACCTTACTGTGTGGAGAGCTCGGTTCTCTGCCTTAATTGACAGGTTCTGCCAGCTAGTTGACATCTTCTTTCCATACTAAGTTTTTATGTACCACTTATGAATTGTCATTGTACTTCCTGAAAAATACTTCTGAGATCACCAGGGAAATTCACCAATCAGTGCAGACCCTTGTTCAGCCAAATCAGTTATTTTCTGATGCTGTAGATGTTCGGCAAGTGAGTTCCGTTGCTCAAGTCATTCTTATTTTAAGACAGTGAAAAACTTCTATAGATATGAGACAACCATGTAAAGTTTGACCTTCATGTTCCTGTGGCAATTAAACTGCAGTAACATTCTTAAATAATAAAATAAGTACTAACCATTATATTTTGATAGGTGGAGCCTTTTGGTCAAGTATGATAGAATGGCCTGATTTGGTTCCTTGCTGCATTTTGCTATTTGAATTTGCAGGAGATAGATCTTCGTATTGGTGCTTCTTTCACAAGATTTCAGACAATGCTTCTGAGAGGTGCATTTGTCCTTGATTTTGCTACAGATGATAGAAATCTTGTCTTGAGCTATGGTCCCTGCCAGGTAACTAATGTATTGCATTTTCAAAAAGTGAATTTTATTTACAGTCTGAGGTGTAAAAGTTTGCATCGTACTCCATATATTTTTGCTGCAGTTCCCTACACTTGGCTTTGTTGTGGAGCGGTATTGGGAGATACAAGCACATGAACCTGAAGAATTTTGGACAATCAACTGTACTCACAACTCGGATGAAGGCACTGCTACCTTTAACTGGATGTAATGTTGCACTTGGTTCCATCATAAAATTATTTCTGAAATAGAAGGTCAAGGTACCTATAATGATTTTGACTTGGCAGGCGTGGTCATCTGTTTGATTACACATGTGGAGTAATGATTTATGAGATGTGCATCCAGGAACCCATTGCAACTGTGAGCTCCAAAATGCCAATTCTCATAGCTAAGCCCAATTATACAGTAGAAATTTGAGGCTGCAAAGCTCACTTAATTATGTTGTTTTGGAAAGGTTACCAAGGTCAAACTGCAGGAGAAACTCAAATACCCCCCTCATCCTTTAAGTACAATTGAGCTTGAAAAGCGTGCATCCAGATACTTCCGTATGAGTTCCGAGCAGACAATGAAGGTTAGTATTGCTCAAAAGTTTTTCATTGGAATGTCTCTTTTCCTTATGTTTATTTTTTTAGTTAAATTTTGTTATGAAAATATTGCAAGTTTTCCCTTTTCTTTTATTTTCCTCTTTGGTTTCTTTGTAAAATTGAACCCTACTATTATTTAGGTAAACTAAGGTGTAAAGTTTACATGGATCATGTGAGAAATATAGGAGAAAATTATTATTGAATTGTGTATCTACATTATTACACAAAACTCCTTTTTATAGACATTATAATACAATCGTTTACCAAGTAGGATACTACATACAATTCCTATTCCTATTCTAAGTAGGATTGTATATACCTATAACCATTCTAACACTTCCCTTCAAGCTAGTGCATATGGTAAAGATATGTCACCTGTGCCTAACTCAACCCCAAAAGCTAGCTCATGCGGGGAGGTACCAAATTCCCATCCCTTATCGATGTGGGACTTCTTAACATACCCCCGCATGCCTAGACCTCAATTGGAGCGTGAACACTTCTAAATGGGGTCTAACATCGGTGAACTACAAATTGGGATGGGCCTGACTCTGATACCATGTAAAGATATGGCACCTGACCTAACTCAACCCTAAAATCTAGCTCATAAGGGGAGGTTTGTCCAAGTCTATATAATGAGATCGAATTCCCATCCCTCTACCGATGTGGGACTTCTTAACACATACAAATCATATGTACCTAGCTTGTTACAAATGTAATTAATACAAAGACCGCTGGTGGATTTGGAGAAGATATGTGCAAGTTGATCACTTGACTTTACAAATTTTGTAATAATATCTCCTGAAAGTATCTTTTCTATGAGAAAGTGATAATCAATCTCAATGTGCTTAGTCCTCTCATGAAACACTGGATTTGATGCTTGATTATCACACACAAGTTCCATTTGACCGATTTCTCCAAACTTTAGTTCTCTCAACAACTATTTGACCCATACTAGCTCACAAGTTGCTACAACCGTTGCTCGATATTTTGCTTCAGCACTAGATCGAGCAACCACCCTCTGTTTCTTACTCTTCCACGACTAAATTATCTCCTACTAAAACAATATCTGGATGTAGAAACTAGAACGTCTATCAAAGGGTGATCCTACCCAACCAACGTCTGTATATCCAGTGATATGGTCATGGCCTTGATCCTCGAGTAGTCCTTTATCCATAGCTGACTTTATATATCACAAAATAAGAACAACTGCATCCCAGTGACTATTACAAGGGAAAGTCTTATACTGACTTACAATACTCACAGGAAAAGTGATGCCAAGTCTAGTCATTTTGAGATAATTCAACTTTCCTACCAACCATCTATACCTTTAAGAACTATTGAGTGGCTCCCTCTATATTGGAAAAAGTTTAACATTTGAATGCATAGGATTGTCAATAGGTCTACATCAAGTCATTCCTCTCTCTTCAAGAATGTCTAAGGCATACTTGTATTGAGAAATAACAATACGTGATCTAGATTGAACAACCTCAATCTGTCGAGGTTTTTATTCTGGAAATGTTGAAAGTGATATTGCTTCAAATTAGTGATACCATCTTGATCATTATCGGTGACTACAATATCGTCAACATAAACAACCAACTAAATACACAAATTTGGTGAAGAATGCTGATAGAACACAAATTGATGAGCTTCACTATACGTCATGCCAAACACTTGAATTATTGTGCTGAACTTCCCAAACCAGGCTTGAGGATTGTTTTAGACAATAGAGTGAGCTATGCAATCGACATACTAGACTCCCATTAACAACAAAACTAAGTGGTTGCTCCATTTAGACTTCTTCCTCAAGATCACTATGTAGAAAACATTCTTCATGTCCAATTGATGAAGAGGCCAATGACGAACGATAACCATAAATAGAAAAAGACAGACAAATGCTATTTTAGCCAAGGGAGCGAAAGTGTCTCTATAATCTAACCTAAATATCTGAGTATACCCTTTGGCATCAAGGCAAGCCTCAAGTCGATCAACCCGACCGTCTGACCAATTTTGCCTGCATAAACCCAACGACAACAAACAATAGATTTACCTGGAAGAAGGTAGACAAGCTCTCAAGTACCACTCGTATGTGAAGCAGACATCTTATCAGTCATAGCTTGTCTCCAACCAGAATGAGAAAGTGCTTCACATGTAGTCTTAGAGAGGTAAATAAAGGATAAAAATGATACAAAGGCATAATGGGGCAACGATAGATGATGATTACTCAAGAAAGTATAATGTGGGTTAGCATTTCGAGTGGATCATATACTTTTTTGAAGTGCAATCGGTTGGTCAGGAGTCAAGTCCGCAGTACGAGAAGGGTCCAACGCATGCCATGGATCATCTGGGACTGGAGCTGGATGCGGACGACAATGATAAGTCAGGAGTTGTGGCACTACAACAAAAGATGTAGAAGTATTGGTAGATTCCTAAAAAGTTGATTCAGGTAAGACCTTCGAGACATCAGGATGATCATAAGATGAATAGTAAGGTTGAGATTCAAAAAATGTGACATTGGCGGACACAAGGTATCAATAAGATTAGGTGAATAGCAACAATACCCTTTTTGAACTCGAGAGTAACCAAGAATTACACATTTGAGAGCACGATGAGCTAATTTATCTTTACTTGGGGCTAAATTATGAACAAAGCACGTGCTCTCAAAGACATGAGCGGGGGTAGAGTAGAGATGTGAGTGAGGAAACAGTATGGAATGTAGAACCTGATTCTGAATAGAAGATGAGGGCATTCTATTAATTGAATAACAAGATGCAAGGACTGCATCCCCCCAAAGAAGCAACGGAACATGGGATTCAATGAGAAGGGTGCGAGTAGTCTCAATGAGATGCCTATTCTTCCTTTCTGCTACACCATTCTACCGAGAGGTGTACAAACAAAATGTTTGGTAGATATGCTAGGGCTCTTGTAATATGTAAAATAGGCTTGCACGCCTTAGTGTTGTTGTGAATAAAATGTTATCAGTTTCAAAATGTGTAATGTACTTGTATGCATAATTTCTAGTGTATCAAAACTTTATAATCACGTTTACTAGGGGTGTCAAAGGGGCGAGTTGAGGGGGATCAAAATAGCTTGAGCCATTAAATGATTTATAACCCAACATTACCCAATTTTACTTAGATCAAGATAGATCAAGATGGGTGACATCGCTTTGACTAAACTATGGGTCATAGCCGAACCTTCCCAAATCAAACCATTTTACCATTGATTTGTTTGTTCTTAGTACCATCGTGTTTAATTACTAAACCGATTTTTAGAAAGAGTCGATGTGTAAAGTGAGAAATATTCATAAACAATTAAATATAATTTCTTTTTCAACTTGTCAAATTTTACGTATGGGCCAAATTGGGCTGCTTTGAAGCTTTTGGATGAGTTTTTTTTGGTTGTGCCAAATTGACCAATCAACGAATGTATTTCTTGCCCAACCTGGCCAACTTCAAGGGGCTCGGATGAATACGTGCTTGTTGACTAAATTTGATTTCCTCTGTTGTTTTCTGTGTTACTTCATGTATCTCAGATTGGTTGGTGTTTGTTAGGCATTAGTAGTTTGAAAAAATGTCTACTTCCTTTGTCTTTGTCCCATCTAATATATAACTTCTTTTGGAAGGCCAGAATGCAAAGTGAGTGAATTAATGTTCTATTTAAATAATGAATTAATGTTCTATTTAAACCAGGGCTAATTTACTATGAGTTACTTAATTACCCTTAAACTAGGCCTAAAATTAGAAGAGAGCAGAAATACCACAATTTGACAGCTATTAGTCTCATCCTCGATCACACCTTTACCACTGACTCTGGCTTCCGCGTTTTCAATGAAATCCGCGATCACAAAGGCCATTGACTTCTCCGTCTTCGTGTTTGGGATCAGCTCAGATTCAGAAATCCTGCACCTTCTATTTTGCTTCGTTCCCATTCCGTGGCCCGATTCTTGGTTTCTAAGACCTGTTGAAGCACTCCAAACTTTAAATGTTGAGAATGAAGCCTCCAAGCTCTCGCGTGCCATGTTACATCAGTGAGTCACATGAACCGCAATAGGATATTGTTGCATATCTTATTCCAGTGTCTTTTTCTAGGTCAGAGATTGATTGTTCTGGTTGTCAGGATTATGACATTATTTGCTTCATTGATTCGGCATGCACTTTACTATTGCTGATGCATTTCAGAACACACTTAGCTGATTAACTTCTTCTATTCTTTTTCGAGTTTTTGATAGGTGGCAGAAGATTTATATCAAAATGGTTTTATCAGTTATCCTCGCACAGAAACTGATTGCTTCTCGGATAAGACCGACTTGCGTGTGAGTTTGCTATTTCTTTTTTGATAAGCTAAGAATAAGTCACTTTGTAGGTGATGTTCTTCAAGCCGTGCCACTGGTTAAATCATTATGATAAAAATGTGAATGGAAGATGACTTATGAAAATGCATCACTGCCACTGCCCCATTTCACTTTTTACATGTGCAATGATGCACTATTATGTCCAATAGACCAGCTTCCCGCATAAACTCCAAAATATACTGTATGCTGTTGCTGTATGAGTCAAACTAATTCCTTACTCTTTGTGTACAATCAATGTGTGTCAACATTAATGGGAAAGAGGAAGTTTTACCAGAGATGCAGGTGGAAGCTTGGTGATAGGAAATGTACTTCTACTGATGTTATTGAAGCTTAGGTTTCTTCTTCTTCTCTCGATCCCATTATTCACTTTAAAAGATCAGACTGGCGGATCCAAACTGGTCTTTGGTTTGGTTAATAATTTCATAGGTTCTTAGTATTTTTAATATTTTGATTATTAGTTACAGTTTGTTGTTTGAAAAAGAATAACTATCGAATATACTGAAACTTTATTCTGATGGATAAAATCAATTTTTTTTTGCTACGGTATGCAAATAATATGATGCAGTAAACATTCAGTTGGGTTGGATAGAGATCATGTGGAGAGTTATTAATTATTATCTCAAATTTTATTGCCTAAGAAGTGTAAGTGAGGGAGGAAAACCGGACTGCAAAAGACAGTATAATCTATCTACCCAATTTGGTGATAGATTTATGATTTCAAGAGCCAAACGGTGTGGCGTTGTACAGAGTTTCTGCCACGGGAACTATCTTTTGGGTATTAAAACTGGAAAGAGAAAAAAATCTCCCAGGTACATTCTACGAGGCCTATGTAGCTACAGGTTCCAGCTTCGACTTAGCTATTTTCTGTTTTTTTTTTCTGGTGACTAAGCCGGATATTGCTTAATGGAGGCCAACACAATATTCTACAATGCTGGATTTAAGTCATACGACATCACTAAAGGCAGATCAGGGGCAGAATTCTGGTTCGAATGGGTGGAATGTAGCAGAAATTTCATGCTCCGTTACCACATTGAATTGTGCAACCATATCATTTCAAAGCTTTAACTGTTAGAAAGTTTAATTGTAATTATTTAATTATTCTATATTCAACTCCTCTCAAATCCAAAAGCAATTTTAGCCCCAGGGCTTTTGTTAGTGGTGGCAATGCAACTTGTGATGTGTGAGTAGGTGCACAACACGGCTTAGAACCCTGCCACGAACAAAAGCTTTGAATTTAAGTGGAGTAAGGTAGAGAGGTGGACACATTATCCATCGAGTGTCGAACTGTGCACCGACGACCCACAATGATTTCTCAGTTATCAAAATAAAAAGAAAAAACAAAAAAGAAAGAAGCCATAAGCAAATTTAATACAACTTTGGAATAGAAAGCAGTTTTCTTCTGTTTGATTCTGCATTAAATTTTGTGGGAAGTGTTCAGATTTTGTTGTGAGAGTAATTGTTTCTGGATTGTGCTGAATTGACTTCTTTTTTCCAGATAAGAAAACTACACTGGTTATAACTAAACATTTTTCTTTTGAAAATCAAAACAATTAATATTGTTTTTCAAGACATTCAAGCCCAAAGATAAGATCTTGTCAGTACTAAGGTACTTATGCTCTTAGCTCTTAAGCTTAATAACTTATACAAGAAACTTGTAACATATTAGGAGAAGTATACTCAAAACTCTTACCAGCTTAGTCAATCTGAATGACCTTATTGCCTTTATTCATGCTGTAGCAGAGGGAAGAATAAGGTAGCTCAGCAAATTCAGGAAAAAGGTAGGAAAGTGCTGTTATTAGTTTTAACTTTAAATCACCGATAAAAATTCAGCAGAGAAACTTCAGCAACAACTAAAACGTGGAATTCAGTTGTGTCAGTTAACCAGAATGCTGGTGCTGCTTTAAGTGTGATATTCACGTGGCCAGAATGTGAATTCTACACAAATTCTCTGAACTGTTCCAAATGAGTGTTGATTCTTAGAGACACTATTTTAGGTATCATTATGAAAGTACTCAGTTGATACTTTGTGTAAACAGACAATGGTGCAAGAACAAGAAGGTCATCCTGTATGGGGCACATATGCGCAGCGCCTACTAGACCCTCAATCAGGACTCTGGAGAAACCCTAGTGGAGGTGGGCATGATGACAAAGCCCATCCTCCTATTCATCCAACTAAATTTTCTGCTGGCGAAACCAGATGGAGCCAGGATCACCATGTTAGTACTGGATCTGACACTATTCTTAGTTGGTGGCAACTTATATAGGAGTTGCTCTATGACTTCTCCTTCTGACCTATGCTGGACTCCTTTCTACTACTGACATTTGTTTTGTGCAGAGAGTGTATGAGTTGGTTGTTCGCCATTTTTTGGCCTGTGTTTCTCAACCAGCTGTTGGGGCTGAAACAATAGTTGAGATTGATATTGCTGGTGAATCCTTTTCTGCATGTGGGAGAGTGATACTTGCAGTAAGTTTCCGATTACGATACTAGTTTCTATGTAGGCATTCCTGACTGATACCACATGCTTTGATAGCAAGCTGCCTTTTTTTTGTTTGATGAGGTTGACAGTGTGCTTCCATGAGCATAATTAAGGGAGCATATAACATGCTACTTTTTCTAAATTGCTTTCTAAGTTCTTGTTAAATACAAGAAAATGGACCAATTTTGTAGTATTATTCCAAGAACAACAGCTATTTGTAGGCATACAAGTAAATCTGTCTAAGGAAAAAAAATCAGAAAAAATTCTAAATAACTCTACCTATGATTTTGCTATGTATACTATATGTAGACAGTAGACATGTGTATGTACATTTTGCAACACTTCCCCTCAAGTTGGAGCATAGATATTAATCCAGTGTTATCAAAGGCGAAAAACGCAAAAAAAGCTCTAAGGTCCGTGGGGGCTTTAAGTGCAAATAAAGCGTGAGCTTTAATGAACGCAAAGGGAGAAAAAAATACAAATATATATATGTTTAGTCCACGACTAATAATTATAAACATGAATGACACATTTATGACCAAAGAAATTGAATTTTTTTAATGATAAAGTGAAATATCAATTGTTTAGTGTCACTTCTTCATAGAGGCTCATTGGCAAGGAAATTTTTGCCTCAGAACCTTTGATGACAACGCCGAAGCGCTCGACATGTTTTGAGCCTCGCTTCAGGGCTTAAGCGTGCTTAAAGCACACCTTTGATAACACTGTATTAATCATGGTCAATTTCGTTACAAAGATATTCCACTTGATTTCTATTTAAAGCCTTTGTAAATATATCACCCAATTGCTCCCCTGTCTTCACATTGTCTTCACATAGCTGGTGGAAATCTTGTCCTCTAGAATCTTCTCACGGATAAAGTGACAATCAACCTTGATATGATTCGTTTGTTCATGGTACACCGGATTTAAGGCAATATGCTAAGCAACTTGATTATCACACCAAAGTTTTGTTGGAGAAGAAGGCTTCAAACCAACCATAGCTAAAAGGTGATCTATCCATCACATGTGGATTGAGCCATAGCTCTATACTCGGATTCTACATTAGATTTAGATACTCCATTTTGTTTCTTACTCCTCCAAGATACCAGATTTCACCTACAAATACACAATAACCAATAGTAGACCGTCTGTCGATTCTTGATCCAACCCAATTAGCATTTGCAAAACAATCAACACGAGTATGCTCGTAATCACTATACAATATGCCAAGGCCAGGAGCTCCTTCAAACGAAACAAGATTTGTTACAAGGCTGCTGAGTATTTGACTGTTGGTACATACATGAATTGACTGATAATACTAACTGCATAGGCAATATATGGACTGGTCAAGTGAGGTAGTTCAATATCCTAATAACCTTTTGTATCTTTCTGGATCATCAAACAGATCAACATCATCCTTAGTAAGATGTACATGAGGAACCATTGGTGTGCCACAAGGTTTAGCTCCCAACTTTCCAGTTTCTGCAAGTAGGTAAAGTACGTACTTTTTTTAGGACAAGAAAATCCCTTTCTTGCTTCTTGTTACTTCTACACCCAAGAAGTATTTCAACTTCCCCAAGTTTTGGTATGGAACTTGGCGTGTAAAAACTTCTTCAGAGAAGAAATCAGTGATCACAATTGCTCTTTTCAACCCAAATTCTTAAACTACGTCGCTAAATTTTCCAAACTAGGAATGAGGACTCTACAAACTTACCCCTGAGCAACAAACCTACGTAGTTGCTCCATATAAACCTCTTCATAGAGATCACCATAAAAAAACATATTCTTGATATCTAACTGATGTAAAGGCCAATGCTGAGAATTTGCTTATGGAATAACCAAGGTGAGCTTGTTTACTAGGGAGAAAGTGTCGAAATAATCGACCCCATAAGTCTGAGCATAGCCTTTAGCCACAAGTCTGGCTTTAAGTCTAGCGAGAGAACCATCAGGATCTGCAAAAACCCAGTTGCATCTTTCTACCTTATTTCCTTTGGGTAAATAAGATGAAATTCAAGTTAGTCACATGGAATGTAAGGGGAGAAACTTGACTATATGTCTTAGATAAAATTCAAGTTAGTCACATGGAATGTAAGGGGACTGAATGACAAGGACAAAAGAAGAATGGTTAAGGGTGTGATGGAGGGGCGGAATGAAGATATCATTTGGATTCTTTGGTGAGTTTCTGGATAGAAATGAAATATGCAGATAACTTTAAGATATGAAGGACATCTTTAAGTATCAAGGATTTTCCAAGTGGTATATTTCTTTGTCCAGCTACAGTAATAACTGAACCATCAACTAAAGTTATTCTTTTTAGCTAGGACAAGGGGAATATGATTTGAAGAGATGAGAGAGACTGGTCATGTGATCAGCTGCCCCGGAATCAACAACCCACGTTGGAGAAAGTTTGTCTTATACATTAGTAATAAAAGAGTAAGAAATACCTGAGAAGGCCAATGAACAACTACACTGCAATTTCACTGTTCAACTGTGGCAGATTTTCCTTAATCTCAGAGGCATTTCCTGGAGTATGCCTAGTAAGATTGATGAGACTCTTTTCAGTTGGGAGGAGGCTGGAGTTGAGGCTACAAACAGAGAAAGATGGAGGATAATACCTGCTTGTATATGGTGGACTATATGGAGAGAGAAATGATAGATGTTTTGAAACTAGGGACAACAACCTGCAGGAAGTCAAGCTTAAATGTATTTTGTTGTTTTGTTTTTGGTGTACAAATGTCTACTCCAATGAGACTGAGTCAATCATAGATGGTTTAGGGTCCATCTAGTTCTTGGTTTAGCATTGGAAGGACTTTAATCTTTTTCTTCTTTTCGTAGACATGGTTTTTCAGTACTACCTAAGTACCGACTGAAATACAATGTTACTAGTGTCAAAAAAAAAAACAAAAAAAAATACCTGTTGAAGCTCAATGTTTCAAATCTTGAGTTGAAACTGTAGAGTTATTCTCTACGGTTGCAGAAATATTTTGAGAGACTGGAGTATTTGCGGCAGTACCATTTTCAGACATGGTTTGAGTAGATAAAGATAGCAAAATAGGATTTTTCAAGATAGATAGAATTAAATTGGTACCTTGTGAAATTAGATTGTTGAATAATTTCATTCATATGTTTCTATGTCATATACATGACTTTATATATACATAAGAGATTATGGAATAGAATCACCTAAATCCCATGAAGTGTGGGATTATACAAATCATATATTTTACATTAAGAGAGAATCAGATCAGAGATATGCTATTCTAGCTTACCATAATTATCCTAATCCAAGATCTTAGAGGATCATATCTTGATATGAAGAATATCTTTCCATCTTAGAGGATCATATCTTGATATCAAGAATATCTTCTTGGAAATCCTGTATCAGCCAACAGTTTGATTTACCGATAATGGTGTAAGAAGAAAATTTAACTGTTATATTGTTTTTATTTCATTTGAATGCTCTATTTTTTTCATATTTTAAGCCAAATCTCTTTTCATAATATCTTCTGTTTTCTTAAACTGGACCAATTTGTACTTTGAGGATAGACTTGCTACATCTATTTAGAAACCAATACCCGGAGGCTGGAGGATGTTAATTATTTTTTCTCCTTTCTGAAATTTGTTTTGCACTCTAACTCAATCATGTAATTTCTTCACTTTAAACAAGATATATGTAGAGGACTAGTGCAACAGCAATCCTAACTGTCTATTTCTAATAAATCATCATTTTTCTTGTATTCCAGAAAAACTACCTTGATGTGTACCGATTTGAATCATGGGGAGGTTCAGTGATCCCCACATACAGTTTCGGCCAACAGGTTGGTTCGTGCTCTCTTTGTTTCTATCCAAAAACCAATTTATTATTCTATTTATGACATTGCAATTAAGCAATGGTGAGGCTAAGCATGCACTTTTTGGTGAGTTCCTCTGCAGTATTTTGATTATCATCTTCCCTATGACAAGCTTTATTGTTTCAAGCCATTTCTAAGTAAATTCTATACAACTTCTATTCTGTAACTGCAAATTAAAAAATGAACCTTTTTGTCAAAAATTAAAGAATGAACCTATTGCCTGTGGGGCTGACAGCTGACTTGACATGTAATCTTGATGTGTCCTTTTGTACTCAGACTTGATACATAATTCTCTTAAGAAATATGAGTTCTCTTGCACTATTCTTTCCTTTATTACTTCTGGCAGTGGTAAGTGGCTAGATTTTTTTTTGATGACTGTGGTGTCCGACCAGCTTTCACGCACTTCGACTAATTCCACGGGATACCTGCCACCTCCCACCACTAACAAATACTTGGTATCTATGTCCACCAAGGCTAGGACAGATGAGACTAGTTTTTTTTTGTCTCCACTGAGTTTTGAACCTGAGGCATCATGGTTCTCAACCACTTCATTGACCACTAGGCCACACCCTTGGGTACGGTAGGTGTCTAAATTTGACAAAATTGCCTAAAACATTTCCTTCCTTTCTTGCCCTTCCTTTCCCCCTCTTGATGTTCCCCTCTCAAATAATTTAGGAAAATTTGAAAATCAATCCTCCTATATGAATGTATCTGCAGTTTATCTCCTAGCTGCCTTATTGTGAAATTGCTCATCTTGTTTATGCACCAAAACTGAATTTGATATCATTACTTTTATTATTGAGCAGTTAGTGTTGGTGTTGACTAAGCAAGTTGGTGATCTTTTAGTTGAATCTGCCAGGACTTGAATAGGGGAGGGGTTCAATAAATCATTAGATTTAGTGGATAGTGCCCAACTTTGAGTTGACTGAGGTTGATCGCTGAAGTTGGAGTGTGTACAAGAGGCCAAAAGGTAGCTCAAGGGGTATAGATAGATGATACTTGATTGAGAGGGGGATAATGGGGGAAGATGAAAGTGGAGGCAGTGGTGGGATTAGCGAAGTCAGTAGTTTCGATGTTTAGTGATTTTATTGGCAAAACAGGGTATGAGCCGGTACAAAATAGTTATACAAGAGTATGCATCACCTATAGGAGGAGAGGGGTTCCCTCAAAGTGCATCGAATGGTCTATACAAGTAAATTGCATGTGCTTGAGGAAGAGTAAAACATAATACAATCCACCTCTCCTGCTGGAGCTTGGCTGTTTCCTTTTATTTTGGGAGTTTTTCTTTTAATTCCCATCTTACCACTCAAAAGTCAATTGCATCATGTGTATGCTACTGCTAGTGATAATAAAAATTCTCTTCATCTTACTTTTAATTGAGTGAGGAACCATTTAAGGTTCTTGTGGGATATCTTTAGTTGATTTGGCATATCTTGGGTGTTGCCAAGGTCAGTGGAAGAGTTGTTATTCAGCTGGAAGGGTGGAGCTAGGAGAAGAAGGCACAAGGCTTGGAATGTAATTCCCTTGCGTTGATGTGGATCATTTGGAAGTAGAGAAAGAGGGAAGTTTTTGAAGGGTTGGAGACGAGCTTTGCTCAATTAAGGAGTGGTCTTCAATCCCTTATTTACTTTTGGTGCACCCATGTTGTTCCTAATTATATAGAAGATTGACTGACTTTTGGAGAAAACCTTCTTTTGTAGGTTTCTTCTTTTTGGTATACCTCTTATATATGACCAAGATGGCCTAGTATTATCAATGAGATCTTTTACTTTATCCAAATACAATAAAATGCAGCAACAGTTTGAAGACCTATGCTAAATTTGCAGTTTTAGCTAAGCCAAGGGACTAATTCTGTTTATTACAAGTTCAGGTTCACAGTAGGCATAAAATCTATGAAATTCGGCATATATGCTGACAATCCATTTCTGCCTGCATATTGTAATGTTTGATATATCTTGATGAAATGGTCCATATTTGCATATACAACCTTCCATGTTGAGAGATCATATTGGAAATTCTTTCCACATACATCAGATAATTTACATGCACTCTAGGAAAAACAAAGCTTGTGTAAAGAAATGAGTTATTCAGTTATATAGATTATCTCCTGTTTTCTTGCTGCAAGATGCTTGAACACATGTACCTGTTTGCTGTTGTAAAGTGCAGTTTACTCCAACTACTTTGACACTTGATTCAGGAGTTACAAGACCTCCTCCCCTTTTAAGTGAGGCTGATCTATTGGGTTGTATGGACAAGGTATGGATTCTGTGATGCTAGTTTGTTTTTTCAGAACAGCGTTAATCATTTTTTATGATAAACAGTGTGTTTTCATGTGCCTGACCTTCAGTATTAATAGGTTTCCCAGAAAATGATTACATGGATTTTCATCTATTTCCTTATTGTTTTTTCTAATAGGCTGGCATTGGAACAGATGCAACAATGCATGATCATATAAAGAAACTACTTGATCGATTTTATGCAATTAAGGACTCAAACACTCGATTCTCGCCAACTAAACTAGTAATATCCTTACTCAACTAAATTATTTATTATCTTATGTGTATTATCTTTTTTTTTTCTTTTTCAGATCTTCCATTTACTTTTCTCACTTGTGTATATATTGCTTTGATTAGAAATAAGTAAACTTCATATAATCATAGTAAAATTTACTTTGGAAAGTAAATACATTAAATAGGGGAAATTCATGTTTCTCCTTCAATCTTTTCTTGAAGTACTTTGTTCTTCTTTTTATGAGAGCTTCTATAGAAGTATCAGTTAGTGGAAGTAGATGACATTTTAGTGTCTATAGAAAGAGAGGGAGTGTCAAATTAAGATATTTTTTTTTTTGAAACTGGTAACTTTGTATATTACTACAACCAGTACATAGGCAGTACTGGGCCATATTTACAATAAGATCATCAAATTAAGATATTCATCTTTCTCATTCAGCAACAATCATGTATTCAGTGCATGTCTCGGTTTTCCTACTTCCTACTTTTACTGGTAAATATGTCTCGTGGATCCTTCTCCCTTAAATTTCTCTGGTAAAGAAATGATCAACCTTTTACTGGTTTTGTATTAGAGGTTTGAATTACATGCTGCTGGTCCCTTTTCGGTTCGATGTGGTATACACTGGCATTATTCTTTTCCCGAATGAATTAGTGAATATCATGCAATACAAAGCATAACTGGAGTTTCACAAACTATATTCATGCACTTGTCACCATCCATATTTTATTAGTATACAACCGTGGTGTCCAGGCCAGCCACCTTGACTTATTCCACGGGGTACCGAGTAACTCTGGTCTCCAAAGCTTGTACTATCAACAGTTAGTCCGGACCACAAAATACCTTCTTCATCTATCAGCAAACTTGTTTCCATTCTTGGTAATTCACCAATACCCACTTGATCTTCTTCTTGGTCTCTGCCTAAATCTTATAATCTTCTGGAAGCCTCATTTGTGCATATCGAACTGCAGAACTTCCCGGAAAACTCATCTCAGAACATGGTCTAATGTTTTCTCTCCTTTTCTCTTTATTGGAGGATGAATTGCTAGAGAGATGAAGACAACATTTGTCATTAAGAAGATTTACGATTCCTTTGATTCTGACTGTTACATTACATCATGCGTAAGTGTAACAAGAAATTCCTCCAGAGTTGTTTCTCCTTTTGACATGTGTTGCTGTTGCTTCTGTATCTGTAGAATATCGGTGGTTCCATTTTTGTTCTCATCAGTGGTGGACCCAAGATTTTGGTCAAGCAGAATCAATTAGGCAACATAATATGAATAACATGATGGTCGACAATAAGGATTACTGTGTACAACAAAGTGAATTTTGTATGTTTATCTTGTTTCTTTTTCCAATAATGCCCATGAAAACTTTTATTTGAATATGTATATAGACAGATGGTCAGCTAAAAGACTAAAGTCTTCAATTTTGACTTTTATTTTTATTCTATAATTATTTAATAACAGTAACAGTTTAGTAATTCTGAAATACCATAAAAATTAAATAAAATAAAATGCTAATTTACTAAAACAATAAATAAATAAAAATATAGAATTGCACCCAAGGGTGTGGCCTAGTGGCCAATGAAGTGGTTGAGAACACTGAGGTCTCAGGTTCAACGGAGACCAAAAACACTAGGTGATTTTTCCCTTCTGTCCTAACCTTGGTGGACAGAGTTACCTGGTACATGTTGCTAGTGGGGGAGGTGACATGTCTTCCATGAAATTAGTCGAGGTGTGCGAAAGCTAGCCGGGATACCACGGTCATAAAATAAAATAAAATATGGAACTAACCTCACGTTCATGTATCCCAAAAAATAGAAGACAACTTTATAACATATAAAGGTATTATAATACACAAAATAAACCGTAAATACACAAGTTTACACATACAAGCTAACTTTCAAAAGTTATTATTTACAAACAATACATAATGTAGTTAAATTGTAATAAAATGTGACACAAATAAATTAAAAGAAATTGTGACACGACAATTTTAACATATTATTAATTGAACTAATTTAACATAAAAAAGATAAAAGAAATGAAGCTAATAAACTAAACTAGTATACTGTGGTACTCCCTTGCAGAATATTGTTCTAATGTAGTACTAACATACTCGTGACCGAAAAATATTTAAAATGCATCGTGACTGTGCACAAGTAGGCTCGAACCCATGTGCTCACTGATGAAATGACTTTGCACGGCCACTAAGCCAACCTTCATTGATGTGTCAAGCGGATTCATTCAGTCTTGGATATTCGTTTCAAGTATAAATGCTCATATGTAAGTAGCAAAGTTTTTCAGCAAAGCGGGTTTTGTTGAATTCTCTTGTTACAATGTGGGTCCGTCCCTCATTAGGACTGGTTTCTAAATGTTAAAGAACGACAAAAGTCCCACATCGGTGGTTAATGAGATGGGTGGACTCCTTATAAGGCTTGGGCAATCCTCCTCCCTTTGAGCTAGCTTTTGGGGTGTGAGTTAGAGCTAAGACCTAATTTCACATGGTATCAGAGCAGGACCCGTCTCACCCGATGTTGGGCCCCCAAAAAATCAAAATTGCCCACGCATCAGATGCTAAACACTGGGCGTGAGGTGGGGTGTTAAAAAATGACAAAAGTCCCACATCGGTGGTTAATGAGATGGGTGGACTCCTTATAAGGCGTCGGCAATCCTCCTCCCTTTGAGCTAGCTTTTGGGGTGTGAGTTAGACATAAGACCTAATTTAACACACTAAAATTGGCAAAATTACAGGAAATAGGCCCGGATGGATGGAAAACACTTTATCTGGTTTGACTTGCTCAATATTTTTAGCTGCTGATATGATGCAGTGATATGGCTTCTTTTTCTAATTTTTCAAATAAACCAATGACATAATGTGAAGTAACTTGTTCAACACTGGTACTTGTTACGGATAATAATGGAAGAAAACCTTTTTTCTTATTAGAAAACATATTCTCTCTCCTTTTCCTTTTTGAGAAAATAAGTTGGTATTTTTGAGCTTTCAATATGTTTGTAAGCTGCCTACTGCTGTTCTGTATGCAGTTCTCTTCGCATCTTCTTCACATTTCTGAATTAATCTCTTCATAAGGAGTTTTCTTAAATCCAGGGGGAAGCACTAGTAATGGGATATGATGATATGGGGTGAGTACTCAGATCTAACTTGTTTTTCTTGTACTCTTATCTCGATTTCATCATTGAGCTGTTTTTCTTATTCTTTTCTGATGATTATGCAGTTAATAACATATTAAACCGTGTTTCTTTGGGGGGGGGGGGGGTGCACCTGGAAAATATAATCTTCCAAGCTTTCTATTGTGTTCTACATAAAATCATCTTTTACCTCACTAGATGGATGAACAATGACAGGGTAATGTTAGTAGCTAATTGACATGGTATTCCATTTCGGAAGTCGTCTTCCTGGGATTAGGTTGTGCGTCATAACTGGCATGCATTTGCAATTACTTTTCCTAAGATTACCTTGTATGTTTCAAAATCAGTTGTTGCATAAACATGTTTAGAAACCTTATGTACTGTGCAAGTGAAATTGTTGCCAACTAGCATTCCTTTCATATGGTTCATATATAGTCTCTGGCTTTTTCAGAACCAATGATGGCTTACACTTACTCAAAGTGTCAAAACTTAGTGCTCGACATTATAGTTAAATTTCCAAAATAGTTTAGGTAAAACTGAGCAGCTGTTATCCAGTTGAGTATAGCAGTTCTATGCTTGATATCAGATGCATCTGCTGAAATTCTCTTGCTCAGATCATTTCACTGAGACTCAAAAAGTATGTTGCTCAAACAACCTAATACTTTTTGATGATTTATGTTCTTTTTAAGTTGACACATTGTTATCATGGAAAACATTTGTTCTAAAGTCAATGTGGAATATAGCCTTAGTGAGTAACCCGAAGTATCCCTTTGGGAAAGAGGGAGTACCTCTTAAATACACAAATATATGCAAAGCTCGAGATATAGATGCACATTCTGGTAGCAATTAATTGGGATAGCTTGAGTAGTGGAACTGTTTGATCTGATGGATTAGGGACATCTTTTTGGCAAAGGAAGAAGTGACAGCAAATAATGCCCTTCCCTTAAAACATCAAAGATTATGTTACTTATATTTTTCAATTCCCCTCAAACTTCCTGAGGAACAGCGGTTGGAATTGGTGTAGCCTGTAGGCAGTTTCTTTGCGGCTAGCTACTGAGTACGTGAAAAATGATGTCAGCCTCTAGTCTCCAAGAAATTAAGATTTAGTTGCAGTGCAGTTATGGTATGTTAATGCAGATTGTAGTGCATTGGATGTAGGTTAGAAGTCGAGGCAGACATTGGTAATAGCGCATGTCACTCTAAAAGGGTCTTCCAGTTGAGTAAGGAGTTCTCGCTTTCCTACCCCAAGTTCTTCTTGTTTGAGCTGTATAAAACTTCATAAGCAATCTGAATGTTACATTCATCAGGCTCTTGAGTTAGAACCACATCATTAGTAGTGTTAATAGACCCTCAAATGAGTTGATATATGGTCTGGTGAGCTCTTTAAGGTTTTTCAATTTTCTTTCCAACTTGAATAGAAATAGTGTTCTGCAGACTTCAGAATTGATGGTCAAACTTCATTGAAAGAAAGCAAAGACTAAAAAGATTTCACTAGCTCCATGTCGCATGTTGTGCTAAAGCCATTTGGCATTGTTTTCTTGGCCTAATATTACTTGATAAGAACCACTGTGTTCTTATGTACAATGAGGCAGAAAGAACTACAGAGTACAGCTACCAACTTCTGGCCGTACGATTTCTCCTTCAACTTCTTTGATCTATAAAGAATAAAGAGCACGGTGACTTTAAACCTTGGTGTCAGAGGAAGCAGAAAGCTTTCTAGAAAACCATTTATTTGATTGTTAAAACCTAACACATTGCACCAAGGTATTTAATAATCATATTTCTTATCAAAGTTGTTTTCTGAACTAAACAAATTTATGGTTCATTTTCCATTATATTAGCTTTAGGTGATTAACATTTGTTCATGTTGTCTTCACATTTTTCTTCTAAGCTTGATTGTGTTGTTGCAATGCACTAACATTTATATTATTACATTAAGTACTGGCTTGCAATACGTAGGTAACTTACCTTTTTGTTCTTTTCTTTTTCTATTACAGTTATGAACTATGGAAACCATATCTCCGGGCTATGATGGAATGTGATATGAAAGCCGTTAGCACTGGAACCAAGAGAAAGGCTGAGGTTCTAGAAACTTGCTTGCAGCAGATGAAAGCTTGCTTTTCAGATGTAAGTCACTAATTTTTTTTAAGTAAATACAGATGCTTTTCAAGATTTTGTATCTTCTCAGATAAAAAAGAGGAACCTGAACTGTCATCTACTTCACTATATTCACTGCATAATGAATTAACGAAATTACTAGTTTTCTAATTTGCCATTAAATTGGTCCCACATGCTCTCTGTAGTTTGATTATGTATGTCCACTTCGTTAGCTTAAACTGTTAGGGAAGGGAGAGTTCTGTTGACAACCATCGCCTCTAACCTAGTTGCATATTGTTTCTCCTTAAGGCATGTGAGGTACCTATACCCAATATCAGCTCCAAGATCAAATCAAACAGTTACCTCACCTGATTTCCAATGATTAAGATGTTAGGGTGACCATTCTGTTTATTAGAATCTTCAGCCTCCTGCTGGTGGTCCTACAAATTGAATTTTGGGATAAGACAAAAGTGCGTAGATCTTAACATAATTATAGCTAGACTTTGCTGGAAATGAGCTTCACTATATTCTTTTCCATGGACAAAGGTATGCTTATGCTAAGATAATAATCAGAATGAGACACACTGCTTCTTTGTACCATTAGGTTCAAGGCACTTCTTTTCTTTTTATGTACTCGGAGAAACTTTTGCAGGCCAGAACAAACAAAGGAAAGCTCCTTGAAGCCATGGCTATCTTCTTTGAAAGGTATGTCTTTTGCTTGCTTTGCTTATGCCCGTCTCATTCCTAGATTACCTGAAAAAATTGTGGCTCTGCAGATCAAACAGATCCGGCAGTGGCGAGCAACAAGCAGTTGGAGCTGTTGTTCGGAGATGTGGACTTTGTCTAGAGTCAGATATGGTGCTCAGACAAAAGCCGGTAATAGCTTATCTGTTGCATGAATTCATCTATTGGCTAGATTGGAATATATGAGACAGTTGCATGCTTAAGGATGTTATGTCTGATTGCACTTCTTTAGTCAGCTGCTTCTCATTTTCTAATTAGATTTTTCCTACCTTACGCATGTTTTTGATAAGATTCTCATTTAATGCAGGACGGTAACTTCATGGTTGGTTGCTTGGGTTACCCACAAGTAGGTGCTTTTCCTGTAATTCTGTTCAATAGCTATCACAGGAATTTTGCACAACTGTTTCTAGAGAGCCTGTAATTCCTGAATACTGAATATATAAGACCATTGTTGAACCAAATTTACTTATACAACAATTCAGTAGCTGCGTTCAGTTTAGCTGGTTCTCTGCCAAAGTTCTGGTACCTTCTCTTGCAATTCTTGCTAGGCAATCAATCTGAATTCTATTGTGGGACAAAAGATCATGGAAAGGGGAGATGGTGGAATATGGAAACCAATCAATTACTTGTAAATTATGTGGAGTTAATCAAGAACTAACTTGGTTTCTCACAGCAGTCTATATCAGTCTATGCATCATGTGATAGAAATGAAAGGATAGAGTTGTGGGAAGAATTAGAAGCTATGAGGAGTCTTTGTGAAGGGCCTTGGGTAGTATGTGGGGATTTCAATACTACTAGATTTCCTTCGGAGAAAACCAACTGTATCAGGCTTTCTAGAGCCATGATAGATCTGTCCAGTTGTATCAACAAATTGGAGTTGATTGACCCTTCTTTATTTGGGGGCTCATACACTTGGAGAGGAGGGGCAAATCATAGGAATGCCTCCAGGATTGACAAATTTTTATACTCGTTCCCATGGGATGAAATGTTCCTTCAAATTAGGCAATGTACTTTGCCTAGCTTGGGTCTGACCATAATCCCATCTTCTTAACTTGTGGGGATAAGGCCTTCAGGAGATCTTATTTCAAGTTTGAAAAGTGGTGGCTTAAAGTAGAGGGTTTCAAAAGTAAAGTTCATGGATGGTGGAGCTCCTTTGAAGTGCTAGGAAGATCGGACTACAAACTAGCTACTAAGTTGAGGTTGCTTAATACAAAACTAAAGGAATGGAGCAGAGAGAATAGGGGGAACTGGAAGGCAAGGAAGGAGCAAATTTTGAGTCAGATAAGGGACATGGAAGTTACTCAAGAGACTAGATCTCTTACTGGTGATGAACAACTTCTAAAGGTACACTTGGGCATGGAATACGAGGAGATGGCCAAAAATGAAGAATTTTTTTGGAGACAGAGGTCCAGAATTCAGTGGATCAAGAATGGCGATAAAAATACGAAGTATTTCCACAGAATGGCAACAACTAACAAGAGAATTAACACCATTGAGTCATTAAAGATTAATGGAGAGTTATCCTCTGAGCCGGCGGAAATCAAGAACTCTGTGTGGATTTTTACCACCATTTGTATAAGGAGGTAGAAAACTGGAGACCCTCACTAAATATTCTTAACGTACAAAGAATAACAAAGGAGGAGCAGAGCTGGTTATCTAGAGAATTCAGTGAGGATGAGGTGCTAGAAGGGATAAAATTGTGTGCTTGTGATAAAGCACCTGGGCCTGATGGTTATACCATGGCCTTCTTTCAGGCATTCTGGGAAACTATAAAAGAAGATCTGATGCAGACCTTTCCAACACTTTCACTGTCACTAAAGTTTTGAGAAGAGTTTCAATGCTACCTTTGTGGCTCTAATTCCTAAGAAGGTGGGGGCAAATGATTTAAGAGACTTCAGATCAATCAGTCTCATTACTGGGGTTTATAAAATAATTGCCAAAGTGTTGGCGGAAAGGCTGAAGAAGGTGATAGACAAGCTAGTCAACAAAAATCAAATGACTTCCATTAAAGGGAGACAAATAATGGATGCTGCTTTAATTGCTAGTGAATGTATTGATACTAGGAGTAGATGAGATGTGCTGGGTGTAATGTGCAAACTGGATATTGAAAAAGCCTATGGCCATCTTAATTGGGACTTCCTGATCAACACTCTTAGGCAAATGGGTTTTGGCCCTACATGGCTCAAGTGGATTGAGTTTTGTATTAAAACCACCAGGTTCTCCATTTTGGTTAATGAAGAACCTGTAGTTTTTTTTCATGCGGAAAAAGGTCTTAGACAAGGTGACCCTTTGTCCCCTTTCCTGTTTATCATTGCCATGGAAGGGTTGGACAGTTTGATGAAGAGAGCTTCTCTAAACAACTGGATTAGGGGTTTCAGAATAAAAAACAGGATTAATAAGGTGATGGATATGACTCATTTACTGTATGCAGATGACACAATAATTTTTTGTGAAGCCGAGCAGGAACAACTCTGTCACATCAGAATTATTCTGGTAATTTTTGAGGCATGCTCTGGACTTAAAGTGAATTGGAGGAAAAGTAGCAGTTTTCCTATTAAAGAGGTCCAACAGATTCAAGCTTTGGCTAATATATTGAAATGCAAGATAGAGAGGTTGCCTACCGTTTATCTAGGTATGCCATTGGGTGCTAAGCATAAAGCAGTTAGCATCTGGGATGATGTATTAGGAAAATCAGAGAGGAGACCGACACTTTGGAAATCTCAATATCTATCTTGGGGGAAGAGTCACTTTAATTAATTCTGTTTTACTCTTTGCTAACATATGTGATGTCACTTTTTTCGATTCCCGGCAAGGTAGTCAAAGCTATAGACTCGTTGATGAGAAACTTCCTTTGGTAAGGTAACAAGATTGAGAAGAGGTACAACTTAGTTAAATGGATGGCGGTCCAACAATGCAAAAGACATGGGGGTTTGGGAGTAAGAAACCTAAAGGTACACAACAACAACTTACTCACCAAATGGTTGTGGGGATACAATTTGGAAGATCAAGCTCTATGGAAGGAACTCATTCAACACAAGTATGGTAACGAAGATCAATGGTGTTCAGAGGAAGTGACAGAAACATATGGTGTGGGAATATGGAGGACTATAAGAAACCTATGGCTAGCTTTCAGAGACAATGTAAGGATATAGGTTGGTCGAGGAAATAAGGCTCACTAAGAGGTTCCCGCTTTCACACCAAGTCATCAGTCACCAACCAACCATTTGTATCTCCTAGGATCACTAAGAGGTTCCCCTTGCCCTAGGATAAGCTTAGCATTTAGATCCATCGGAGTATCAATGGGTCTACATACTTGTCATTCATGTTCGTTTCAGAATGTCTAGCGCATACTTACGTAGTGAGATGAAAATTCTTTAGTTGGACTGAGCGACTTCAATCGTCCTTGATCCTTAGTTTGGAAGTGTTGTAATTTAGTTATATCATCCTGATCATTGCCTAAGATAGCTATATCATCAATATATACATCCAAATAAATGCATAGATTTGCAGCAGTTTGTCGATAAAATATAACATGACTAGCCCCACCACGAGTCATTCCTAACTCTTGAGTAATTGTGTTGAATTTTGCTTGAAGACTATTTGAAACAATATAGAGACCAGCCTACCCCCCCCCCCCCCCCATAAGATTGCTCCATCACATATGCTTCATCCTCAGATCACCACACCATCGAGAAAATATTTTTGCTGCTCAATTGATAAAGAGTTCAATTGTGAGCAACAACCATAGATAGGAAACCGTGACTGAAGCAATCTTTGCTTTGGGGGGGAAGTGTTTCACCATAATCAAGTCTAGAGAGTTGCTTATAACCCTTGAAAACCAAACATGCCTTTAGTCAGATCAATCTGCCATCAGGGCCAACCTTTATCGTGTATGCATACCGAATATTGACTGATGATTTTCTAGGTGGCAAAGAAACAAGCTCCCAAGTACCACTATGGTGTAAAATAACCATCTCATCAATCATACTTGTCTTCTGTCTGGATGAGGCAGAGCTTCATCTATAGTCTTAGGAATAAAAATAGATGGAAGTGATGCCACATAGGCATAGTAAGATAGTAACAAGCGATGATAACTCAAATAGGTATAATTAGGACTACGAATAAATTGAGTAGCAATAGAGGAGCCAGTGAGGTAGACATGTCTGCAACTCGCAAAAGATCTGGTGTCGAGCATGAGTTGTCTGGACCATTTGAGGAGTATGAATGTCTGTGATAAGTTAAGACTGGTGGAGCTGTAGGAGATGAATAGTTAATTCTTCAGAAACTTCTAGGTGTTCAGAAGAAGAGGGTATGAAAAAGTACAGTTGAGTTTCAAAAAGGTGACATCGGCGACATGCGGTACCGTCACAGATCAGGTAAGGAACATCGATTTCCTTTTTTCTATCTTTAATAACTAGAAATACTTCCGGAACTTATCCAAGATACGTAATATGTATACAGACACTAATCTGAAACTAAGACTGTACTTTTTTTTTTTTGAAACTGTTAACTAAACTAAGACTGTACTTGTATACCGTTTAGGCATTTACATATCCAAATCTTGCTTTTTAAAGTTAGTTAACTGAGAAATCACATTATTTAGTTGAAATATGTCATTTGTGTATAAATGACGAGCTTTTTTCCAAACTTAAAAGCAAGTTTGGAATGGATAACAGTGCATCAATTTTGTATCAATCGACTTTCATAAGAGGTTACTGTAAGGATTTTAGACTGTGGTTCATAAACACTCTATCATGAAATCCTACCAGTTATTCATATTCGTTTGAATTTAATAATTTTCGCGCACACCTACAACATCAGTAATTTAGTCAAGACTACATACCCCGATCAGCCATAACTTCTTGTTGAATCTCGACTTGAATTGAGCAGAAGCACTTGATTTTTTCTTCTTGAGAAAACCAGTTTCTCTCTCTTTTCCTTCCTGTTCTTTCAGAATACTGTAGATGGAATACATTATTCTCTTTTAATATGGAGAGAGGGACCAAGTGGTTAATTCCCACTATCCGTCAAAGTGGGTGTTAGTATGGATAGAATTGTATATATTGTCCTACTTGGAATAGGATTATAATGTGGTGTCTATAAATATGGTTTATGTGATAATGTAGAATACACTATTTCAATAATACTTCTGTTTATTTTTTCACAGTGGGTACTGGTAGGTTTTATAAAATAACTCCCTAATTATAAAATTAAGAATTTAGAAATTATTTACTAAATCAAATAACAGCCCACGTTGGCCAAAACTAACAGTTACACAATTGGGCATCAACCTTTCCCTATTCTTCCTAAACTCTCATCAATATTTATGGCTTGTTTATCATTCTGAAAAAATAATAATATTTATGGCTTGTTTAATCTAGTGATCTTGAATGCCTTGTCTTTTGCGCCATAATTGAACATATGAAGATCAAGATAGACGAGTTGCACTATCTATCAAGGGTTCTATGGTGATTATTTGCTGGATCCCATGTTTATAGAACCAAAAATATAAATCTGACTGACATTCTGATGAACCAAAAAAGTTTCAACACAAAATATGAACTATTTGACAAAATAGCTTTAGATCAATGATGATATAATTACCAATTTGCCCAACAATATCAGAAAATTGGCTAGGACTGGCTGGAAGTCCCGAAACTTCACTGAATAGTGACTGAATTTTTGACAAAGGGTTTCGGTGACAGACGCTGACAGGAAATTGGACGGATAGAGTCGGGATGAAAAGGCAATCTTCACAGAAGAAGAATCTCGCTGGAAGGTGGAAGGAAATCGTACTCGGGGTGTGAACTGGCGCACTGCCAGAGACTGGAGATCTGTTGGTGCATGGAGGCACGTTAGACGTATTTTTAGCTGGATTTTGGTCTTCTATTGGTGACATTGGTTTTTGCGCAACACCAATTTCTAAAAGACAATTATTCGGACAGCCTTTGCAATCATTGAAAATTGTGCAGTGGTGGTCTTTTTTCTCTTGATGTTGCTAGTGATTGCACAACAAGTAGTTTAGCACAAGCGCTCTGATTCCATGTGAAATGATAGAACAAGGAGGAGCAAACTGAAGTTGATTATTCCCTCAATCACCTTGGTTTAAATACTAATTGTGCAAGTGTTAATATTTTAGCTACCTAATATCAGGAAAGAATCAATCTAATTACTTCTAACAGTCCCCACTTGATACAGTGTCATTACAATATTCCCAACAGTTCCCATTTTAAATATCAAGATTCATAGACACATAATATGTTAAGATTATCTGGTGATCTTATTATATTTTGATATGATTTGATTGATTCATACAGTGCAGAAATGTTGTCTGGCTACCTGGATCTGTCTCAGAAGCTTCTGTTACCGAGAATATGTGCACTACCTGCAGTCCAGGTTACTTCTTGGAATTCTTCTTCTCTCGTACTGGATTGGGTATCCTTATCCAATATATCTTTTTCCATATTTGGTTTCCTGATTTCTGAATATGACTTTCAGGACCTGTTTTCAAGATTCAGTTTAAATTTCGACAACAGGAAATACCGCCAGATTACAGTGTTCAACATTTAGGTATGCTGGAGAATAGGACTGTTTTGTGATATAGTTTAAGTCTTACTGAGAAACCCTATCCCTTTTTATTTTCCAATGGAACATTAAATTGTTAAAAATAATTTTTCCTTCAACAAATATGTATAAAGAAGTACAATGTGTGGTGGTTCCCTTTCTTAACATCTTGTCTTTGATGTTTTATCTTCTGACTCCATTTCCAATTATTTAACAAAACTAATCTTTTCTTTATGTTGAACATATATTTTAAGAACTCTCAAATACTAATGGTGAAGTCTGAATGATGAATATGCTCCAAGATATGTACAAAATGGAATTCAAACTCACGAAAAATAATTATTTGCAAATTGCAATCCACCTTTTCTTTTCTGTGTGCAACATTTGTGGTAAACTGTTAAAGTTGATCAAATCTTCGCCAAGTTTAATACTTTACAGTTTGGTGGGTGTTGAAGGTTGGCGGGACTTCAGATTGGGTAGTAACAGCAAGGTAGATGTGGAGGCATTACCAAAATGAACTTTTTGTGTTTAACTTTCCAAGAGCTACACAAAGTTGAAGATACTACTGTGGTGTCATTGCGGACAGCACAACTGAGTTGGACATTGTTAATTTCAACAATCAAACTGGAAATATTTCTCGGTGCTAATTGCTACGATATAAGATTGTGTTTTCTTTTCAATGGTACAAAGGGAGGGTAAACTAAAAATAGGAGAGAAGACTTTGACAGAAGAGTAAATTGTCACATGCTGCAAGGAATTGTCTTTTAGCATAGAAGTAATACAATGTCTTTAAAATAATATTGCCATACTAGTTGCTTAATTTATGTAAGTGCATCAACACAATTTGTTGTTGCCTGTAGATAATGTAGTAATATAACCGTGAATGATTTATATATCTTGTCAGGTTGCATTGGTGGCTGTGATGATATTCTTAGGCAGCTTGTAGAAATTTGCGGGACTGGTTCTCGCAATAGTTCCAACACTTCAGGTAAGGAACACCCATGTAGTGCTTCTTTGCTTTAATGTAGTTTCATGTCCAACCTCGATAGTTTGCTTTTCTTTTTGAGGCAGTATTTAAGTTCCACAAAACAATGGTTTGTTTTCTGTATCTTCCAAAAAATAGTTGGAAGACAAAATGGAAAAAGTGAACTCCGTTTTCTTGGAAGGAGGAGGACACTTGTATTGTGGATTTTTTTTGTGGAAAATGGAACACTCTGCAAAAGCTGAAATCCAATTTGCATTATTGCCCAAGTGAATTATTATTATCTAGATTGATTGTTTCCCTTTCAATCGATAAATGTTCTATTTTGAAATACGATTAGTAGCAGTCTATGTCGTCTGGTCGGTATTAGTACAATTAAATTTCACCCTTACGAAAACTCAAAAAAAAAAAAAATTTTAGTGGTCTAGTGATATATTTTTTTTTTCAAAAAATAAACCCAAAGTAATTGATGTAAAAAACCCTTAATCAGTTCTCTGTGGACCAAATCCAAACTCACTATTATGTCTTAGAGAAAGACCATAAACAAAATGAAGGCAAACCCAAATGCTCTAAAAGTTAGATGCCTTTCAGTTACTGTCAAATTAATAATAAGTATTAAGCTTGTGTTACTGAATAAAATATTGGATGAATTTCTTGTAGTGTCGCTCAAAGTAAACTATGCTATATGTACAGTGTAGTGAATATGCTAACTAGATCTGGAAATCCCTACACTTCAACTATACTATCATATACAAGGTAATGAAATGCTGTAAACCTCAATAAACACAAGGTAATGTACACCTATAATGATTCTGTAATACTCTCCCATCAAGATGGAGCATAAATTTTAATCATGCCAGCTTGTTACAAGGATATTCTGTCCAGTTTCCATGTAGACTTTTGTGAATATATCATCCAATTGCTCTCCTGACTTCACATAGCTAGTGAAGATCACGCTCTCTTGAATCTTTTCACAAATAAGGTGACAATCAACCTCAATATGTTTAATTCTTTCGTGGTACACTGGATTTGTGATAATGTGTAGAACAACTTGATTATCATACAAAGTTTTGTTGGTGACACAGGCTTCAATTAAAAGGTGATGTACCCACAGTATTTCACATGTGAACTGAACCATAACCCTGGACAGATTCTGCACTGGATCGAGATAAAATAATTTGCTTCTTGCTCCGTAATGGCAACAGGTTCCCACCAATAGAGATCCAACAACCTAAAATAGATCTTTTGTCAATTCTGGATCCAACCTAATCATCATCTGCAAAACACTAAATATAGTGCCCATGATCACAAAACTATATGCCAAGTCTAGGGACTCCTTTCAATTGACATTGGTTCTCTTCGTCACGTGAGGCCATCAGGAGAAGAGGTTGGCTCGCCCAGAACTCCTCGCGGTGGCTCGTTATTTGCTCTCCTGCCTTTGTCACCTGAGGTTTTGCTTGCTACATGAGCAAGCTTGGCCTACCCAGGTAGCGATAGAGCTTGCGCTTGGGAGGGATTGGTGCTTGACTTATTGTCTCACTGCAAAACCTCCCTCGCAATGCAAGGATATCACAGGAGAGCAATATTTCAGTGGTATATATTCAAGTAAGTTTTTTTTTTTAAAGTAGGTAAGGACTTTTTAAGCAACATTTGACTAGTAAAAATGTGAATTTAATCAAGCAACTAAAGATATCCGATGACTTGACAAAGCATGGATGGAGAACACCAAGTGGAACTAAATCAATAAATATCTGAAGAGGAACAAGTCCAACTAGTCCAACTAAGCGGAACTAAATCAATAAATATCTGAAGAGGAATAAGTCCAACTAGTCTGAATAATCATAATAAACATAACATGAGTTTAGTGGTGACTAAAAGGACCACTTAACAACTCAATATGAATCTACTGATATGTTTGGAAAGCCTCTAACTGCCCCAACTAACTCTAACAAAATTGAAAACTGAGAATGAAATGGAAAGCATGTCTATTGTCTAGGAAGTATAAGGACTCACCACTGAAGCTGATGAAGTCGAATCACGAATCGATCTAAGCATGATCTGGATGTCGAGTGTCTGAACCTACATCATGAAAGCAGGTAGTTCAGAGTATGCATCAGTACTTGAAAATGTACTGATCATGTAGGATATATATATACTAAGCTGAACAAATATATATGAGCCGAACAAAGCATAACTGAGCAATGACATAATCTGAGCAAGAATATAAATACTGAAACATAACTGAAAAGCTAAGATAAATGCAATGACCAAGTACTAATTATGAAGATAACATGCTGAACTATATACTGACATAAATGTTGAAAACCTGGTCAATGCACTAAGAATCTGATTGTGGGTAGCTACTGTTAACCGACATAAATCATGTGAGCTAACCATGGAGTCCGATGTATACGCCCCATCGAGAGGACTCAATATACCTTGTCAGGGGTATAAAGGCATGCTTGTGGTGTGATCACTAATACCAATGTCCAAAATAGAGGACTTATAATCTTACGCGGGCAATAGTCTGGACTATGAGGGTACGCTGAACCCTAGTCCAACTCGGTGCTAAGTCTACTCCCAATTGAATAAATATGAAGCTAAAATGCACTAAATACTTAATAGTTCAAAATGGTGACACGATAATTGAGAATGCAACGTATATACTGAGAATGTGACATTCAAAATCTGGAGC
Source organism: Solanum lycopersicoides (assembly GCA_022817965.1). Taxonomy (NCBI): domain Eukaryota; kingdom Viridiplantae; phylum Streptophyta; class Magnoliopsida; order Solanales; family Solanaceae; genus Solanum; species Solanum lycopersicoides. The sequence continues at coordinate 11,637,004 of CM040622.1, read as the reverse complement.
ATGAATTTCTGTTTAACTGACCTAGCAAGTATAATTCATGAACTAAGAGAATTTACACAAACTAAGGTTCTGAGTTTGATACAAGGAATTAAACAAAGTTTCCAAGAAAACATGTTATTTAGATTATGAATATTATAACATCTGAAATCACCATAATTCCTCCAAGATTGTACAAACCTTAGGTTTAAACAAGTTATGTGGAATCAAGGAACTGACTGAATTCTAGGGACCTAGTGGATGAAAGGAACCCACTAGTGAAATCCCACATATTCGGTGACAATTTATGGAGAACTCCTTTAGATTTTAGGGTTGAACTTTGAAGAACACAGTTGCTTGTTCTCGGAAGCAATTGGCACCTCTTTCTCTTCTTTCGTTCTAACTTTGATGATTTTAGTAGAATAAGGGTTCTGGGTAGGTTCTGACTAGATTATTAGGCTGATACGGAGTAAAACGACGTAGTTTAGGCATCAAACGACGCAATTTAAGTGCCCATAGCATAGAGGAAAAGACCAAAACGACCCTGACTTAAAAGCTGACGAAGGCCATCCATAAGGCCATTGACAGACCGTAGTTAAAACCACGGCCCGTTGACTGGGGTCGTGGTTCGTGGCCAGCCCGACATGGCTTCACTAAGACAAGCATAATGTTTTACTCCGATCTTGGATTTTAGCAAATTTGGTGGCTTTGGAAAGAGGATTCGACTATCTTTAATTTGATAAGTCATGGGTCGCCTCATTCATTTTGTGCTAAAAGATATGACTGTTTGAAGTTGACCCAAAAGTCATTTTCCTCTAAACAACTACTAAACCACAGACCCTACTGGTAGGTTGTGGGTGGGATCAGAGATTCCTAAATCATGGACCCCAAAATGACGGACCCCACCTACAGACCGCCCTTGGCTTCTGTGCTTCTGGCACCAGGTCCTGAAAAGTTGCATTTTTTTCTATTTTTTCGAATTTGAGGTGTTACACAATGCATTGCACTGGGCCCTATTTATAGACACTACTAGTGCAGTGTTTTGGGAAACGAGAAGCAGAAAAAGTGACAGGGCTCGCTTCACAGAAGCGCGCACTTTTTAAAAGTAAAGCGATATTTTGTATAAAAAAAAAAAATATCAAATAACTGAATAGATGTAATATATTTTTAGATTAAAAGTAAATAGATAATCAATAATCCTCATAAGTCATAAAATATAAAGCAAAAACATAATTAAAAAAAAAGCAGTAGCAGAGCAGTCACAACCTCGCAGAGAAGAAAAAAAGAAGAAAAGACGAGAAAATAGAACTTACAGCAGTCGCAACAACAAAAATATAGAAAAAAAAAACGCGGAGCAGTCGCAGCCTCGCAGTCGCGAAAGGAGGTATTGTGAAGTCGTGAAAGGAGATTTCAAATTTTTTTAAAAAGAAAACCTTACAAATTTTTAAAGAAAACCTAATTAGTGCTTTTTCAAATTAAGAGTGTCGCCTTCTCTTTTCTTGCGCTTCTCGGTTCAAATGTAGAAGCAATCGCTTTTTGAATGTTGCCTCGCTTCAGGGAAGAAAAGCGCAAAGGTGTGCTTAAGCCCTAAAGCGAGGCTCAAAACGTGTTGAGCGCTTCGCCTCGCTTTATATGCGCTTCAGTGTCGTAATTATAGTTCTCCAACAAACTTTTCCTGGTCAATGAGCCTCTTATGAAGAACTGACACTAAACAATTGATATTTCACTTTATCATAAAAAAAATTCAATTTCTTTGGTCAGATAGTTGTAATTCAAGTTTATAATTATTAGTCTTGGATTAAACATACAAATTTTATTTTTTCTCCCTTTGCGCCTTTTTTCATTAAAGCTCACACTTTATTTGCGCTTTGCACTCAAAGCCCCTACAGACATTAGAGCTTTTTTGCGCTTTTCGTTTTTAATAACACTGGTTGCGCCTCGCCTTGCTCTTTTTATAACACTGACTAGTGGTATCAAATGAGTGGGCTGGGTCAAATTTGAACGGGTTGAAAATAGGTCGACATTAAATGGGTAATAATTCACCCACCCACCCCCCTAAAATATTTGATATGGGTAAAATAGATTGGATAACAAATGGGTTGGGTAAAATACTAGTTTACCCATATTTACCTATATTTTCACGAGTACATTGTATTCTACTTAAAAATTCAACATGAGAAAATATTTTAGACTTATTTCCAAGTAAATGAATATATGCATCTTAGGATTAAAACATGTTTAATGCACTTTAAGAAATGTCAATAGTAATACATGATTTGCTTATTCTATACTATCATTTCTTATCCAATATAAAATTAAATAAATAAAGAAAATATAATTATAATTAACAAAGAAATGTACATTTAAAAAATACTTCACCTTTTCAGTTACATGGAAGAATAATTAGTTTTATAGAAGATATAAAAAGCAAGAGAAGTTGCAATATTTTTAGCTATATCATGAATTTTGAGTGAATAAAAATTTAAAGTTTAACCCATATGGCTAATCCATATTTTACCCATAGTTTACACAGTTTAATTTTTATCCATATAAAATATCACTCACCCAACCCATTAAAATGAGCGGATTTGGCAAGTTACCAAAATATGGGTTCATTTTGTCGGCACTAGACACTACATAATAATCTCTATCCATGTAAAGACAATATACAATCCTATTCATGTTCTAACTCTTCCCCTTAAGTTGGTGCATATAAGCTATATGTAAAGGCCTTGTTACAAATGTAACTAATACGAGGACCCATGAGGGTGAAAATATTTACAAGCTGATCACTTGATTTCACCAATTTGTAACAATAACCCCTAAGAATACTTTTCTCTCACCAAGTGACAGTCAATTTCAATATCTTAGTCCTCTCGTGAAAACATAATTTGATACAATATGAAGGGCCACTTGATTATCACATACAAGTTCCATATGATTGATTTCTCTAATTTTTAAATCTCTGAGCAATTGTTTGATCCAAACTTGCTCACAAGTGGTTACCATCACTATTCTATATTATGCTTCTGCACTAGATCGAGCAACCACATTTTGTTTTTACTTTTTATACATAAAATGACCTATCAAAACACAATATCTAAATGTAGAACGTCTATCAGAAGGTGATCCTGCCTAATCAACATTTCAATATCCAACTAGGGATATGCAAAAATCGAACCGACCGATAAATTGAACCGAAAAAAGTGTTATTGGGTTTTGGTTCGGTATCGGTTTTTATTATTGGGTAAACCGATAACCCAATAAGACGATTATAATTTATTATTTTATCCTTCCTAATTATTAAATAAATATAATTTAATATATAATTAGACACTATAACTATATCGAATTATTAGTACTCTACCAACTTCACACTAGGCCGCTTTATTAGTTTTTACTATTTACTCAAAACCTAAAGATTAAAGTAAGGGGTTCACAATTGTAGCGATTAGATATTAGTTTTCGTTTTAGTCTTGTTGGACTAGTTTATTTTAGTTTTAGTTTGTAATTGTAGGTTGTAGCATTCGCAAGTTTGTAAAGGTCCGTAATTTGATTAACATAAAAAATTTCATACTATGTTTTGGTGATAACATGTAATTATAGCTTTCAACTATATTTTCTCTTATTGATGCAATTTCTCATTATCTTTTTTGTTTTACTGTATCAAAGCATTTAGAGAAGTGAGAAGACATATAATATTTTACGGACATTTTCTTATTGGGTAAATCGAAAACCGAACCGATAATGATAAAAAATCGATAAACCGAAAACCGATTAATAATATCTTATCAGTTTGTTACTGGGTTAGCATATTTAAAAACCCAAAAATCGATAATACATAAAACTGAAATGAACCGACCGATGCACACCCCTATATCCAACAACTTGCTCATGGCCTGATCCATGAAAACTTGTCAAGAATGTGGATAGCTGAGTCCCACCGAGGATCCATAAATTGATAAATGTCAGGTCTACTAATCGCGAGATAATTTAATGTACCAACCAATCGTGCTTATGGACCTTGGACCTAACTCAACTCCAAAAAAACTAGCTTAAGATGTGAGGATTGCCCAATGCGTATTGAAGAGACCGCCTTTCCTTCAAAGGGCTAACGTGGGACTCTTCAAACTCCCCCTCACGCCCAGTGCTGGACATGTGGTGCATGGGCAATTTAACATGGGGATCCTACATTAGAAATGAAAATAGTGACGAGTCTTGCTCTGATTGCTCTGATACCGTGTGAGAAATAAAGGAGAAAAGTATTATTGACTTGTGTTGAGTACATTGTTACACCGACACGAAGCCCTATTGTACATTATAATTCTTTTCCATGTAAGAGACTATGTACAATCCTATTTCTATTCCTATTCTAACCAAGCTTTTTGAGAACAAATTATGAATATACAAAAGGTGTTCATTCTTTTACCTGCAGTAATGACATCTCCAGATGCAGACATATAAGAAGTTTAATGGGTTAGAGGCATATCTTTCATCCCAAAAACATCAAATTATGCTCCTTGGTGTAGTAATGAATCTTAGAATCCCATTAGTCACGAACAATACCTTTTGACGTCATGTCAACTTGGTGTCAAACCTCTGGGAGGATTTTATTCCAGAGAAACTCTCTATCTCTTCTTTCTTAACACTTTGATATCTGCAAGATTGAAGATCCCATGGTTTTTGTACGAGTATCTTTGCTTTATCACCAGATTCCCATAGTGGAAATGAGAGGTTGAGATCATAAAATGATAACCTCTCCAAGCTTCTTCGAAATCTTTGTTGAGTGTAATGTGGTTAATCTCACAATTGTGTCGAGGAATGAGAATGTATTGAAGTAAAACATTGTTGTATGTGGGACACATTAGATTGAATGGAAACTAATTCAGCACTAACATAGCATACAAACTCAAACAAATAAAGCAGTATGTAACATTTTTTAATACTCACTCCGTCCAAATGTATGTAAAAGTATTTGACTAGGCATGGAGTTCAAAATAAATGAAAGACTTTTGAAACATGTCATTTAAAACTAGACATTAAATTTTGTCGTTAACTCGTTATAAGTCACCTCATTAAGGGAAAACTAGAAGCTTAAAGTTAAATTGCTACTAAATATAGAAAGATGTCATATTTTTTGCAATTGAATAAAAAGGAAAAGATTATTACATAAATTAGGATAGAGGGAGTATAAACATTACATTAATGATGACTTCCATACTTGGACTTCCAATCCTTGTCCACTTCAAGTTGACTTCTTTTGACTATTTAAACACCATAGTGTCACAGCCTTAGACTTCTACTAAGCACACCGTGCTGCACTTGACAACTCGCTCACGAATCTTTTACGATCTTGCAAGCTCAAGTAAGCTTTTTTGACACTTGATCGCTAAGGGAATGAAGAAGACAGAAGAGAATTACTTAAGAAGGCTTCTGTACATGACTTCCGAATTACTATACTTTCAAGAAGTAAAACTAGAAACCCATAGTCAGGATGAGTAACAACAAGAAAGAATAATCGTGTTCTTCGTTCTTCACAAAAGTAAGAATAAAGAGAGAAATATTGGAACTGCAACTTGTCCAAAAACTCGTTCAAGCTAACTACCAAAGCAGTCTCCTTGTCAACATTAATCATCTGACTTTCATTTAGAAACTTTGTAGACTGTTTTGGCTGCCACCAGGCACCAGCTAACCTACTAAAACTTTCAACCAACGCGTTTTTGAGTAATCTATTTTTTTCAATTAACAATTTAGTTAGGAAAGACTGATGACTGCATAATAATCAAACAATCTGAGACTTTTGTATGTATATCATGATTTGTTTGTTGCTGTAGGAACTTAATTTCCTAAGTGATATACTTGTCTCCTTAGGACTGACTGTAGCTGGGGTTCTTTTGCCAGGCAGAGGACGTGGGAACCCTACAGCATCCAGCAGTGCACAAAGAGACAATTCCAGAGCACAAAGTTCTTGTGCATACTGCAGGCAAACAGGGCATTTGTCAAATGATTGTCCTTCACAGGCTTCTCGTGGTCGCACTGCTCGGGCTCAGGAAGTTGACAATGGTTTGGTGCTCTTCTGTTACCTTATCTGTATATCTTGTATACAATGATCAACACCTCCTGCAATTTTCCCACCCTCCTTCTGTAGCCGTAGTTGAATTTTGGAATGAAGCAAAAGTTCTCACTTTGGCCTTTGGCCACCAAATTGGTCTTTGAGTATGAGAATTGAGATATCTATGCAATTTGGGTTATTTAGCTGTTTATATCCCTTACCAACATAAGGTTGTTCTCCAGTTACATTTACTCTCTAGCCTTTCCACTTCTCACCCTATCAATTAGAACATTGTTGAAGCAACTAAAGAATACATGAAGTGATACAGTGAAAGTAGAACTCACAGTGTGAAAAATATTGGTCTGTGATGTGATATAGTATCTGTTCCTCTCTGTTGTTAATTAAAATGACATTGTTGACGCCTTCGTATTAAGCAGAACAGGCGCACATTCAGTGGTATATTCTCTTGAGAAAGCCATGTGCATTACATGCGCCACCTTATGTTGAACGTTACGATCCTTCAATAACATTATGGCTGATCCCTTCTGACAATGCAGGAGAATCTTCAATCCCTTGTAATTCGTGTGGAGCGCCTTGCATTTTGCGCACTGCCAATACTGCCAACAACAGGGGAAGAAAGTTCTTTTCATGTCAATCATCGGAGTGCAACTTTTTCGTGTAGGGAAAACTAAATTTTAACACGAGTCTTTATATTTATACATGGTTTCCACCTGCAAACTTACTATATATAAATATTTCTATCTTGTTGTACATCTTCTCTCCAATTCTTCATTATAGTATGATCCATGATCTACCATGATGCAACCCTGTAAATGCTCAGAACTAATTAGAGTTCTTCACCAATAGCTGCCTCAGACATGTCATAGTTGACAATATCATGTTCTGTTCGACAATCTGTAAAACACTGTCAGTCTATCTCACTTTAATAGCTACACTCATTTGCAAACAGAAACCACATCATCATGCTGCTAGAAACTCTTTTATGAATTAGAGGTAGTTGCTATTCAGGAGGATGAAAAAATTGAATTGCTGACATTTGAACTTCGTTATAATTGCTCAGACCTCTGTATTACTCAGTTCTTGATTACGTTAAAGTAGTTTGTTTAGCTGATACACCTTTTTTATCTGTACTACAGATGGGAAGATAATCTCAGTGGAGGAAGAGCAGAGCGTGCAAATACTTCTGCATCCACTAGCAGCGGAAGAGGTGGCCGTGGTCGTGGTCGTGGCCGTGGTCGTGGCCGTGGCCAGAGTGGTGCGCATTCCAGTAACGTGTCATTTGTGTCAGCAACAGGTGAACCAATAACTGGCAGATGTTTCATCTGCGGTGATCCAGGTCATTTTGCTAATGTTTGCCCACGTCGTGGTTGATGAATTTCGAACTCTTTTGCATTGAAGGTGTTTGCTTTGAATGGGCAACTCTTTAACTCCCAGAAGTAATATTTTTTTTATGGTACCATTATGTGCTTTGGTCATTACAATGTTCCTGGCAAGGGAGATGCACTCAGTCATTAATTTATATTCTCTTCTAAATAGGATGTGAACATAATGCCCATTCATTGTTCAGAATATTTATATCTATTTGTCTCGAGCTGGCGTGCAAATAGAATTTCATTTGTTTACTTTACATGACCGATAACTTCAGCTCTCTAATTACCCTTTATAGAGATAGTTTTAAAAAATTATCAAATATAGTTATACTTTGATTTCATACCACTCAAAATATAACTATGATTTGATAATTTTATGGAACTATTACTACAGATATGAATGATAATTATGATTTTAAACTATAATATTTCCTCTAAACATAACCAGATAAGTTCAAATCGGTTGACTAATTTCAGTTATAAGCCCAATCATAGGGTTCGTGACCTTTGGAAATATTTCAATTTAATTTAATAGCTAGTAATGTTACTGCTATAGATAACTAGCAATGTGTCCTTCCTAGACAAAGTGGATGACTTGCAACCTTCAATTGATCAAAGAAATGCATCCATAATTCTTTAACATTGACTATTATCACCTAACAATAAAATCTTGTAATGTTCCTCGCTTCCGACCTTTAGGTTGTGAGTTTGAGTCATTAAGGGAATAAAAAGGTGAAAGCTCTTGATTGAGAGGTAAACAACAAAAAAAAAAAAAACAGAACAGTTTTGACATGAGGAAGTTGTGCGGATGATAGAATTGTTCATTTTCAATTGTCATATGCTAAAACGGACAACTCGATCACCCATTTATGGGTGAATTGTGAGTTTGTAACTAACAAATTTGACTCTGTCATCCGTCAGTTACCTCAAATTTAAAATAATATTACACAAATTTTAAAGAAAATTCTTTCATAAATTGACTAATTACATTTCTTTATATTAATTAAGAATTGTAAATTCCTTTTTTTATAAAAAAATTCTTGGATTGACACCGATATGGATTGGGTAAGAAAAAGTATGTATATAATTTGACATTTAAAACTCATACTTTATAAGTTATCACTTGAAAGATTCTTTTTAAGTTTTAAAAATTCTTGGATTGACACCGATATGAATTGGGTAAGAAAAAGTATGTATATAATTTGACATTTAAAACTCATACTTTATAAGTTATCACTTAAAAGATTCTTTTTAAGTTTTAAAAATTCTTGGATTGACACCGATATGGATTGGGTAAGAAAAAGTAGGTATATTATTTGACATTTAAAACTCATACTTTATAAGTTATCACTTAAAAGATTCTTTTTAATTTTAAAAAAAACTAACTTTAAGAATGATATAACAAAAAAAATTAAAATTCAATTATAGATGAGTATATTTTGTAACGTTGAGGAAACATTGGAAGTAGTCAGAAGGTAAGGAGGGTTGCGGATTCCAAGAGAGAGTAAAACAGTCCCCATCTGCATTAGCTAACTTTGACTAAGTAATTGACAAATACCATCTCTATAATAGTACTTTCTCCGTCTCATTTTATGTGATACCATTTTTTTTTTTGAATAATCTAAAAAAGAATGTCATATTTTCTTATATGATAAGTATTTAAAGGTACAATTCTTTTTTTATCTTTGTTGGTCCTACTTAATTTTAAAGATAGTATTCTAATATATTTATGAAGAGAGAAAAATAAGTTTAATTTTTTGAAAGGTAATTTAGTAAATATTTCAAAGCCTTCATTATTTCTTAAACTCCGTGCTCAATCAAATGTTGACACATAAAATGGGACGGAGAGAGTAATAATTTATTTTTTTAAATCGATTGACATGAGATAAAAAAGTATAATAATTTCAGAGATAAATTACAAAACGGTTTTTATCTTGCATTTGATTATAGGTATTAGAAAATCTTGTAATTATTTATTCCACTATTTATATTTTAATAATTTCAAAATAACTAATTACCAATCAAATACCTCCCATCAACAAGGTTTTTCCTAGGTTATTATTGTGAGAAAGCTAGAAAATGAAGGGGGAAAAAAAGGAAATTAGAAGTTGTCACAATCCAAAGTTAAAGTTGTAATGACACTTATGTTCTAAATCGATAGATAAGCTAAATCAATACTTTAACCAATTTAATTAAATTAATAAAAATAGAAAGACAAGCAAGCTACAAACGATGTATTCCAAAACCTGTCATAATTCTTTCAAAAGTATTAAATGCGAAAAAATTAAAATATCATTCGAGATTTGGTATCATAAACTTTTACAATATACATGTTTAAGCATAGGAAATATCATATCTGAATACTAAATCGATAGAATAAACTAAAAGATAAATGAAGGTATTGTCTATAGACTCACATGACAAATACCTTTTAATAGTTGAAAAACAAATCACCAACCAAAACACATTTCGACATTACTCCCTCCATTCCACTTTATTTGACATTATATTTTTTTATTTCATACTTGTAATTAGAAGAAGAATGGCATTTTAATTTTATTCTTTTAATATTTCCTTAATTGATGAGAGATGTGTATGGCCACACAAATATCATCATAACATTTTGTATCGAATCAAACTAAGTGAGATAAAAGACGTTTGCACATATGATTTGGAACATGTTAATTAAAGAAAGAAAGTTACTAGTAGTAATAGTTAGTAAATGTGAATTATAGATACACAAATGGATAGTATTATTATTATTATTACCAACAGAAAGAAGAAGGTAACTTAAAATAGAAAGAAGAAGGAAGATGACCAGTCCTCCTTATATAATCTGCCTTTTCTGATGTCTTAACAGCTTTTTCATTCAACTCTGCTTCTGCATTACCTCTTTTCTCTTCTGCTATTCTTCTTGATGCTGCCAATTTGTTTTTGTACTTCTCCTCTGCCCTTGCTTTTATTCTCTCTGCCTTCACCTGCAAAATCAATCGATAAAGTTCAGTGATCATACGTGAAAAAAGTAATTTTAGTATACCACATAGGGAAGTTAATTATTTTCAAAAGTTACGTTGATATTAAGTTCATACTCGGTGTAACAACAATAACAATAATATACTTAGTGAAATCGTACAAGTGAGGTATGTAGATGATAGAATGTAAGCAGAGATGAAATCTCACAAGTGGAGTCTGGAAAGGATAAAATGTATGCAGACCTTACCACTAGGCTCACTGAAATCCTACTAGTGGGGTCTGGAAAGGATAAAATTGTATGCAGACCTTACCACTGCCTTGTAGAGGTAGAGAGACTGTTTTCGAAAGACTTGATAATTTGCATCAATGAATTTTGAAATATTAAATCCGCTTCTAAAGATGACTCGAATAGTTACCATCACAAGCAAGAACATATAGGGAATGAAATGGATTAAGATATATTACCTCCATTCTTTTCATTTCCATTTCAGCTTTCCTCTTTTCATGATTTTCCCAAGCTTGTATTTTCACCTCTTCGCGCTTATACCTGCATTTATTTGCTGTTACTCATATGATTACAAGTTGTTAATAAACACTTTTAAGTGCTGAAACTAGTTTTATAGATTTTGACGGAAGTGTTGAAACTGATAATGAGTACTAATTCCGAGTCAGTGAGGGAAATTATCGAGTACATTACCTTGCCATATACTTAGCTCGTTCAGCCTCATCCCACGCCATTGCACGAGTCTCGAGTGGATTAACCTTGTTGGGATGGTCTGTTTCCTTCTTAGCTGCTAATTCATTGTCAATAGTTTCTTCTACATCACGAACGACTCGTGTAGTCCCTGCATTTCCCCTGTTCTGACCAATAGTGGCAACAATTTGACCGTTTTCGATTGTCCCATTTTGTCCCCTAATAGGAGTAGAAGATCCTGATGATATTGGGCTTCTTACTGCTGGAGTTGTGGCTCTAATTGGTGTTGCTGTTCTCGATGGTTCTTGGCTTGCAATTGGTGTCATTTCTGTTCCCATATCCCTGACACATATCGATCGAACAACGGATGCAGAGTTGTTATTATTCTTATTTATTCTCCATACTGATTCATCACAATCAACTTTCTTTGTTTCAACTTCAAATTGAATCATACTAGAATCTCCTTCATCGTCACTCGAATACTCTTCTTTCTTTGGAACAGGTGCAATCAACCTTAAATCATCAGCATTCGAGTTTCGAGGTGTGGCTTTCGATTGATGTTTTTCTCCTCTTGATAGATTAACTAACCATTTTTGTGCATCATCCCATTTTGATGGTGTTGGTTTACCTAATGCTGCTGTTCTATGATGAGTCGAAGCTCGATTTGTTCCATGAAACTCAAAATTCATACTACTACCTCCTACAACCTCTTGTTCTTTTTGTCCATAATTCAAACATCCTTTATCCTCTATAGATCTCATTTTCTCACTCTTCTACTCTTGAAAATCTTACGGAAAATACCTTCACCACCACCAATACTTCTACTTTTCCAACAATTACTATGGATTTACAATGTAGATCTACAAATACAGAGTTCCTCATCAATTAAAAATAACACAATAGGAAATCAACATTCAACAATTACAAACTTCTTATGTTTTAACACTTAAGTCATATGCTAAGTTAAATTCATTGTACTAAATGCAACAAAAAACTTATGTTTACACAAACAAGTGAGACACAATAGGAAAGGTTCAACAATTACAAACCCTCTTATGTTTTAATACTTAAATCATATGCTAAGCTAAATTAATTGTACTAAATGCAACAAAAACTTATGTTTACACAAACAAGTGAGACACAATAGGAAAGGTTCAACAATTACAAACCCTCTTATGTTTTAATACTTAAATCATATGCTAAGCTAAATTAATTGTACTAAATGCAACAAAAACTTATGTTTACACAAACAAGGGAGATACAATAGGAAATCAACATTCTACAATTACAAACCCTCTATGTTTTAACACTTAATTAAATCATATGCTAAGTTAATTTAAGTGAACTAAATGCAACAAAAACTTATGTTTAGACAAACAAGTGAAGTTAATTTGATTAGTAAGAAAGTAAAGAATGATATAAACTAAGATGAAGAGAAGCTGACCATTTAGATGTTGAAGAGCAAAGCAGAGAATACTAAGGCCTTGGAACTATGAATTTTTTTTGAGATATAAGTTCAGATCCACTCTCAAAACTTTAAAAATATAATACTCTTCATTTGCATGCTACACACCAAAAAAAAAATACTTACTCTAGACTATACTAGTGTAAAAATAATAATAATTTAATAATATTATCAGTATATTTTAACATGTAGTAACAAATAATTACATTCTTTTTATAACTATCTGAAAATGATTAAAAATTTTATTTCATTTTATGTGACTTTTTTTTTCTCTTTTGATTTCTCACTCATTGTTTGGAGGTTTTATTGAAGCTCTGACTAAATTCAGATCGTGTACTTTAGGGTCCATCCGGAAGTAGCGGGCTCCAATAAGATTTTCTCCATACACAAAGCTCGAATTCGAGACTTCTGATTAAGGGTGGAGCAATTCCACCACTGCATCATAAAATCCTTCTTCTTGATTTATAATCACACAAATATCTAAAAGTTATTTTAGAATACAAGTTTTAAAAATATTTTTTTTTCTTAATCAGTGTTATCAAAATCAAATGGTATCACATAAAATATGAAACGGAGAAAATAATACAAAAGAAAAGGGAACAAAATTTCCTCTTTCTCTGTGATGAAGTACCAACTCTATAACCTAGAAAGTAGTGCATATTATTCCTAAAAATACAGAGTGACTTTTGTAACTTACCTCCCACTATTTCACCCTCTATGGAATCTTGGGAATAGTTTCAGTGACACCCTAACCCAAAAAACCATACATAAATAATGATTCTTGTGATTTTTTTACATCATTGCTCCACCATATATAGAATATAAAAAAGATAATTCTATTCAATATTTGATTATACATAATTTCTAAATTGTAACGGTTAGTAGCTAAGTAACAAAAGGCAGATGTAGACATCAATTGAGAGTGACACTTGGGGGTGAGGGGGTGTACAATATTTAATGTAAATGTCAGTATGTGAGTTTTTGGCAGTGTTATATTAGATAGATTGCTAATAAACAAAAACAAAATTCTGATTTATTTCACATGGCCAGGATGGGCATAGGACTCTGTTATTTGTTTCATAGACTATTTTTGTGTAACAATTTCTGAAAATATTAAAAGGTTATGCCCCAATTTTTTTTGACTATATATGGAGGTACTCTTTTGAGGACCACACTAGTGGATTTTAGGATGGGTTTATTGGATGATTTTTGATTTAAAATAGGTAGGAGAAAATGCACAAGTATTTTTATTTGAGTCAATTTTTTTTAATTATATCCTTAATTCGTTTGTGTTTTATAAAAATGAAATAAACATATAATGAATAATGAGGTGGTCATAGAGAGTGTGTTCACTCTTTTGGAACTCTACCTTTTCTCCTCTTGAATTCTTACTCTAAGTCTTTAAAGTGTTAAAGAACGTAGAATAATATTTTGACACTATTTAGACCTTAATTAGGTGCAAAAATGTCGTGGGTTAGACTTAGAGAGGGTGGGAAAAGACTAGACTATCCCTCTTCAAAAACTGTTTGCGAGACCACCTACGGGTCATGATTTGACCCACGGAACGCAATCCCATCCGTGGATTCTATATGAGTTTTTAAGGTAAAAGTTCGTCTACGGATCCAAACGACGCCCAGTAGGTCCACCTACGGCCCGTCGGTTGGACCCGTAGGATTTGGGTCCCAAAAGTTTACCCCAGAACTCTAAGGATTGCCTGACAGGTCGTCGTTCAATCCACAGCTCGTCTATTGGGGTCGTCGTTCACAGACTCAGAAAACTCTAGTTTGACAGTCTTTGGTAAAAAAGTCATAAATTTTACTCCGGACATGAAATGAGGCGAATTTGGTGGTGTTAGAAAGAGTATTCAAAGACCTTTAATTTGGTATGTCATAGACCACCTAATTCATTATGGGATGGGAGATATGATCGTTTGAAGTTGACCTAAATAGAAATCTTATGTCAAAACTTAATCACAAATGAAGATTTCAACTCAACTTTCTGCTAGGGGATTCGTGTGACCTTAAGTCATATTCAAATCCATTCGAACACCAAAGAAATGACCTTTACACATTTGAGTAACTTAAGGATCACCCGACTTAATTTTATAGACAATCAATGAATGGTTTGGGTCTGCTCCATAACATCTCTAAGCAAGTCTGTATCTAATGAATCCATCTCAATTGAATCAAACCATTCAATCGAAGATCTACACTGCGTGTCATAAAATGCCTCAAAAGGAGTCATCTAAATACTGAAACGATAATTGTTGTATTGTAGGAAAATGTTGCTAAGGGTAAAATGTTAATTCCATCTAGCACCAAAATCAATCACACAAGCACGAACATGTCCTCTAATACTTGAATCGTCCGTTCGGACTGACCATATGTCTGAGGATGGAAGGTTATACTCATATCTAACCGAGTGCCCATACCATGTTGCAATGCCTTTCAGAAATGGAAGTGAACAATGAACCTCGATTAGAGACAATAGATTTCGAGACTCCTTGCAATCGCACAATCTAACTGATATAAAGCTCGGCTAACTTCTCCGCCATATACCTCACCCGAACAGAGATGAAATGGGGAATGTGATCAACCTATCAACAACCATCCAAATGGAGTCATAACCACCCACAATGGTAGTTAGTCCCGCAACAAAGTCCATAGTAATCCACTTTCACTTCTCACTTCGTAGGTATCATCAATTATGTACCTTATAAAATAAAATTTAATATACAGAAAAATTATTCTAAGGACCCGTTTGTTCATAGATTTTTCAAGTAAAATTTGGGGAAATATTTGACAAACAGTGTTTGTCCATACAATTTGTCATTATTTGACGAATATTTTTGACAAATAACTCAAATTTCTAAATACTAAAAAAAAACTAGTATTTGGGTCAATATAATTATTTGGATCCTTTAAAAATTCAAATTCTACACCAAAACTTTTATCTTTTACAAAAAAATCATCTATTATAGTTGTTTGTGATACATATTTTTTACGTGAACACAAAAGTAGTGATGATATGTTTGTTGATGAACATGAAGAACAATCAGCTCAGGGTAACAAAGTCATGTGCTTTGTCTACTTCACGTTGTATGGAATGATGCTTGTTGCACTCACTCCAAACTACCACATTGCTCAAATGTCATGGACACAACTTGTTATTTGTTGCAACGAAGATCCAATTAACTTGTAATAATTAGTTTTGATAGTTTTTAAAACTTATGAGTACATAAATCATATTTTTTTTAAAAATTGAAATATGTTTCCCAAATAATATGTCAAATAAATGGTAAAATTTCGCCGAAATAATATTTCTCAAAAATATTTGAAAATTTATGACTAAAAATAAAATTGTTAACTTTTATAATATTTATATTATTAAGCATGAAATACATGTGCAAATAAAATATATAAGAATAGAATTGATTTATACATAGAAAAAATTGTGTGCAATGAAAAGTGTATCCTTCATTAGCATTCAAAAGGAAAGTATCCTTAGATGGTCCTCATTCTTATCTCTCTTGTTATTTAATCTATTTTTGTTATGGAGAAGTTGTAGTTTCCTATATTCACCAAGTGACTTTGTGAGTGGAACCATGTGCACTTCCATAGTTAATCAAGAATAGAATTTCTTGCTTTTTTTGACCTCAACATGTAAATCAAATTAGACAACTTTGACCTAAATGTAATGTATATGACTCATCCTATTAGATTTTCAGTTTTATTCATTGAAAGATTAATAATTAAATATATTTTAACTTTTAAAATAGAATAACTCCCAACTAACTTATAGAATTAAAAGGTAGTACAATGCAGTAAGCTTTCGTCATATGTATTTTTTTAAGGAAAAGTCGGACATAAGAGTTTATTATATATAATTTTATTTTATATTTCCGCCAAGGCTATTTTTACAACACAAACTTGTAACCTAACCAACATAAAATAAAGCTAAAAGTCCATAAGGATACTAAGAAAGAAATGTTCTTTTTAAAAAAATTACAATAGATAGTGTACATTTGAAGCCTAAACCATGAAAGGATGAGGAAAGCTAATCTTAAAGAAAAATAAATCAAGTCATGGAAATGGAAATTGAGACAGAATAAATTAATTTATCTTTTTGTTGTTAAATAAAATTATTGAATTTGGCATAACCATATCGATAAGTAGAATAATGTAATTTCTAAATTAAATTGAAAAAGAGTTTGTTGTATGTAAAATTAACTTGTGATAATTTTAAGACAATTGACATTATACATCAAAGTGTTATGTTCAAGTTACCATTAGATTTTACAAGTTTTAGCTTTTTAATACTATATAAAATAACAAGACGACGATATAAGTATTGGTAAGGGCCTAAGTTTTTTTTTTTTTTTTTTTGGGGGGGGGGGTTTCACCCGTGTTCGGAATTCACATTGGAATTCTGCTAAATTCGGATCGCGCTTTGCAGGGCACATTCGCGGGTTGCGCTCCCAACAAGATTTTCTCCATACTCAAGGCTCGAACCCGGGTGAAGCACTCTCATCAGTGCACCACAACCCATGTTAATTATGTTTTTAAGTCAAATGAGTGCAAAATATTATTAATATGTAAAGGTATCACGATTAGAGATGTTAAATGAGTGGTGTTGAATTAAATTTGAGTCAATCAAGATATATTGAGTTGATAAGCGGTTCAATGTTATTTGCTCTGAAATAGGTTAGATTGAAAGGAGCTAAAATATGGGGTCATAACTTAATCCGTTCAATATTTACTAAATCTTATTGTTTTATTTATTTATTTTATAATTTTAATACTTAAATTTGTTTGAAAATTTAACAAAATTCGGGGTCATCTTGGTTACATATTAATTAAACTGAAATAAATTAAGCTAATACATAGACGATCCAAATCCACTCCAAACTTAGATAAATTAAACGAATTATATTTGTATGAACTAATTTTATCACGCCCCGCCCCGCCCCACCCCACCCCCACCCTATGTTGTGTGTGAGAGAAATAGGTTCAGAAGTATGGACCAAGTGCAGGTAATTATTTTATTTTATTTTGACTTTTGGTGCAACTCAAACACAAGTATGATTTAATTTTTCTTGTCCATGAAGTACTAAACATCCACCAACCAAACTTCCAGATATATTAATGATGATTGAAAAAACACTAGTATGATCTTCAATTAATATCCCTATTATATATTTTTATTTTGAAATAAGTTTATATGAATTGCTATAAGTAGTGAAAAATTAGAAATTATGGTAACTCTGTAAAGTAAATGATATAAATTTATATCAAGTGTCATGAATGAAAACTAAAAGTTATGATAATTTAATAGAGTAAGTGAAATAAATTTATATGACGTATAGGAAACTAAAAATTTATTTTTGTTTTCGTAACAACAAAGTTATAAGTAATGCAATTGTGAATCTCATGGAGAGTACGATTCTGGATCAGAATGAATGTTGGTTTCATGATTATTACACATGTAAGTCGGATGGGAAATTGTGTTTTTAGTGATGGACAAGTGAGTAACACGTAAGAATCTGCCCTTGAGAGGGGAACAATAGTTAGAAACGACAACTACTAGTGATTATGGCTTCATGCAGGCAAATTGTAGCGTACAATCTGAACTGGGGATCATGAGTTTTGGGGTTAGCTCCTCACGGAATCGCTTCTTCGAACTTATTATCGGCATTTTATTCATGGTTTCAAATTCAATGATGATAACTAAAAGCGAGGATTATACTCGTTGCGGGACTTAACTCAACACCTTACTTTACGAGTAGACAACTGACATGCACTATAGACGCTTTATGCCAAATATTCATACTGAATAATGCTTGCATCATTTGTATTACCGCGATTGCTGGCACAATATTAGTTGATGCCTATTCCCCAAATATCATTATTGTGACCTGACGGTCTTAATAAAGAGATATTTGATGATAAGCTTGTGCTTGTTTGGAGAGATCATCATAAATGATTATATGTGTCGTTCATAATACTTAAAAATCTAGGGGTGTTCACGGTCGGTTTAAATTGGTTATTAGTCAAATTCAAAATCAAACCAACTTAATCAGTTTTAAAATTATTAAAACCAAACTAAATCAAACAAAATATAATATAAATTTACCGATTTGGTTGTTATCGGTTTCGGTTTGGTTTGGTTCGGTTATTAACCATACACAAAAATGAAAGAAACAATTCATTCAAAATGTGAAAAAAGTGTCAACAATCCATTCAAAACTTAAAATAGTTAGAATGACTTAAATTATTGAACTTTCGGTCACTAAATTTACTATCAATAAAGCTTTAAAATTCACTATATTGACCTAAAAGGAAAAGACAATAACATTTTCAGTCTCACAAAGAATTGTCATAAACACTTATATACATGAAATCAATAAGATAAATGTTTTCATCTTGGACATTTTTGCTTTCAATAAGTAAATTGTACAAAAAAAATTAATGAAAAAATATATATAGGTCTTTAAAATTGTTTATAAAAAAAATATATTATGTATATTACTAAAAATATATGTATATTTTTCATCGGTTCGGTTATTTCTTCGGTTTTTTCGAATAAAATCATAACCAAACCAAATACTATTGATTTTCAAAAATCTAAAACTAAACCAAACCAAACCAAACCCAAATAAAATTAGTTTTATTTTATTGATTTGGTTCGATTTTTTAATTTGGATCGATTTTTATCCAAATCGTCAACATCCCCTACTTAAAATATTCAGCCAGAATTGCTCGATAATATAGTAAAGCTAATAGAATAAAAACTAAAAGCATTCATAATAATAAATTTTGTAAATTTCCAACATAATAATTAGATTTTATATAGCATGAAATCATATTAAGTACTTGTCATAATCGAGGATAATTTTTAAATCTAGATACAAAAAACAACCTATTTGTGCAAATTACCCCCAAATTTCACTACTTCAAATACATTGTTATAAAATTTGTGAAGTCAAATAACCAACTAACAAATATTTTCACAAGTCTTTCATTAAATCTCGTATATATCAACTATATTTGTAACAAGCTTGATACATACCATTTATATATTTAAGAAGTCTATAGGGAATAACTTTCATTTTACCAGAGTTGAAAGTACTTTCTTGTAGCCAAAATTCCAAAATAAATCAATATGTACAATGTGTGTATAAACTCCTACAATGTATGAGTTGTATCTGTAATCTGTACATTTCAATGACAAAGAGGATTCACTTGACTTCAAAACAATCATGTAGGGCAATCCAGAAATGGGACAAAACTATTTCGTAGCGTAAACAACCTCTATAGTGTCATGCTCGATATGCAGAACTCGTAATCAACCAAACGATTGTTGCTGTGACCAATCCTAAGAATCCACCAGCAATAACCTGCATTCGGGGTGCAACGTAACTTTCTATAAAGTTCCATTCGTTGAGCTTCTAAAACAGTTTTTACCATATCATTCAAGGGAACTAAAAATATATGAGTATTTTTATATAACATTGTTCAGAGATACTTTAAACTTTAGTCTATGCAGAGTGGATTGGTAAACCTATAGCATCTTCTGATACAACATGTTGATGATTGTCGTATCGAGAGAAGGTCAAAGACAAGATTGTCTACTAAGACGAAGAAACTGAAAAACAGGACATCCTCACAAGTACTTATATAAATACTGATCCAACTTACACAAATTTTCTTAAAGTTTAAGAGAAACCTGAGGGGGAGTGTGACCAAGGAGTTCACGCAGCGGTAAGGTGTCTGCAAGAGGATGTTCCTCAGGAAGTTCACATACAATTTGATTCAGAACCTGAAAAAGAACAGCCAAACATTTCCAATGAATTTCAGAATATGTTTCTGTAATATGTGAACTACGATATCTAATACATAGCTAAAGCAACAGAAGTTACCTCTGCTTGGCGTCCAGCGTGCAATCTTACACCTGTAGCATCATACATCACCTGCCACAAAAATTTACCACCTGAGAGATCTTTCGTGTAATACGCAAAGCAACATAAGTCCAAATAAGAAGAAAGCCCCACTTTTTCTGATTGTTGTGATGTATCAAACCAATGCACTATCAAAGAGGAACTTACTATTTATGATGACAATAGCGAGAACAGAACAAAGAACAGATGGTTTACGTTAACGATGTCATGGAAATAGATCAAAGAAAGTACTTTTTGTAGAGCTAGCCGTGTCAAATCCAAAAATGTGATCACTCGTTAAAAGAGGAATCGTAACATCCTGTTTATAATTGGACTATAACTGTATATCCTAGCACAGGCTGCAATGCAGAGAGAATACAACAGGCTACACATGGATCACTAAATGCATAGAAATGTGTAACATTTAAGTATGACTTGATAATAAGGATGAGAAGGAATTCACACCACACATGCTAAAACTAATGATATAGCAAAGAGCGATCCTCCAAACCCTTCTTGCAGGCCAACAGCAGTGGCTAAAGCAGTCACGGTTGATGAATGAGACGATGGCATTCCACCAGATCCAACAAGTTGCTTCAGATCCCAATGTTTTTCTCTATACCTACAACATACAAGGGATTAAAAGATATAATCATTTTCCATAATGTCAAAACATGTTGGTTACACCATGTAATTCAGTATGTACATAGAACCAACATAAGCAAAATTTTAAACACCAATAATAGGTAATAAGACATCTCTATAATCCTTTCATTGATTCCTTCCCCTAAACACATAGCCACATAATGTCTTAAAGCATTTATATTATGAACCACAATTTTTTTTGTTTCTTTTGGTATTCCACACGGTATCCGGTGCCCACATAGAAGCCCAGCTAAATCAAGATTCGTATCGGGAAACCCCACATCGGGAGGTAAAGCGTTATCTAACAAAGGTGACTATGTACTCGGGGATTCAAACCTAATACCTCTGGTTAAGGCCCAAACACATAGCTACATAATGTCTTAAAGCATGTTATGAACCACAATTAATTATTATTATTATTATTTGGTTTCCCACCTGGTCTTTGCTACCCTTATTGAAATTCAACTAAATCCAGATTCATGCCGGGAAGTCCTAGGGGCTAAGCACTCCCTAACAAAGACTACTCCGTAACTAGAAAAACTCATACTAAAGACATCAGGTTAAAAATGAATGAGTATTTACAACTCTACCACGTTATGAATAACAGTGTTCAAGTTTAAATCAACAAATGGTATGAGAATCCAAATGACAAGGTTTCTTGAATAACTAAAAGCAATTTTTATGAATAAAAGCAAAAACCAAATAGATCCAAAATTAGTTTAAATGGGGTGTACCAAGAAGTGAAGAATTTGATGGATTGTGCAAGGGCAAAAGCAATGATAGCAGCTAGCAAAGGACAATTTGATAAAAAGGAAGAAGAGCCATAAGATACAATTGTGGTTGTAGTAGTAGATATATTCATGGGGTCTGAGTTTTGAATCAATGTCACTGTTGAATCCATCATTTATTATTTCCCTTACCCTTTCCCTCCCTCTGTCAACAAAATTTGTTCTCAAGATTCAATCTTTACACATTCCCAAACAAGAAGAAGAAAAAATTTCTTCCTTTTGGGAAATTTAGGGTGTGTGTGGGGTGGGGGGTAATGGATCTTGTCAGGTGTGGGTTGTGTTCTTTTTTTTTGATGAAAATGAAATGAAAGAAACAATGGAGAAATTGGTCTCAAGAATTGAGACATTAACGAATGGTCATCCGATGTTGTAGTAATGGACAACATGCCACTTGTTTTTCTCATCCTAAGTTTGTACTTCTTTCATTCTATTTATATTTCGTCTTTACTAAAAGACATAATATATAAATATGTCTATTAACTTAATTTTATTTCATATTTTTATCCTTTAATTTTAGGTATAAACAAGTAGACAGTTAAACTGATATAAAATTAAACAAATAGACACAAATGTCTTGCATGACATCCTACATGGAAATTTTTATCCTGCGTGTATTGTGACACGTAGGACTCGTGTATCTATCTATTTGTTCAATTTTATATAAGTTTAAGTGTCTACTTGTGCACCCTCAAAGTTAAATTGAAGGGCATAAATATAAAATGAGATTAAGTTAAAGGGTATATTTATGTATTATTTCTTACTAAAAATAATGATCCTTAATACTCCTTCCATTCTTTTTTATTTATTCATTTTGACTCTTTGCAAATAATAGTTTTTACCTATTATCTTCTCCATTTATTTAGAGAGTCGATAATTTTGACAAAGGTAGAATCTCTTTAATAAGTAAATTAATTTTAAATTCTATCAATTAATATACGCCTTTCATTTGCATCTCGAGACATTTTTGATACGCTCCACCTCAAACTCACCATAAATATTGCCTTTAGGAGTGCTTTTCTTTGTGATGGGAGAGGGACTTTTTAAGTATTCATTTTAGTTCCAGTCAAATACATGCACACATTTATGATTTAACATGCATAAAGCATACCATGCATCATTCAATAATGGGTTAGGGTTTGAGTTATAAATCAAATCAGAATTATTGGCTCATAATTTAGTAGGCATCCTAGTTGCAACGATTAATGGTTTGCCACATCACTAAAATTTTGAGCTATTAACTCTAAAAAGATATTTGTAATCTCTTAAGATAACGATTAAAATGTAACAAAGGATATAAATAGTCTATTTTACATGGTTTAGGAATAATTTTAACCGTTTTTCCAAAAAGAAAATGAACATTATCGGTTCACATTCACTTCGAATCAATTGTGCTGGGCAAATAGCACTAAGCAAAGGAATATGTAGTTTATTCCTACCAATCATTTACTTAATAGAAACAAGCATCATCACAAGTCAGACAAGAAATTGCAAAGAAACAGAATTCCACTGTGGATGAATACTGAATAGTGCAGCTAAGGCATTATACTATTTTTTTTTTACCAGAACTACACCTTTTTATGAATACAAATAAATAATACAATACAAAAGAAGTTAGTACAATTTTTATACATAATTTACCCATCCCTTTAAGAACTAGCTCTAGAGTACTGTCAAAGAATAAATGTGTTGCCATCACATCAATAGTTGCTGGCTGATGCAGCTTTTGTGCTATGGGTTCAGCTGGACTCAGTATTCTCGAGATATGTATCCATCAACTGCAAATCCTAGATCCGCCTCTAACCATCTACTAGCCTTCAATCTTGAACACGGGAAGGTAATCTGCAAGGTATATCCTTTCCTTACGAAAGAGATCAGGTTAGCTAAGCCACTAGTGGATCTGTTCTAATGGAAACAAAGACCTACTCCTTAGCTCTTTCACAATAGTACTCCAATTGTGAAATAGAACTTGTGTCAATTGCAGGATATTGTTGATGTGTAGCTTTTGTATTCTTCAAGTATTTGCCTTTGGAAAGTATTAGAAGTTCTTAATGTTGTGGATCACCTAAAAGTGCTAGCAGAAAAATGCAACCTGTATGGATTCCTACTCATGCAAGCACTGGAAGAAAAGAAAAGAAAGAGGATATAGCTTCCATGCTCAATCAAAGGAGACAAAAGAGAACTATAACAGCATATCATAGATAGCTGATGGTATTTCACCATTTTGTAGCATTTTAAGTCAAATCTCAATGTGTCATAACATGGGATGACCTCGTTAAAGAGCATCCTTCCCTACAAGTTTAATGAGCTCTGCCTTTGCTGCTTCAGTTATTGCTTTGAAGTCTGTTTGCATATACCTTCCCCTGAAACCAGACAGCACAGTGATCTTGAATATACTTGGTTGAAGGTCTTGAATAAAAAAGTGAGAGGTTCAATAGATTATTATGTCGGGAACTCTTAGTCAAAAACGAGAGAAACACACAAAAGAAAACTAATTTTTCTAAGGGTCATAGGAGATTGATCATATTAGTAAAGATTAGCAAGAAACCATTCAGCATAACATGACTTGTGTAATATCCAAGGATGAAGAGGTTGAATTTAAACACAAGTTTAATTTTATAGGAACTGCTGAAAACGAAAAACGCCTATACTATTTTCTGTCCTTTTTTCTTCTGGTTGGGTGGAGGATAATAAGTGGATTGGTTTCACTAAGATTCTCCTGGGAAACTCATGAGTGCCCTGATTCAATATCAGATGAGTTTCAAACTGACTAGGATGACAAAAAATAATCATTTTGACAGTACCCTTGCTAGTCGGCAATCTAGCCATGTTTCTTTCCACAGCTATAGGAAGAAAGAACTTTGTGCATGCATGGGTGTTGTAAATGATAAATGGTCATATTAGGACCAAAAAGATCTGAGCATATTTTTCTTAAAAGATACAGCTCTAGAGAGGATATACCAGAAGTGAGTTCTCGACCAAACAGCGGACGGGAATGCTGGGCTTGCAATACCATGCAATATCCTTGCAATGGCTCTGGGAGTAAATTTGGCATGTGAGTTGCACTGTAGAAACACCTGTTCCATGAAACAAGTGATGAAAACATTAAGACTGCATTGTATTTCCTCCTTGGCAAAACTATTTGAGAAAAAAAATTACCTTTATGTCAGCTGTCAAAAATGGGCTGCAATTTAGAAATTGATTGCATTAGCACTACAGATTGACATCTTTGGGAGAAGAAATGATGTTGTATATGAAAAACACAAACTCAAGAAAGCGTAGAGATGGATAGAATTAGTTAAAATCTGTAATGGAAAAATTAAATAAAAATATTCTGATCCCATTCAATGAAATAAAAGATGACACAAAATAAGATACTGTACTGGATGCCTGAAATCATGGTAGCCAAGACATCCAACGACATGAAAAGTAGCAGTTACATCTTCCTATGTATGGCCAAAGGAGAAGTCTAGAAAGTTCGATAGGCTTCTCACCTGCTTCCACCAATCCTCTTTGGAACGTCAACTTCAGTACCATTTACAAAATATTCTGTAATCTTCCTTTGCAAGCAAGGTGTATGTTGATGGCCACGGCAACCATGCACTTTGTCACATGCTTCTGTTGCAAATACAGCAGCATCATACATTGTGTCCATCTTCCTTACCTACGTCAAAAGGAGAAATCACAAGACTGGGATACAATAAAAGTAAGAACATTATATGTCATACAAACTTGTATGCCTAACATATTGCATTAACAGCAGAAAGCTATGTTAAATCCCTTCAACATGTAGGCAATGATAGCCTGGTGCTCAGGATTGGCCTGAGTTATGTGAATCATTTGGTGGTCACTCACATGTAGCCTAGGTAGCAACTAACTCAAAGTCATGATAATTTTTGTAAGAGATAACGGGCTAAAGGAAATAGAGGCATAGCTATTATCTCTAAATTGAATGTGTTTTGAAATTTTAAAAACTTAAAAAATAATGGTTTGCATCATCCCTGCCACACCCAAATAGTAAAAAAAAAAATAGCCAATAAATGATAGAATAGATTTGCAGGAACAATAACTCACTGGAGGAAATAGGTTACTATTAACATACACAATTATTGGTCAATCAGTTGACAGCTTCATGAATAAATCAAAAGCCCTGTAAATATCTGTACAGTAAGTGTTGTATAGTCAAAAAAGTGAATCCAACTTTGGGTGATATGTGCTCAGTCTCTTATCTAAGTATAGTAAATTTCTCATTCATATCTTGCTCCAATATCAAGAACCCAACAATTATTTTATGTTATACTTAAGAGGAAATATATATCATATACTTCACCAGGGGGCAGAATAACTATGATTTCTCTTGCCAAGAAGTCTAACAAAAAAGAATAGTGAGAACTAGACAAAAAGGCTAGTAAGGACTTGGGACAATAAGCTAGAGGTCAATGGAAAGTCACCTTCTATCAACACTAATCTCAAGTTTGGGACCATCCTGATACATCGAATTATAATTTATGGAAGAAGCATGACCATCTATGCTTTAAAATCACATTGGTGTGGCACTGAGTTAAAACTGTTCTGACGAGCCTGTGCAAGTTCAATGAAACTGTTCCTACGACGAAAATCATCATCACATTTAAACAACATCCTCCTCCTTTCATCTTGAAAGCTCTGGGATAAAGGGTTAGGGAGGAAACACAGCACAAGGGGAGGGGAGACGGTAGAAAGAATTGCACCATTGAGGAACATGAAAGAGAATCAAACTGCGGTTATTAATGAAGACAGTCACCTTACAACACTCAACTTCAGATAACCACTTTGTAAGCCATGTTGCTAAAGAACAGATATCCTTTGGGGTGTCCATGATAACATAACAATAAGCTTGATCCTTCAGCTCATATCTGACTTCCCCCTTAATCTGAGATAGGAAAGAGAGAAACTTATTTGTGTCAAATAAAGCAGAAAGTGAATGACAAATTTTAAACAGAAGATTGCTTAAGAGCATCAAATTTTGATGTTAATGTCACCATTTAAATAAAAATAGCAGGCATGTGAAGTGCACAAACAAATGGTTAACCAGCCATGCACAAATGCAGAAATACTAAATTTCATAAAATCTATGTCGTTCCTTTAATACTTCAAGTGTTCAGAAGGTAAGCCTTAAGAAGTACTGCACCAGAAGAAAGAATCATATGCTGAACATAAGTGTATTTATTTAAGTACAACATAGTGGCTGGAATTCGCCTAAAACTATAAACTGGAATTCAGCTGGCGCATGATTGTTTGTTCCAAGTCAAGTAAAGCAGTACTGCTGAATGCTGATTACTTCTAATATTTCTTTCTTAATAAGAAAATGAGAAGCATGAACCCAATGCTTATAGGAAAAGATAGATTGGGTTTTTATAAAGCACAAGAGCAATTAAAGAAATCATTTCAAAGTAGCAACGCAACCATATGGCACTGGAGTATGGAGGATAATCAGAAATTTCTGGCCAAAACTTATAAACAAGTGCAAAATCAAGGTAGGAGACGGATGGAAAACTTTGTTTTGGGAGGAAGTTTTGGTGGTACAGGCTGCACTCAAAGCTAGTTTTCCTGACCTGTTCAGCTTGAGTCTACAGAAAGTGGCCACTGTCAAAGAGAGATGATCAGGGTTGGAACTTAAGGTTCAGGAGACCTTTATATGACTGGGAGGTGACAAGATGGTCGAATTTTTAAACATCCTGGAGCAATGCAAGGATCTCAATAACAGTGAAGACAAGCTTTTTTGGGTTCCAGACAAACAGGGGAGATTCTCAGTTGGATCAGCTTACAGAAACTTCCAAAGGGCACACATTCAAGTAAGCTACTGGCCGTGGACAATGATATGGAAAGTTAAGGCGCCCTTCAAGGTGACCTGTTTTACTTGGCTTTTTAGCAAAACAGGCTACTCTCACTCAGGATAACCTTGTGAAGAGGGGCTTTCAGCTGTGCTTTAGGTGCTCTTTCTGTGAGTATGAGGCAGGGAGAATAATCATCTCTTTTTACATGTAGGGAGACTGAAACTTTGGCAGATCTTCATCAACATAAGGGGCATCAGTTGGTCTATGCCAGGGAACATAAAAGAAGCTTTGGCATGTCGGAATAGGTATGGGAATCAGCCAGGGCTGAGGACACAGGGAAGGATGGAAGATTGTCCAGCTTGCATTTAGTGGACTATTTGGTCGGAAAGGAACCAGAGATGTTTTGAGAACAAGTGCTGCTCTATGGAGAAGATGAAGCTGAATTGTTTGGTTTTATTCTATTTTGGTGTAAAAATGAATATTCTCATGAAGATGAGGATATGCCTACTATTTTGATTAGTTACGAGTTCATAGGAGGACAGTTACACTAATGTGGTTTTGATTGTTAGTACTACTGGAATACTTACTGAGCATTCCTTTGTTTATAGTACAAATTACCTTTTCAAAAAAAATATCTTGAGAAACCATCAAAACGATGACATAGAACACCAATATAAATCTGGAATAGCAAGAAGGAAGTCAGGAAATTCAAATATAACTTACAGCTGTATGTCTAGTCTTTCACTAATATGCACAAAAGACCACATAAAAGAACTACTGTCCTTATAATAGCTGCCTATGGAACTTACCTTCAGAGTTTGCAAATGGTTTGACAAGTCAACAATTTGCAGTCCAATGCTGTTAGCTACACTTGGTATGTCAAATATATACTGCCCATCTTTGATCTCGGAGCTAATATCACGAAGTGTATAGCATTAGATATAAATAAATTTGTGAGGGCATATAATTGTTCTCATATGAAACAAAAAAAGTTACTCACTTCTTCAGAATAGCAGCAACTACAGCATCTTTCATAGATAGCAATGCAGGAGAAGTCTGCAATAAGTTGTTAAGGTCATGACGTATTTTCAAAAATAGAAGCCAAAATAAAAACAGCAAAAGAGGCAGCTAACCACTTTAGTTGTCTTTCTAGTTCTTATATTCACAATATTCTAGTCTTACAGGTTTAATCCTCACGGAAGAACACTCAAATCAAACCCAAAAGTTAGAGCAATTGAAAGTATAAATCACCCATCAAAATATAAAAATCAGCCAACTGTCTGCTGCACTTAATCATGCTAAATTAACTTTAACTAACCTGGTGGAAGTTCAAAGTGCATGTTACACTCGTCTGTGGGAGCAAGTGTAAGTATTGGACCTCACCTAGCTCCAATTGTGTTAAAATTGTTAATATTACCTGGAAGAAAGAAAAAAACAGCTCTTCAGCATAAAGATAAGAGAATATACAAGATTCAGTTCTGATCTGTACATCCCACGACCCACATTTGTACTAAAATGGGAACTTTCACAGAAAAGGTGTACACGGTTCAACAAAAGATCAGAAGGAAAATACCCAGGACATGCACATAACACATGGAGTGACAGTTTATTTTCTATCACTAATTTTTTAATGATGATTAATGTAAGTTCCGATAACAGTTGAAGATGTGTTCTAGCTCTTCTGAAGCAATGACTTAAAATGCCAAATACTGCATGTACAGGACAGTATCACTAAAAAAAGGTGTTATTGTTCAGGATCAAGGATTTTCTTCTTTTCATGTCCAATGTTCCATCAAGTTGTTTCAAGGATTAAGAGTTTCATCAATATATTGCAAGTCATAAACTCAAATGCAGCCTTAATCAGTTGTGACTATGCTCAATGATATATGAAGAGAGGCCCCAAGCCTTTGGGTTGCAAATATATTGTCTTTAAAAAGTAATTTCAACCCAGAAAAGATCAAACTGTTTTCTGGTTGGTATAGAGTAAGTTTATCGGCTAGTATTAGAAGCAATTACAAAACTGCTACTCAGCATGCCAAATTAATGAGAGAACCAGTACCTCTTCTTTCATATCAAATTTACGACAAGCAGACTCTTTAACTAATGAACATATTATCCCAGCAGAGGTTATGCTGCCACTGAAAATTTGACACAGCAATTTGTTCACCACATACTCGTCGACACCATCACTGAGTTAAAAATAATATCAAAAGATTTAGAATCTATAGACTCAAACAAACTCTACGAATATTCAGAGTTTTTTGTCTGTCACCTGTACATAAGACTGCGAATCTTAAAATAGGAAACATCATCAAAAAACAGATGGCAGTAAGAGCTTCTACCATCACGTCCAGCACGGCCAATCTCCTGCAGGTAGCATTAATCTTATAGTTAAAAAAGTTGCAGAAGTCAAGTATCTCGGAAATTGTAACTGACATGAGCATAAATAACAACCTGGACATACTCTTCCAAGCTTTCTGGTAAGCTGTAATGTATTACCTGAAATAGAAGCATTTGGAACGTCTTAGTATGAATTGCATAGGACTCAGACACAATTGAAGTGCACTTGTAGCCAGATATAATGACAGGTGATAAAAAAAAATATCAAAAGGAACTGTGGATAACAAGCAATCTCACATTAAAGCAAAAAGCTAGTCACTTCTCATAATTACAAGAGAACCCACGTTGAGTTGAACTGAGATCCGAAACTATCCACTAGCAGAATAAGTATTTACGGACAAAATGCTGAATATAGGAAAACCAAGATCAAATCTTACAGCTTCAATATCCTTCTTATTGAGTCCCATGCCGAATGCCACAGTTGCAACAACCTTCCAGAAAATATTGATGCAAGTTAATGAAGCTTCCTTTATATCAAAGGATAATATTTATTAACAATGAATTAAAATGAACATATAATAAGCATTATTTCTCTCACCACTCTTATCTTGTTTGCACAAAACAGTTCCTGCGTACGACTCCTATCTTTTGCGAAAATTCCACTGTGATAACTCTGAAAATCAATTTAAACTATAACTTGTTTAGCCTGTTAGGCGTCAAACATTATACATTGCGGTGCAGGCAAGTTCAAATTATTTACAAAAGTAGATCAAAAGGCAGAGATAAAACCTTTGCTGAGATATTATTGTCGCATAGATATTTGCAAATGAAATCAGTTTCTGACTGTTTAAATTGAGGATGGAAACAAGAAACACAAGTTAAGTGGCTTATGTGATACAGTTACAGAAAAAAAATCTTCAAATGACAGCATCACAGACAAATAGCAAGCAACACCTGAAATTTGCAGTAAATGATAATGCTTTTAGCCTCTGAAAAGGGGGAAGACTTCAGCAAGGTCATCAAATCTTTCATCCTGAAACCAATTGAGTATTTTTGTAGCTTCCATTTACATTTTTAGAGGTTATTCAGTTCGGGAGGGGGAAAAGATTATACAACACTTGCCTGTTTTCGCTCGAAGATACTGATAACTGCAAGTTATCCCTTGGTTTCACTACTTGGATAAGATTAGTTGATGGAATATCCAATGCGTGCATCACATGATACAATGCTTTAGTAGTTGCTGTTGCTGTCATTGCAAGTATGCATTGAGCCTTCAGTTTATCCCGCAACAATGATGCTTTAAGCCGCATATATGAAGGCCGAAAATTGTGTGACCTACCAAAATGTTCGTGATTGTTGATACCATACGAAAGAGACATTTAAATAAACAAAAGAAAAAGGGAAAAAGATGACAAAGTTGCAAAAGCAAGACAAAAAAATGTGAACTTGAAAATCTCTGACTCACCATTCAGAAACACAATGGGCTTCATCAATAACCACAAGTGAGATTTGAGTGTTACAAAAAATGGATAAAAATTCCGAATTGAGAAACCTCTCTGGTGAAACAAAAAGGACCTGAAACATAAGCATCAAAATATATTTTTAGGAGGAGACAGAAGAAAGAAAATGACTTCAGAAACCTGCAATCATATCTTGATTATAGTATTACATTGAAAAACAGCTAATCAAGAAACAATAAAGAGAATGGAAATGAGCATGCAACACATCAACACTCGAATTCAATAAAATTTTCATATGATCATCCGAGATAAACATTAAACTTAATAAGCATACGTGTGAAATGGACTAAAGTTACTTTGATCATCTACTGTTTAATTGTATTCTCCTACTAGTACAGTTATGTGGTAACTCTTCCCTCTAAAGTTTAGGCAAAGTCAAAAGAAATGACCCAAGAGTTTTGCCTCAGCTGGAATTTGACCCTGTCACCTATGGTCTTCTTTCCAACTCCACTGGCTGCTAGGTCACACATTTGGGCATACTCTAAAGCAACCTTGGAGGCAGTAAGAAAGCTTACCTTTATGGATCCTTCTTCTAGTAACCTAAACGTTTCCGAGACCTCCTCAGGTGTCTGCAACAGTGAAAACATTAAGTCAGGAACTACCTAAAATGCCATTAACTCTAACAGCTCAAAATCACTAAATATATATCTGTAAAAACCTGACTGCTACACAAAAGACCACCCTCAACTGCAGCGGGCAGCTGCTTTAACTGATCAATCATCAAGGAAACCAAGGGGCTAATAACGACGGTAACTCCCTGCAAAACCATTGCTGGCAACTGATAACACAGCGACTTCCCGGCACCTGTTGGCAAAACCAACATTGTAGATTTCCCTGAAAGCACCATCTTGAGTGTCTCCAACTGCCCATCTCTAAATGAATCATACCCATAAGTGAGTTTCAACAACCTCAACAAATTCTCATCTGACGCCTCATTTCTAACTCCCATCACAGCTTCATCAATCAACTCTGCATCAAAACCCAATCTTTCCCCTCTTCCCTTAACTTCCACAACCAAACCTTCTTCATCACACAAGCCATTTTCCCCCTCCTTACCTTCAACCCTAACTTTCTTTTTCCATCTCCTGTAGAACTTTTTACCACTTGATGAATTAAAATTCCTTCTTTTGAATTTGGATGCAAACTTTTTACCATAACCATTTATGTTCAGCCTTACAAAGTTACCTTCATTAGCACATTTAACCTTCTTTACCGGCAATGAAGACGAAGACGACACATTGCTCCCTATTAAATTAGGATATTTCCTCACAGCTTTCGCCCGACAACCCGAATCAACTGCTTCCTTTTCATTCACTTGGACCAACTGAGGGTCAATAGAACCAGCTTCAACAGGCTCAAAATTGAGAATAGTTTTGCGGGTTTTCAGAAATGAAGCAAATTTCGGTAAGCACAAACCACCTGCAGGAAGAACTTCACCGGAATTGTTGTCATGGGACAAAACGGCATTTACCGAACGGTGGATTTGGAATGGCAAATTGGAGAATTTTGGTGGGGATGATGGATTTTGAATTGGGGTTTCCTGGGTTTTAGAAGAGGAAGCAAATTTCGAATTACATGAATCTCCAGAAGGTGGAGCTTCACTATAAAGGGTGTCGTTTGGGTGAATGTGGACGGGTAAATCGGAGAGATTCTGTTGGATTTTAATGGTGGTATTGTCCTTGGAGTTTTTGGGTTTTTTGGTTGAGATGTTTGGTCTTAGCATTGGGCGGGAAAATTTTGAGGAAATGGTAGAGGTGTTTTTAGGTTGAGGTCTTGATTTGGCAGTAGCAAGAAGAGCACGGCGCGACGGGAACTGTGGAGGTGGAAGAGGGTGGCGTGGTGGTGTTGAGGATACGTGAGAGCCATCGGAATCGGCGTCGGAATCCATGGGAGATTGCTCGGAGTTGGAAGACTGGCACCTTTGCTCTATTTTCCCGCCAATAGGTTAGTGTTCTTCCACCTTAATATATATAAAAAAAAAAAAGAAGCAAAAAGTCATAAATAACTTATTCAAAAGTCATTTACACATTTTTATTAATGGAGCGATCTATTACACATTTTTAATATATAAAAGTATATTTATTTACTCCTTTTGTCACCCAACCCAAGACATTATGCATAGAATGAGAGTCACTCTTCCCTTAGTGAATAAATTGATGCCCCAACCCGATTCATTTGATTCAAATCGGTTATTTTCATTCAAATTCGTTTATTTTCACCTAAATTCATTTTATTTTATCCTAGTCCATTTATTTGACCCACCGATTTCATTTCTCTAAGAACACCAAGCTCTGGAAAGGCAGGGGGTAAAGAATAGGCAACTTTTACATATAGCAAACAAAAAATTCATATTTGTATGCTATAGCAAAGTTTGCATAATTGCGCTTCATAGCAAACATATAACTGTATAATTCGCTATACATATACAACTGTATAAACCGTTAGCCTAAATTGTATAATTCGCTGGCCTCGCTATACATATACAATTGTATGATTCGCTGGCCTAAATTGTATAATTCGCTGGCCTACTTCACTGCAATTGTATAATTCGCTGGCCTATTTCGCTGCAATATGTGTATAAAATTTATTTTGCAAACAATTGAATCAAAATAAAATGTTTGTATATTGTATAATTATAAGTGTATAGGAAGAAGATATATGTTTTTCTCTCGCTTTATTCAAAAATAGAAACATAATTTATACACTTCTGTTGTATAAAGCGAGAGAAAATTATATTTCACTGCAATTGTATAATTCGCAATTGTATAATTCGCTGGCCTTTTTCGCTGCAATATTTGTATAAAATTTGCATTTGTATACAATTGAATAGAAGTAAAATTTTTGTAAATTGTATAATTAAGTGTATAGCACGAAGATATATGTTTTTGCATGTGTATATACAATTTTCTCTCGCTTTATACAAAAGAGAAATACAATTTATACACTTCTGTTGTATAAAGCGAGAGAGGCGAGCAGAGGGAGAGTGGCGAGCGAGAATGGGAGAGTGGCGAGCGAGAGTTTTGGAAGAGAGGCGACTGGCAAACTTTGGCAAACGTTTGCTATGGGGCACAATTAAATCAAACAGTAGCTACTCCATTTATTTTAGATTATTAGTTTGCTATTATATACAATCATCCCTAAAGAATACTAATGAGGCGTTCATATGTGTATAACGAAATAGCACCTATAACGAGCGTAACTACCTGAATCGCAATTCATGCTGCATTTGAGCAGATTTTTAAAATTGTAACACTACAAAATCATATAAATGTAGCCAAAATTCATTAATCCAGAAGAAAAGAAGATTCCACAATTTTCAATACAATTCAATTGGGGAAAGGAATGAAGAAGTTCCATCCGACAAGCTTTGGAAAGGCAAGGAGGGAGAGAGAATATAATTGACAGAGAACTTAGGGTTACTAATATGATTATTAGAAATAGAACTCTTATCGTCGATTTCCATGAGGAAGTTTCTTTCTACTTTGCCATTGCCAAGCTTATGGCAGAAGTTTCCTCCTGTCAATGCACCTTGTTTTTTATGGGAAAAGGTTAAAAAAATACCTCTCAACTTTGTTTTATTGGTTGAATATGCTCTTACCGTTAAAATAAAGTTATTTTTACCCCTATCGTTACTAATTTCACCATTTATGCCCCTCAATTGGATGAAAAGCCCAAATCAATCAAATTACTCAATCTTAACCCGCCCAACTCACCTAATGTTATAATCCATTTTTGTTCATCTTCTCCCTCTTTTCTTTTTCAAAAAACTCGTTTTTCTCTTTTTATATCCACTTTATTAGCTTTAATCATCATTTTTTTTAATCATCATTATTTTTTACAGTGAAGTATTTTTTTTTATTTTTACCCAATCTCATCCCAAACTCTCCATCTCTAATTACAATTTCATCTTAAGATTAGTCAGTGAGTAATTTAAAAGCACACAAATGTTTTTGCTACAGGAATATAGCTATCACCTGCGTCGCTGTAATCTTAGACGGAATTTTTCTCTTCCACCAGCAGTACAGTTGTCCACAAGTAGAGAAGATGATGGATATGAAATGGTATAAATTGGAGGGTCTTCAATCAAACACCCTTCCTCTTTCAGTAGCCAAACAACAATCACCCCCACTGTTCAGACTTCCATGCCACCACAATCCTCTCTTCTCCTCATCTCCATCTCTGACGAGCCACTATCAATCAACAACCAATAAACAAAATCCAATCTAAAATAACCAAAACCCACTCTTTCGACTTTCTCTAGACCCACATCGCGAACAATGTCCATCCACCTCCACGAAATCACAACTCTGATAGATCGAGGAAATCAACAACGACGAATTAGAGCTCCAAGCTACAATAATTTCGACAATTTTTAAGATTTTACTGGAAAATAATGCTCTGATTACCTATATTTAATCATTGTTGTGTTCTTGTGTTTCGAATTCGTAATCATTATTACGTTATTTTCGATATTGTTTGGTTGTCTCGAATGATTTTGTTGTTTTTGAAAATGAACACAATTTTCAAGATGAAGATGAACAAAAATGGGTTGTATATTCGGGTAGGGTGGTGGATAATTTAAATAAGTAAAAATTAGGCTAATCACATACTCTAAACCACAAATTACATTCTATCCCTATTGTATAACTATTTACCAAAAATCCCTTCTTTTAGAGTAATTCGAATACTTTATATAAGATAACGATACTTAATCAAAAGCGGCGGATACTTTAATGATTTGTTTTTTGTTAACAGTTACGGCGCAAAAAAGGGGTAACAATTATCACACGATTCATGTTAACATTTAACAAAATTAGCTTATAATCTGTATATACATCTAACTAATTTATTGCATTATTGAATTTCAAAATAGTGAAAAATTCACATTGTGAATCGGATAAAAAAAAAGAAGCCTATTTTGCATAAAAAAAATTTGAAACGCATTTTGTGAAGATTCAAAGATGAATATTTCGATCTTGTTGCGATATTCTGAAATATGGAAAAGTGTTGTTATATATGAGCGATACAAAAGTGATGGGATAGTGGTTGGGAAAAATATTTCGTTCATGAATGTTATTTCAGCAATTGCGGCTGAGCTGGGTATTGACGAATCAAAAAAAATATAGAGATTAGATATGTTGTTGAAGGTAATTCATCTCCATTGTGTATTCGGATTGATATGGGTTTTGTACATAGAAATTAAGAAACATGAGGTGGGATTTGGAACGTATCCTTTTATGCATTGATACTTCAGATAAAGGTGTTGAAGAGATACTAAATTTTGATGCAACAACAGGTGCCATCATGTGTGTTGAATGTGAAAAAAACGACGCAAAGGCTCTCAATATTGTTGAATCAAAAATTGATGATACATATTACATATCGGAAATGGATGTTGAAAAGTATATATCAGATATCAAGAATTCAATTGTGGAAGATAATCAAATGTACAAGGATAAGTCAACTCTGAAGGCGGTAATGGAAAATTACAAAATAAAGAATAGTTTCAATTTTAAAGTTAAAAGATCTGATAACAAAAGGTATGTTATCCAATTATATGTTAATATTTTAATAATATATGCTTTGTTTGTAATATATTTAGCATGATACACTAATATTATCTGATACGTGTAGTCGTATGTATAATTTATATTGTTCGTTTTGATGTTTTTCACATTATGAATGTATAAACCAGTAAAAATTAAATTTTTGATTACTTTACAAAATAAAGTATCAAGATGTGATACATTTATTATAAAATATCATTTCTATTGTGAAAATGAAATAACGTATCTTCTTCTAATTTTTTATTTATTTATTAAAACAGTCAACCTTATAAATAACCAATATATGTTATGTAATTGCAGCTACATATTAGTTTGTCATTCAGATGATTGTTGTTGGAAATTGAAGGCCTCTGTTAGAAAGAATTCAGAGACATTCATAGTGAGATACTTTAATAGTGAACATACATGTCCATTGAGGGATATGGTATTAAGCAAGGTACAAGCTACTGTTGGGTTTGTTAGTGGTGTGACAGCTCCAAAATTAGGAAATCATAAAAGGAACCATACTCCGAACGATATAATTGATGATATTAGGAAAATGTATGGCATTGAGATTTCTTATCAACAAGCATGGCGCGCAAAAGAGCGTGCTTGGAACTTATAAGAGGTAAACCTGCTGATGGATACAGAAACATGCCAAGATACATATATATGTTGGAAACTGTGTATCCAAATTCATATATAAGAATGCATAAGTCTGAATACAACGAATTTATGTATCTTTTCATATCATTAAGGCCAATGATGAGAGGATTTGAGTTCTGTGGCCAGTTGTTGATGCTTCACATCTTAGTGGAGCTTATCGAGGGACATTTGTATCTGCTAGTACACTCGATGGAGCAGGTATGACATGTTATTTATAAACTTATTTTATTATTTTCTTAATATTAATTCGTTATTTATTCTATGTTGTTTTGTGTTTCTATATTAAGGTTGCATATTGCCTTTGGCGTACGAAATTGTTGACACGGAAAATGATTGTTCATGGACATGGTTCTTTCAACAGCTTAAGAATGCATTTGGTGAGAGGGAAAAAATGTGTGTTGTATCTGACAGAAATGAAAGCATAAAGAAAGGTATAAGTATTGTTTATCCAACTGTTCCTCATTTTGCATGCATATGACACCTCTGGAAAAATGTGTGTTCAAACTTTAGGAGAAGCAGGACCATTCTAAGTGATCTGTTTTACTCAATGACTAAGGCTTATAGAAAAGATGATTTTGAAAAATTGATGGCTAAATTGGATAAAATAGATGAAAGAGTAAAAAAGTATCTTCAAGATGCTGGATATGAAAGGTGGTCTAGGTCTCATGCAACAGTGAATCGGGGAAGAATGATGACTTCAAATATAGCTGAATGTATCAATAATTGCCTTGTTGATGCACGACAACTACCTATTATAGATTTTTTGGAAGAAGTTAGAATTTTATTTGGTTCTTGAAATTGCAAAAATAGAGAAATAGCTTCTTATACAAAAGAAACATTAGGGAGGAGATTTGAAGAAATATTGATTTTAAACGCATCAAAAAGTGCAAAAATCAAGGTACGTATTTGTATTGTCTTTATTATAGTATTGTTAAACAAAAATGAAAAAGAAAAACGTGTTGACTGTCTCTAATTTTTAAAAAATTACAGGTTGTTGCATCTTGTGAGTTTATTTTTTCAGTGTATGAAGGTAAGATTAGATACATTGTTTGTCTTGAGAGAAAAATTTGTTCATGTGGAAGATTTCAACATGATGAGATACCTTGTTCGCATGCAATAGCCGTCTTGAAGAAGAAGAATATAACAGATGTACATCCCTATTGCTCTGATTATTATAAAAACGATGCATTAACAAATACTTATGCAGTTCCAATAGAACCAATGCCAGACAAAGGAGAATGGAAAGCTCCGGACTGTGTTTTGAAAGAAGTCGTCTTGCCTCCTAGATACAAAAAGATGCCTGGGAGACCAAGAAAAAAAAGAAAGAAAAATCCAGATGAAAAGATTGTTTACATCCCTACTCTGTTCAAATAGGGCAAAACGTCGCGGCAACTTGAAAATAATGTATTGATTCAATTTGAAAGAGTTTTAAAAATAAACGAGTTTTTTTTTTTAAAAAAAGGAGTCGCCACCTAATTTTAGGAAAAAAAAACTAGGAAACCATTAAATGATCTACGAAACCAATTTGATTCTAGGTAAGGGGTTCAAATTATTCCGAAGGGAAGGGGTTAGGCACCCTTCGAAATCCACAAGTGTGGGTCCCGGCTGAATTCATTTTTTTCAAATTGAGGAAAAAAAAAAATATACAAATATAATAAACATGCAATATACACAAATAATAAAAATAAAAAAAATATAAGAAATGGCCTAAAGTTTGCCTAACGTAATATATGCAAAATATTGAATAAAGAGTACAATTCGAACTTAATTCAAATAACTTCAATGGGAAGCACCTCTATGTACCTGTAAAGACACTTAGTAAAAGTGTTAGTAATAAATAAAATATGAATAAAAATGAATAAACCAAATAATAGCTTAAAAATCAAAAACCCGTCTTATTAACATGAGAGGCCTAGGAAATCGACGGTAATTTCTTCATCGGCCAATTTAACAAATAAACATATATGAGCTTAAATTAGATTTTCGTCTTTTAAAATGGAAAGGCCTCTAAACCCGACGGATAGATTTTTCATTGGCCATTTTAACAAGTAATTAATATAGATTTAACTAAATGTCCGTCTTTTAAAATGGGAAGGCCTCCGAAACCGACGGAGAAATTTTATCATTGGCCATTTTTAACAATAAAAATATATAAAGTTAACTAAATTTTCCGTCTTTTAAAATGGGAAGGCCTCCAAAACCGACGGAGAGATTTTATCATTGGCCAAATTTTAACGTACAATAAAACTCATACTCTATAATGGAAAATCAAAGGATCTTATAAAATGTAATGCTATATTAAATAAATCATAAATCAAAATAAATATATCAACTTTAGACACTAACTAAAGAATATCATATTAATGTTTCAATTAACAACTTCCTTTAAAATAATCCAAACAACACATAAAAATGAAAGAAAATAGCTGAAGTATAAATAAATAATAATAAACAATAAGATAACATGACCAAATCCAAAGAGAATTTCAGCCAACAAAACTAGCGATACTGTGTCAATAATAAATTATATTAAATTTGAAACAAAGTCATAATGCCAACAAAGATGAAATTTATATAAAAATGTCAACATAGTCACTCTAAAACATCTTTAAACAATGGAACTAATGAACCAATAATTAATACTTGCAAAGAAATCAATAATACATCTAAAACAAAGTTGGAAACAGTTTCTACAAATAATACTAACAATGACAGATAGCTCAACACGAAGCAATAAGAAATTTTTTTTAAAAAAACACATAAAGAAAGGGTACAGATCTACAGTAATTTACTGAGAAATTGAACAAAGAAAGGGCAAAAGGAAACAAACTGCTATTGTTGTCGGGAGCGGTGCTCTTTTTTTTTTTTTTTTTTAACAGAGCTTTGAGGCTCACGCGTGGCTGGTTCATCGAGTTTGGAGCGGTCGTTGGATCTGAGTTGTTCTCGGGCTGGTCGGAGTTCAACGAGTTTCTAAATCTCGCCGGAATATCTGAAAAAGACAACAACAACAAAAAAAATCGAGAAAGGGGAAGAGAAGGAGGAGTCTGATTTTTCTAGCTCCGGTTCATCGAGGATTTGAGCTTCTCGCCGGAAAAATGGGAAAAACAAAGAGGGTTTTTGGAGGTGAACTCATGGCTTTGATTGCCGATTTTTGGGATCGTTTTTTTTTTGTTGCGTTTGCTGAAAAACGGAGGGGTTTTGGTTGGTGTTTGTTGGTGTTTGGTCTGCTGGTTGGGTTTTTGGTTGATTTCGCTTGGAGTTCACCGGATTTCGTCGAAGAAGACACAAAGCAACAACGTTGTGGGCTTTGAACTACTGGAGCTCTTCGATTTTGAGCAAAAAATGCTGAAAACAAAAGAAAATTGTGAAGGGGTGTAGAAGGGGAACGGGCTGGCGCTGCTGCTGATTTAGTGTAGTGTTCTAGTGTTTTTGGAGGTTGTTTCCGGCTGGATTTCCGATCTGGTTTGGTGGGTGTTTGGTGTACTGTTCGCCGGAGAAAGAAGATGGAAAATGGTGGTCGTTTAGTGGCTGTGGGCTGGATTTTGATCGGAGAAGAAGGGAAAATGGGGTGTGTTTAGTGGTTGCAGGTGGTCGTTTGGATGGCTTGAAGGGTCTGGTTAGTTGTGTTCCGGCGAGTTTCACCAGAAAATGAAGAAGAAGGAGATGGTTTTGTTTGGTTTGCTGTTTTTTTTTTTTGGTAGCTGTTGGTTTGCTGTTACAGAGGAGCTCGCTGGAAATGACAAATGAAAAGGAGAAAATGGGTGTGGAGGGTCTGTTGTTTGGCCGAAACTTCACCGGATTCCGGGGTGGTGGCTGCCGGAAAATATTGAAAAGTGACACTCTTGTCCATAAAAATCTGGAAATTCTCAACCCTCATTTGAAAAATATTTCACCCCCCCTATTTTGACCTAGTTAATGACATTAATAACAAAACACAAAATGGGCTCAAATGATGGGCTTAGTATTGTGGCCCAAAATTATCTCAATAGAATCCTTAAATTTTTGTATTTGATTAAATTTTAGACTGTGCTAAATTCAACATAAATATTAACAAATGTAACAAATAAAATGAAATTTTAAAATAACATAATGAACGTAATTAATGACATGTGAAATGCAATTTTAAAATTAACTAACAAAAATACTAAATTTTGATAAATAAAGATAGTTATCGATAAACTTATTTAAAATTATATAAAAAAATTATTTTAAGCTATTAAATAAATAAAACTTCAAAATTACGAATTTTTAAAATGTTAGGCCAAAATTGGGTGTCAACAGCTGTCCCTTTCGTTGTGTATGATTGATGAAAGAAATCGTGGACAACGAAAATTGACAAACCCAATTTTGACCAAACACATGACCTTTCTAGAGAAGTGCGGTGAAAATATAGTGGAAGTCAATTTCGAACTCGCATCTAAAAGGTTCCACGTTTCGTTGCGTCTTTGTTGAAGTAATTCGCACATGTGGCTCCTCTGAGAGTGCATCCTCTACAATGTTCTAAAAAAAACAAAGATAAAATTCATTATTATAGGCAAAACTAAAAGAAAAAGGGTAGCATCTCTTATGATACGATAAATGGAAATAAATACAGGTCCCTTGGTAGGACGAATGAAGATGATGATCAATCTGTAGGATTTGGAATGTATGTCCATCGGTAGAACGAATGAAAAAAATGATGATCCATCGATAGGATTTTGAATGCATGTCCATCAATCGGACAAATGAAAAGATTATCCATCGGTAGGATTTTGAATGCATGTCCATCGTTAGGACGAATGAAAAGATTATCCATCGGTAGGATTTTGAATGTATGTCCATCGGTAGGACAAATGAAAAGATTATCCATCGGTAGGATTTTGAATGTATGTCTATCGGTAGGACAAAATGTAAACATCTTTCAACGCAAGTTTTCACCGACTTGAACGTTGAATAGATAGGGTGCACAACCTTCACCTCAGAATAGATGCGTCTTAAATGCAAATATCTTTCAACGCAAGTTTCCACCGACTTGAACGTTGAAAAGATATGGTGCACATCCTTCACCTCCGAATAGATGCGACTTAAATGCAAATATCTTCTTGGCGATGTATAAACTTTTGCGAGGGATGAAATCTTCTCGCGATGCATAAATTTTTGCGTGGGATGAAATCTTCTCGCGATGCATAAATTCCGCAAGGTATGAAATCTTCTTGCGATGCATAAATTTCTGCGAGGTATGAAATCTTCTCGCGATGCTTGAATAATAACTCGCGATGCATGAATATTAACTTGTGATGCATGATCTTTTGCAATGCATGAATATTGACTCGCGATGCATGATTTTTTTTTTTTTTTTTTTTTTGCAATGCATGAATGTTGACTCGCGATGCATGATTTTGTTTTTTCAATGCATGAATATTGACTCGCGATGCATGATTTTCCGCTATGCATGATTATTGACTCTCGATGCATGATCTTCTGCGGGGCATGAATATCTTCCCGCAATGCATAAATTTTGCGAGGGATGGAATCTTCTCGCGATGCATAAATTCCGCAAGGTATGAAATCTTCTTGCGATGCATAAATTCCGCAAGGTATGAAATCTTCTTGCGATATGTAAACTTTTGCGAGGGATGAAATCTTCTCGCGATGCATGAATATTAATTTGCGATGCATGATTTTCCGCTATGCATGAATATTGACTCGTGATTAAATCTTGATGTCATCCTTGGTACCAAATGAAGATAGTGCTTGAATCGAACAACGTAGCGATCTTCTGAGTGCCTTCTGGGTAATCATGTCGTCTTAATTGACAAAAAATGGTAAAATGACTTCGGGATAGTATATCATCTTGATCGGCAACAATATAAATGACCCCTCGGGGTAATGTAACATCTTGATCGACAATAAAGTAAATAAACCTTTCGGGTAATGTATAATATCATATCTGACATTATGGTGCAAATGACATCTTTTACGGCAACCGTAAACTCTTCCTAGCTTGACTCACCTTCGAATCTAGCTTGACGTTCCTTATAAACTTCATGTCGTTGGGAATTGACTGAAATAAACAAATCATATTTCCAAGTCTTCGACGTCAGCAATATAACATGGTTCTTGCAA
The DNA here is from genome assembly GCA_022817965.1 of Solanum lycopersicoides. Lineage (NCBI taxonomy): Eukaryota > Viridiplantae > Streptophyta > Magnoliopsida > Solanales > Solanaceae > Solanum > Solanum lycopersicoides. The sequence continues at coordinate 11,593,094 of CM040622.1, read as the reverse complement.
TCCATGAAAACTATTAATTTTGGGAGAGCTTTCTCCTCCCTTGACTTCTTCATATTTATCGATCGGAGGAATCTGCTGATATCAAAGCAAAGGTATAAACCTACATCCACAGAAAAATTGTTAGTTTTTTTTTTTTTTTTTTTTTTTATATAAAAAAAAACGAACTGATCTGTGTCGATTCTTCAATCATCTGCTCCTTGTCCTGCTATCTCTCGTTGTTTTCCAGATCTCCCGACTCTTGATAGATAAGACAAAATATTTTGTAACAAAACAAATGAAACATAAAAGGAAATCTTTTTAGAAAAATAAATTTTTGAGAAGTAATATTTTGAAAAGGGGCATTGCCAAATGTCATGTCATGTCAGGCTTAGCGAACTTCTTTGAGTTTGGGTGCTCGGGTTCGATGGGGAGTATTCACAGTCACTCCAAGCTGTCGACAAACCCGCGCTGAAATTTTGAGGCCATCCTCAAAATTTCTGTCCCAGTTACAAGTTTTGTTTATCTTTTAACTGTCATTGAGTAAATCCATGCAATTTTCGAGATCCTCTCGAAAATTATGTCCCGGTTGCAAATTTCGAAACCTCTTTAATCTTGATTTGCCGAGGAAAACATTTTATTCTTGAGAATTTTTGAGTCCCTCTCAAAAATTCTATCCCAGTTTCTATTACAAGAGGAATAGAAATCTTACGGGAGATATGACCGAACCCTTGTGGCGCCTACGTATCCCGTTGAGGAAGGAATCAGGTCAAACGTAGTTCCCCTTCAAAGGCTAACGATAATAAGAAATTACAAAGAAGACCGACCGAGGCCGACATAGGCCGCCTACGTATCTCATTCTTGAGAATTCAGGTCGAACGTAGTTCAAATACAAAGAAAATATTTAAAGGGGATAAAAGGGTGACCGAGGCCGACATAGGCCGCCTACGTATCTCATTCTTGAGAATTCAGGTCAGACGTAGTTCATTACAAGAGGGATAAAATTTAAAAAAAACAAATACAAGCAAAATGGAACAATTACAAGTAAATGACAGAAAAACAAACTGAAACTTCACATATAGTATCTTTTGACAGCATCTGAGTTGATCGGTTTCGGCCATGTGGTTCCATCCATCTCTGACAGGACCAAAGCGCCTCCAGATAATACTTTACGAACCACATAGGGTCCTTGCCAATTTGGTGCGAATTTTCCTTTATACTCGTCTTGATGAGGAAAAATGCGCTTAAGGACCCATTGACCGATTTCAAAAATTCTGGCTCTGACTCTCTTGTGGAAAGCACGAATCATTCTCTGTCGATATAGTTGACCATGACAAACGGCAACCATTCTCTTTTCATCGATCAGAGTTAACTGATCAATTCTCTTGCTAACCCATTCAGCATTACTCAGCTCAGCTTCTTGGATAATTCTCAAGGACGGTATTTCAACTTCGGCGGGTATGACTACTTCTGTCCCGTACACTAACAAGTATGGAGTAGCTCCAGTCGACGTCCTGACAGTTGTTCGGTAACCCAACAAAGCATATGGCAACATCTCATGCCAACCTCGATGATTGTCAATCATTTTTCTCAAAATCTTCTTGATGTTCTTGTTGGCAGCCTCTACAGCTCCATTCATTTGCGAACGATAAGCGGTTGAGTTTTGGTGAGTAATCTTAAACTGCTCACATATCTCTCTCATCAGGTGACTATTGAGATTTGCACCGTTATCTGTAATGATGGATTCTGGCACTCCAAATCTGCATATTAGATTGTTGCGAACAAAATCAGCTACAACTTTCTTGGTGACCGACTTGTACGAAGTTGATTCCACCCACTTAGTGAAATAATCAATGGCAACCAAAATAAATCTGTGTCCATTAGAAGCGGCAGGCTCTATCGGACCGATGACATCCATACCCCAAGCTACGAATGGCCAGGGTGAACTCATAGCATTAAGTTCGTGAGGCGGCACTCGGATCAAATCACCGTGCACTTGACATTTATGACATTTCTGCACGAACTTACAACAATCATTTTCCATAGTCATCCAGAAATAACCGGCTCGAAGGATCTTCCTTGCCAAAGTGAGCCCATTCATGTGTGTCCCACAAATTCCGGCATGTATCTGTTCAACAAGCTTCGCAGCTTCAACAGCGTCGACACATCTTAGAAGACTCAAATCTGGAGTTCTCTTATAAAGGACTTCTCCACTTAAAAAGAAATTGAGGGCCATGCGGCGTATCGACTTCCTTTGGTTGGATGTAGCATCTTCTGGATAAATACCAGACTCCAAATATTTCTTTATATCGAAATACCATGGTAAACCGTCAGGTTCTGCCTCAACATGTGAACAATGAACTGGATGTTCTCTCAACTCTATATCCAGTGGATCAATATAGTCAGTATCCGGATGTTTAATCATTGAAGCGATGGTGGCAAGAGCATCGGCCAACTCATTTTGTATCCTGGGAGTATGTCTGAACTCGATCTTACGAAATCTCTTGCATAACTTCTGTACATACTGTACGTAAGGTATGCTCTTTGGGTTTTTCACAGCCCATTCTCCTTGAACTTGATGAATCAACAAGTCTGAATCTCCAATGACGAGCAACTCGTAGACATTCATGTCGATGGCCATTTTCAAACCAAGAACACAAGCTTCATATTCGGCCATATTGTTCGTGCAATTAAATCGGAGCTTAGCTGCCATGGGGTAGTGCTGGCCAGATTCTGACACTAAGACTGCCCCAATACCTTTTCCCTGGTGATTTGCTGCTCCATCAAAAAATAATCTCCAACCAGGATATGCTTCAGAAATATCTTCACCCACAAATGACACTTCTTCGTCATGAAAATAAGTCTTGAGCGGTTCATACTCTTCATCAACAGGATTTTCTGCAAGATGATCAGCCAAGGCCTGTGCCTTTATTGCCTTCTGGGTCACATACACAATATCAAATTCACTCAACAACATTTGCCATTTAGCTAACTTTCCTGTTGGCATTGCCTTCTGGAAGATATACTTCAATGGGTCCATTCTGGAAATGAGGTATGTAGTATAAGAAGACAAGTAATGCCTCAATTTCTGAGCAAGCCAAGTCAAAGCACAACATGTTCTCTCCAACATAGTGTAACGAGACTCATATGGGGTAAACTTTTTGCTTATGTAATAGATAGCTCTTTCCTTCTTCCCTGTCTCGTCGTGTTGACCAAGAACGCATCCGAATGCACTATCTGATACGGATAAATATAGCAACAAAGGATTCCCTTCTCGCGGAGGGACCAATACTGGCGGATTTGACAAATATCTCTTGATATCATCAAAAGCAGTGTGACACTCTTCAGTCCACTTCGTCGGAGCGTCTTTCTTCAACAACTTGAAGATAGGCTCACACACCACGGTTGATTGAGCTATGAATCGACTAATGTAGTTCAACCTCCCTAAGAAACTCATCACCTCTTTTCTCGTCTTCGGCGGAGGTAACTCTTGAATTGCTTTAATTTTAGAAGGATCGAGCTCTATACCCCTTCTACTGACTATAAATCCCAACAACTTGCCGGCTGGAACTCCAAAAGCGCATTTGGCGGGATTTAACTTCAAGTTGTAACGACGCAAACGATCAAAGAACTTCTTCAAATGCATCAAGTGGTCTGAACTCTCGCGGGACTTGATTATGACGTCATCTACATACACCTCAATCTCCTTATGAATCATGTCATGAAATATGGTCGTCATAGCCCTCATATAGGTAGCACCAGCATTCTTGAGGCCAAATGGCATCACTCTGTAGTGATATACACCCCACGGTGTAATAAAAGCTGTCTTTTCCGCGTCTTCTTCATCCATCAAAATTTGGTGATAACCTGCATAACAGTCCACAAATGACTGCATCTCATGTTTGACACAGTTGTCAATCAAAATATGAATATTCGGCAACGGAAAATTATCCTTCGGGCTAGCCTTGTTGAGATCTCTATAGTCAACACAAATCCTGATTTTCCCGTCCTTTTTGGCGACCGGAACGACGTTGGCCAACCAGGTTGGATATTGTGTTACTTCCACCAATCGGGACTCTATTTGCTTGGTGATTTCTTCCTTAATCTTCAAACTCAGTTCAGGCTTGAATTTTCGAGTTTTTTGCTTCACCGGCACGAATCCTGGGTTAATCGGTAGCTTATGAGATACAACATCGGTACTCAACCCTTGCATATCACCGACTTCCCAAACAAACACATCACTATATTCGGCAAGCAAGTGAACCAGGCTCTCTTTCTGAACCTCATTTAGGTGGGTGCTGATTTTAACCTCTTTGACACACTCTTGGTTGCCCAGGTTTACCTTTTCAGTTTCTTCTAAATTTGATTTATACTGATTTTCAAACTGACGAAATTCCTTGGCAACATACTCTGGTTCCTCACTTTCCTCTCCGTAATCATCAACCTCGTCATCACCTGCCTCATTTTGTTCATTCAGCTCGTGACACGACATGACATTGGCAGGTTTAAAATTTACCTTACTGAAATCATAAATAAACGAAGTTAGAAAGTCAAAGCATGACAGATGATTAAATAAACCAAATTAAAAAATAAAAGAGGCTTTCATAAAAATTGAAAAACAATGCAAACTTTGGCCATGGCAGAGCCATATTGCCTTTTTGAACATCACGACGGAAATTTAAAAGTTCAAATAGTAAAAATGCAAAATGGTGGGTCTCGGGCCTCTTCCGGACTACCACCGATTAAAACATGCATAAAATAATGCCCTTCTACCAAGGAGTTTGGGAGACCAGGATGGGCGTGGAGGTCCAGTTCTGCAACGTCTCTCCGGGCTCAGCATCACGGAATCCTGTCAGCTCGACCTCTTCTTCAATAATAGCATCTATCTCTTCAAAAAGGCCACAAATTCCTTCCCCCAGGTTCTCCTCCTCTGCATGCTCACGAACTGGGAATGATTGATATAGATGAGGGATTGGTTTAGCTAATGCTTGATCATTCTTCTTTTTCAGCTTCAAATCATCATCTGCGGGGACGTACCCCAAACCATATCTAGCTCCTTTGACGGGGACCGGAACAGGCTCAATAATTCCTTGGGAATTTCTTCCCAATCCAACACCTGGTTCAAAATCATTCTGCAACATCACAGTGGCTATCATCTTATACACGGCAGACATATGAGGCTGTGGGGCCAAATCCTCACCAGTGGCATTTACCAGCTCCACTGTATAGAAATCGGTACCCCGAGACACTTCATCAATAATCGGTGCCTGTCTACCAGAGCGATTCCCTTCACCATGAATAACCAACTCTTCATTTCTCCAAACGAGCTTCATCATCTGATGCAAAGTAGAAGGCACAGCTCCAGCCATATGAATGAAAGGCCTTCCCAGAAGAAGGTTGTAACTTGTATCAATATCTAAGACTTGGAACTGTGTGCTGAACTCTGCCGAACCCATTTGGATGACCAGATTTACCGCTCCCAAGGTATCTCTTTGGACCCCATCAAAAGCCCTTACGTTGACTTGGTTTTGCTCCAACTTTCCCAAGTCAAAACGTAACTGCTTCAGTGTCGATAATGGACAAATATTTAAGCCGGATCCGTCATCTACCAAGACACGATTTATGACCTTCTCACGACATATCACAGTGATGTGTAGCGCCTTGTTATGTGACCTCCCTTCAATAGGCAGCTCATCGTCACAAAAGCTGATTCGGTGCCCTCGAATAACTTGATGAATCATGGCAGCCACGTTATCACTACTTGTACCTGAGGGTACGTATGTGTCATCGAGAGCTTTCATTAAGGCCCGCCTATGTGATTGAGAACTCATCAACAGGGCCCACACGGAGATCTGAGCCGGGGTCTTCTCTAAATGTTTGACGATGGAATAATCCTTTGGTTGCATCCTTCTCCAGAATTCTTCGCTTCTCCCTCGCTTATCGGCCTCTTAGCCTGGTCCTTCTTCTGTCCTCCGAGAGCAAGCTCGTCAGGAGTGTAACACCTTCCAGACCTGGTCATGCCTTGAGCAGCAGCGGTTTCAATAACGAACTTAGGCTTGACGAGAGTTTCTGACGGCACCAAGGCAACAGCCTTTGTAGGTGTCAAAATAACGAACTCTCTTCTTTCTTTGACGCTTAAAGAAGCGACAGCCCTTTCCAAGTCCTCATGCACAATGGGGGTAATCATCTTTGTGCCACACCCGTCTTCGTCCGTTTCAATCATATTAACATTGCCACCTCCATGATTCGGCAACGGGTTTGTGTTGACATTTGGTGCCGCCGGTTGGAGAGAAACTACCTCCTGATCGATCAGATCCTGGATTTTATGCTTAAGGTTGATACAATCTTCCGTGTCATGTCCAACACTATTGGAATGATAAGCACATCTTTGATCTGGCTTGTAGAACTTTGAATTGACATCCACGGGCTTGGGACCCACAGGGTGGATGTATCCTGCCGCGGCTAGTCTCTCAAATAGTTTGGTCCGGCTTTCAGCAAGTGCAGTGAAGTTCCTTGGGGGCCTTTTTTCAAATCTGGGTCGGGAAGGGTCATAACCACTTTGCTGAGGGGGAGGCACCTGCTGATAATTGCGGGTATTCGGACGAGGAGCTTGGCTTATAGGATAAGGGTTTGTTTGATAATTTGGCGATGGAGCTTGGTAATTCGGGAGAGGGTTTTGATATAATGGAGCTTGGACTTGATAAACGGGTGATGGTGCTCGGTAGCTCGTCTGTACATTGGCACAGTTGGGAGCAATATTCTGATAAGGGGATGGAATCTGGTAAGGTTGAGGGTAATTTGGGTATATGGGGGAAAGATTTTGGAGATTAAGGGGTGGACTCTGGTACAACGGAACTTGAGCGTTTGGATAGGTGGGGGTAGTATTATGGTTATTGGGATGATTGGATTGCGGGTAGTAGGCTTGGTGAGATTTTGGGGAAGGCCTGGAACGATCTTGGGAATGTGACGAGTTTCTGGGGGTTTTTCTTCCCCATACGAGACAGCGGCAACTTCCTCTCTTTTCTTCTTCAACAACCCTGAAGACCCAGGTGATGCGGCTACACGGGCTATTTTCCCTGTTTTCAAACCGTCTTCAATAGTCTCACCGATCTTCACTATTTCAGCAAACTTCGCTCCAACGAGCAACATAATTTTGTCATAATATTCGGGTTCTTGCACCCGCACGAACACTTCAACGATTTCCTTTTCAGACATGGGCGGTCTCACTCTCGCCGCTTCCTTCCTCCATCTATAGGCGAATTCTCTGTAGCTCTCAGTAGACTTCTGTTTCATCTTCTCCAAAGAGTAGCGATCAGGAACGATTTCTACATTATAAGCAAATCGCTCGATGAAGTCTTTTGCCAGAGCATTCCAGCTGGGCCATTGTCGAGTTTCGTGCGAGGTGAACCATTCAAGAGCTTCTCCACACAGACTTCGGCTGAAAAGCCGCATCAGCAAAGCTTCGTCCCTTCCAACTCCCACGAGCTGGTCACAGTAGGCTCTTAGATGGGCCATAGGGTTGCCCACTCCTCCGAAGGTATCAAACTTAGGGATCTTGAAACCTTCTGGAAGGTCCAGACTCGGGTGAATGCATAAATCTTCGTAGTTAAGTCCAGTAGCATCGGGGACGCATTGAAGCTCTTTCATGGCCTTCTTGATCTCCTCTTTTATGTCTACTTTTGCTTCTTCTTTCGCCCTCCACTCTCTTTCCTGTTCCTCATAGTGGTCCAACTCAGAACCGTGCATGTCGTGCTCAGCGTGGACAGGGATTTGGAAAGTGGTTCTTTTAGGCAAGGGTGGAGCTATGGAAGGACTCTGGGCGTTTTGAGCAGCTTGGTAATTTTGGGGGTAAGTCTGAGGGTTGGTGTTTTGATTTAAATGATGGTGGGATGCCTGAGGATTAGAAGTGTTCTGATTCAGATTTTGACTTTGATTTTGCGGTGGTGGAGCGGATTGAGGTTGGGTATTTTGAAGATGAGAAGGCATTTGGGGGTGGTTATTCTGAGGAGGTGGTGGAGTTTGATAAGATGCGAAGCATATTGGGGTTTTGGGTAGTTAGGTCTATAGTAGGGGTTCTGAGCGAGCGGCACGGTCTGAGATGGATCCACGTTCGAGGAAGGAAAGTAGATAGGAGGCCTTCCTTCTGTAGCAAAACCTGGCGGAGGCAGATCCGACCTTCTTTGCAATTCTACCCTCATCTCCGCGATCTGCTGCATCAGTTGCAGAATTAACTCGTTTTGGTCTGCTATGGTAGGTTGAGCCACCACCAACATCAGTAAGACCAACTTCCTCGCTATTATCTCCATAACTGTCTTTCCTTTGTCAGAACTTTGCCCTGGGAAGGAATCTGCGGACCTTTTGATCTGGTGAAGTAAGGATGATCTGCCAGCTTAATCGACACAGATCAGTTTCAAAATACCTGAGGAGGAAAACAACTCAAAGGCAAATTTGTCAGTTTGGACTCAGAATACAAAACACATAATATCACACATAGAGCAGGTAAACACACAGTTGCTATGTTTGAGGACATCTTCAACCCACGAGTAAGGAGAAACAGATTTTACAAGCAGGAATTTCTTGCTCTTTTAGTTTTACACTATCTCAGAAAGGCAAATCGCGTTGAGCTAAGGTCTTCTTGCAGTTGCTTTCTGACGTCCGTTGATTGATCTTTGTATCCTCTTGTAATATGAAAAGAACGAATGAAAATTTTTAAAAGATAGGGGCCGGGCTTGAAAGGCTGCCTACGTATCTCACAAGGAGAAGTCAGGCCCAACGTAGTTCGAGTAGAAAATAAGACATTGATTTTTCATTCATTCACCCGCTTGGGATTACAAGGAAACTTAAAGACAATCAGAATTTAAAAATAAAATTAATGACTCCAGATCGGTCATTTCCTTCTCCTCATCATCTTAGCCACGGGGAACGGTCTCAACTTGAATCTTTCCCATGCCAATGAGGGATTCGAGGTCGTGACGAAAGTCGAGACACTTTTCAATATTGTGGTCTGTGGCGTGATGATGATAGGGACAACGCTTTCGGATTTCGTGTTGAAGAGAATATTGCATGTCCACATTCTTGTAGTAATGGGTGAAGATGCCATTCTGAACTAAATCCGAGTATATTTCCCTCATTGTTTTCTTGAAAGGAGTGAATGAACAACGAAAGAATCTAGTTCTCTCTGTGACCGGTATGTCAAGACGTATTTCATCACATGCAAGGATGATGCCGTCACCCCAGGTATTAGGAGTACTATCCATGCCGAATAAACAACGGACTGCGTTTTTAAACCCAATACACTCTTCTATTGTATGTTCTTTCTCCCTTGGATGACATTCACACGTCTTGCGGAGATCTCCTAATCCTATTTGGGGGGACGCTTTCTTAACGGTCTTAGCAGGCCCTAGACCGATAATGTTCAAAAACGAGAGCACACGAGAGATGACTCTATCTTCTTCTGGCCTTCGTGCGGATATGCCTCGAGAGAAATTTTGTTGTCTCCATTTGCCAGACGCCCCTCGAAAGAAGGTGGCGGCAAGTATCTCTTCATAACTTTCCTCTCATAATTTCCTTCGTTGATTTCCTCTTCGGGCTCTCAGGAGGAAATAGTGATTCGTACAGACGCTTTCCGCGCTGCTTTTGCATCTCGATCCTCTCTTCTTCACTTGGTTCAGCTTGAATACTCTTTCCTTTGTCCATAGCGCGATTTTGCCTTTCCTGAGACAGTAAAGTACTTGTTTAGGATTTGGGGTGTGAGAGGTGTCTTTTGAGTGAGAAACTTAAGACTCGGGNCGGTTCCGAATCAAAACACCATTCGTTGATTATCCCAATAGCCTGTAAGGACCTCAACCAATTCAGGCCAACCATTCATGTTGATCAATTCTGTCAGAGCACCCACATATTTGTTGAGGGTTCTTCTATGATCCCCGTCGAGATTGTCATGCCACATTTTGAGTTGGAGTGGCGCCGCTACGATCATGTCAAACTTCGGAAAACGGTCCATATCTACAAAACAGAGGCTAGTTAGGTTTACCCACCCCAAATTGGTTTTCAACACGTACATCATTCAAATGTCACATAACATGATGTGTCGTGAGGTCGAAGACCTTAGACACGATTTTGGCGGTTTTCTACTAAATGGACTTAATACACCTTGGGTATTAAGCCGTCTTAGGCTAATGCTTAATTTTCGGTTTTGGTTTCGCTCTAACTTAGGCTTACTAGAATAGTTTTCAAGTTGACGGTTACCCGAGTCGGACAAACAACGGGGTGAAGCTATCAAACGACGTCGGATGACCGCATTCCAACTCTTCGTTTGATACTTCCAAATGAAACTCTTGTGTATTTTCTGAAGAAAGCCGTGGAAAGCCACGTAACTTTCATTTTCCTAATGCATACTATTTGCCGTTTGGCGGAAAGATGCCATGAAAGTGCAACAATTCAAAAAATAAACTAAATAATTAAATAATTTAACACAAATAGCCAAATAATGTTAGTTTTAAGGTTAAAATCCTCCAAATCCCCAGCAGAGTCGCCATTTCTGTTTACATCCCTACTTTGTTCAAATAGGGCTAAACGTCGCGGCAACTCGAAAATAATGTATTGATTCAATTTGAAAGAGTTTTAAAAATAAATGAGTTTTTTTTTAAAAAAAAGGAGTCGCCACCTAATTTTAGGGAAAAAAAACTAGGAAACCATTAAATGATCTACGAAACCAATTTGATTCTAGGTAAGGGGTTCAAATTATTCCGAAGGGAAGTGGTTAGACACCCTTCGAAATCCACAAGTGTGGGTCCCGGCTGAATTCATTTTTTTCAAATTGAGGAAAAAAAAAATAATATACAAATATAATAAACATGCAATATACACAAATAATAAAAATAAAAAAAATATAAGAAATGGCCTAAAGTTTGCCTAACGTAATATATGCAAAATATTGAATAAAGAGTACAATTCGAACTTAATTCAAATAACTTCAATGGGAAGCACCTCTATGTACCTGTAAAGACACTTAGTAAAAGTGTTAGTAATAAATTAAATATGAATAAAAATGAATAAACCAAATAATAGCTTAAAAATCAAAAACCCGTCTTATTAACATGAGAGGCCTAGGAAATCGACGGTAATTTCTTCATCAGTCAATTTAACAAATAAACATATATGAGCTTAAATTAGATTTCCGTCTTTTAAAATGGAAAGGCCTCTAAACCCGACGGATAGATTTTTCATTGGCCATTTTAACAAGTAATTAATATAGATTTAACTAAATGTCCGTCTTTTAAAATGGGAAGGCCTCCGAAACCGACGGAGAAATTTTATCATTGGCCATTTTTAACAATAAAAATATATAAAGTTAACTAAATTTTCCGTCTTTTAAAATGGGAAGGCCTCCAAAACCGACGGAGAGATTTTATCATTGGCCAAATTTTAACGTACAATAAAACTCATACTCTATAATGGAAAATCAAAGGATCTTATAAAATGTAATGCTATATTAAATAAATCATAAATCAAAATAAATATATCAACTTTAGACACTAACTAAAGAATATCATATTAATGTTTCAATTAACAACTTCCTTTAAAATAATCCAAACAACACATAAAAATGAAAGAAAATAGCCTGAAGTATAAATAAATAATAATAAACAATAAGATAACATGACCAAATCCAAAGAGAATTTCAGCCAACAAAACTAGCGATACTGTGTCAATAATAAATTATATTAAATTTGAAACAAAGTCATAATGCCAACAAAGATGAAATTTATATAAAAATGTCAACATAGTCACTCTAAAACATCTTTAAACAATGGAACTAATGAACCAATAATTAATACTTGCAAAAAATCAATAATACATCTAAAACAAAGTTGGAAACAGTTTCTACAAATAATACTAACAATGACAGATAGCTCAACACGAAGCAATAAGAAATTTTTTTTAAAAAAAACACATAAAGAAAGGGTACAGATCTACAGTAATTTACTGAGAAATTGAACAAAGAAAGGGCAAAAGGAAACAAACTGCTATTGTTGTCGGGAGCGGTGCTCTTTTTTTTTTTTTTAACAGAGCTTTGAGGCTCACGCGTGGCTGGTTCATCGAGTTTGGAGCGGTCGTTGGATCTGAGTTGTTCTCGGGCTGGTCGGAGTTCAATGAGTTTCTAAATCTCGCCGGAATATCTGAAAAAGACAACAACAACAAAAAAAATCGAGAAAGGGGAAGAGAAGGAGGAGTCTGATTTTTCTAGCTCCGGTTCATCGAGGATTTGAGCTTCTCGCCGGAAAAATGGGAAAAACAAAGAGGGTTTTTGGAGGTGAACTCATGGCTTTGATTGCCGATTTTTGGGGTCGTTTTTTTTTTGTTGCGTTTGCTGAAAAACGGAGGGGTTTTGGTTGGTGTTTGTTGGTGTTTGGTCTGCTGGTTGGGTTTTTGGTTGATTTCGCTTGGAGTTCACCGGATTTCGTCGAAGAAGACACAAAGCAACAACGTTGTGGGCTTTGAACTACTGGAGCTCTTCGATTTTGAGCAAAAAATGCTGAAAACAAAAGAAAATTGTGAAGGGGTGTAGAAGGGGAACGGGCTGGCGCTGCTGCTGATTTAGTGTAGTGTTCTAGTGTTTTTGGAGGTTGTTTTCGGCTGGATTTCCGATCTGGTTTGGTGGGTGTTTGGTGTACTGTTCGCCGGAGAAAGAAGATGGAAAATGGTGGTCGTTTAGTGGCTGTTTTCGGCTGGATTTTGATCGGAGAAGAAGGGAAATGGGGTGTGTTTAGTGGTTGCAGGTGGTCGTTTGGATGGCTTGAAGGGTCTGGTTAGTTGTGTTCCGGCGAGTTTCACCAGAAAATGAAGAAGAAGGAGATGGTTTTGTTTGGTTTGCTGTTTTTTTTTTTTTGGTAGCTGTTGGTTTGCTGTTACAGAGGAGCTCGCTGGAAATGACAAATGAAAAGGAGAAAATGGGTGTGGAGGGTCTGTTGTTTGGCCTAAACTTCACCGGATTCCGGGGTGGTGGCTGCCGGAAAATATTGAAAAGTGACACTCTTGTCCATAAAAATCTGGAAATTCTCAACCCTCATTTGAAAAATATTTCACCACCCCCTATTTTGACCTAGTTAATGACATTAATAACAAAACACAAAATGGGCTCAAATGATGGGCTTAGTATTGTGGCCCAAAATTATCTCAATAGAATCCTTAAATTTTTGTATTTGATTAAATTTTAGACTGTGCTAAATTCAACATAAATATTAACAAATGTAACAAATAAAATGAAATTTTAAAATAACATAATGAACGTAATTAATGACATGTGAAATGCAATTTTAAAATTAACTAACAAAAATACTAAATTTTGATAAATAAAGATAGTTATCGATAAACTTATTTAAAATTATATAAAAAAATTATTTTAAGCTATTAAATAAATAAAACTTCAAAATTACGAATTTTTAAAATGTTAGGCCAAAATTGGGTGTCAACAAAGATAACAACAAAAACGAATTGTTGTGGACGTTGTGGACAAGAAGGTCACAATAAAAGAACATATACCTTCTTTTCAAAAGATTCTTGATGAATATTTTTTTTAGTATCTTTGATGTGTATAATGTTTCTGGATATTTTTAATTTGCTAATAAGATGTGAACTTTTTCATTTGATGTGATTAAAACCATGTGAATGTTTCAAGCTACAAAATATATATTGATACTAAATATATCGATTTTTGACTGTATTATATGAAGTGTAAAGACATTGACAAATTTATAACTTGTTTAATCTCATTTACATAAAATGGTAAATATATAAAGGATCTGATAACAAAATTTGTTATCCAATGCAAAACAATAAGCGATACTAAATATATATAGATTATTATATGATTCAATATGCTGAACGATACTAAATATATTCATTATATAATTTTGTATTAATTGTTAAAGTTAAACAAATTGAATTTTTGATAATGAAACATGTGGCATATACTTAATAATAATATAGATTTTGTGTATCTGATTGTAATATAGTATCATACATTTTGATTTGCTGGAAAACTACGACATTTTTGAGTAAATTATTTTGTATCAGCTTGTGTAATAATTGTGTAAATATAGTAACAGGTATACTTTGAAAAAAATTTATTATGGTATCATAATCTATTTTGTATATCTTATTTTTACAAAAAAATAATTTATATGTACTGTTAATTAACTTATATAATTCGAGACAAAAAGTTGACATAATTATAACCTATACTATATATCTATAGATTATTGTATGACTCAACCTGTTGAACGATACTAAATATATTCATTACATAATTTTGTATTATTTGTTAAAGATAAACAAATCTATTTTTAGATACTAAAAAAATGTATCATATACTTAATAATACTATCTATATTGTGTATCTGATTAGAATATAGTATCATACATTTTTTGTTTAATGAAAACCTAAGACATTATAAGTAAATTATTTTGTATCGTTTATTATAATAATCGTATAAAAATATTATCAGGTATACTATTAACATAGTTTGTATGGTATCGTATGTTATTTTGTAGAACTTACTTTTACCAAAATAATTTATAGGTATTGTTAATTAACTTATATAATTGGAGTCAAAAAGTTGACAAAACTATAGCCTGTACTAAATATATATATATTATTATATTATTCATACTCCTGAACGATACTAAATATATTGAATACATTAATTTGTATTAATTTTTAAAAATAGACTAATTTTATTTTTTGATACTAAAATAAGTACCATATACGTAATAATTATATGGTAATTTTGTATCTGATTATAATATAGTATCATATCTTGTGATTTTACTGAAAAACTACTACTTTTTAACTAAATAGTTTTGTATCATTTTGTGTAATAATTGTGTAAATAAAGTATCAGTATATTGTTAACAAATTTTATTTGGTTTCATAGTTATTTTGTATATCTTACTTTTACAACAATAATTTATATGTACTGTTAATTAACCTATAGAATTGGAGACAAATATTTGACTAAAGAAATTCTTCAAATTAATAACTACTTAGTAAGATTGAACGAGAAAGAGAAGTGTAACACAAAATATTAATTTGTATATAAGTTCAACATAATAGAAACCTAACTAATCAACATCAACCAATCCACCTTCTGCCTGTGTAGTAAACCCGCTCTTTGGCCTTGTTGGATCGTCGCTAACACTAACATATCCAGTCTTGACTTTGTCCATACCATACTTCCATAACAATGTTCTGTATCTGTTGTGAAGATAGTCTCTCTGAAAATCAACAGATGAAATTTTGATTTCGTCGCTCAAGAATTCTGCATAAGCAGCTACAAACATTCCACAATCACTGGAAAAAAATTCAAGATACATTAAAAAGGATTTGAATGTAAAGGAAAGCAAAAACTAACAGGCTATCACAAATAAATTGATTCACAATACTTACAGGCTATCGCTTTGTTGTTGCATAATCTCTTGAGCATATTACACTATAAGGAAATATTGTGGACCCAACAGTTCACCAGTTTCCTTATGTTTGTACGCCTCCAATGATAACCAATTAATTCTATCCGTTTTATCAAAGAAGCCGCTATCATGTAGATAGTTTGAAAGACAACTGATTTGTCTCTTCAGAATGCACTCTTTTCCTTGACCCACCAGATGAGTCATACACTCTTATTAACCTTTTCTTCAAAACAACCACAGCTAACACCCAATGAAAATCTTTGCCACAATTAACAGGAATATAAACCTCATCAACTTGATGTCAAGGTAATGCAGCAGGTATCATAAATCCATTAATGATGTCTTTTATAGACCTTTCATAACCAGTTATAGCAATACCACGGTCAATATGTTGTTGTGTAGTCAGAGTTTCATCCGCGGAAGCACAATAATACCTATTGTATACAATGTTGATGTATGACTTAAACAAACAATTGACTGTAGTGTATCTGTATTGATCCAAGCCTCTTAATTTTGACTTCTTGTGTAGATAGTAAAAAATTACATCTATGTGCTGTTACATATATAAAACATCACAATATAAAATCTGCACACTTTGAAATATAACGATAGATTGAATAACATTAAAATTAATTTGTAATTAGATGTCTATATAATATGAAAGTTTTATAAATTGTATTACTTAAATAATTGAAATGCATAATGTACCTGATCAGTCCAGCATTTCATTGAGTGTTGACATTGTATAAAATCAGTTCTTGTCAACAGGAAATGCGATAACATAATCCATATATTCAAACCCAAAATTAACTTATTTGCCTCTATATTTATCATCATCAGGTTTCCTATGATAAATATTAAATTCAAAATGAAAGTACTTTTAAAAAAATCTGATTTTATAAAGATACTTTATTAATAAAAACTTACTTATTGACATGTGTTTTAAGGAGTCCCTTTTGAATTCAATCTAAAAACTCTTGCATTAAACTTGGCGATATTTGAGATGTGATTCGGCAATCATCAAATGGAGTAAATGGACGGATATGATCGTCTATTTTGTCCTTGCCCTTATCAGTTGATCCAAACGAATGAACATAGGGAGACTGCAAAATCTTAGAAGGCATCCTGTTATGCTGAGCCAGAGTTTTAGTATCAATATCATTGACACCAAGCTGGGTGGATAGCTGACTGTCCGATAACAGATCATCACTCCAGGTAAGCTGGAGAGGAATGACAACATCCAATGGGATGACATCTATCATTGCTTCGGTCTCAGGTGAGGAGGAGACCGATGAGATAGAATCTTGTTTTATGTCAGATAATTAAAAAAAACTACAATTTAAATAACTTATGCAACATAAAAGATACTAATTTTTTAATTACGTCAGCGCCATGATCCAAATAAAAATAATATTTAATACTGTACTTATTTTTTTTAAATAAAATTAATAATGTATAACAACTTAAAAAATTAATACTTACCACCTTAACACTAGTAATATTCACATTCAACGAAGGACTGTTTTGTTGTGCTTTGGATAAATGCACATTGAACTGTTCCGTTGACTGTTTCTTACTGGATGTATCGTCCTTCATTGTTTGTAGAACAAATAAAGTATCTGTTAGTCTATTAATGTGTATTGTGCAATCAGTGATACTTAAAATACAGTAAATCAATTTTATAAAATAAATTATATATCAAATTCATGATTAAAAGCATCATATATAGTTTCACTGTAAAAAATTTGGCAATCAGTGATACACAAATATCAAAAATAAATTGATGGATTAAGGTATCAACAATCTGAAAAGATACTTTATTAAAAAATTACTACAAAAATAATAAAGTATCAGTCAATATGTTAAGTATTAGATACTTAATTACCTTTGTTACATCTTCAAAAGAACCCTTTTGTTTTCCAAACTCCTCGACAGTTTCAGCAACATCATCAACAGTTGCAAAGTTCATATGCTTTGGTGAAACAGTTGGTTCATCAGAGTTATTCTATTAATGTGTATTGTGCAATCAGTGATACTTAAAAATAAAGTATTCAATTTCATAAATTAAAGTATATACCAAATTCATGATTTAAAGCATCATGTATAGTTTTAACGTAAAGAGTTAGTCAATCAGTGATACACAATTATCAAATATAAATTGATGAATTAAAGTATCAAGCATACGACAAAATACTTTATTAAAAGTTTTAAGGCAAAAATAATAAGGTATCATTCAATAAATTAAGTATTAGATACTTAATTACCTTTGTTACATCTTCAAAATACCCCTTTTGTTTTCCAACATCATCGGCAGTTTCAGCAACATCGTCAACAGTTGCAAAATCCATATGCTTATTTGAAACAGTTGGTTGATCAGAGGTATCAGAATTAAATTGTGTACCAACATTGTCTTTCGCCACAGAATCATCCATCATGTGTAGCGATGAAACTCATCCCGTATCCTTCATTTTAAAAAAAATAAATCAATATCACTTAAAAAATCAGAAAGAATTCAAAGAAATCAAAATATCACCTTCTCAGATTTGTTATCTCTCGCACCAACAACTTTCAACAATTCTGAATAATTACTCTTTATTAACGCCTCAAGAGCTTCAACTTTACTATCAAGATCTCCAAATTTTTTGTCAACCTATTATCAAAATTAACATATAATAAAGTGTAACAGTAAACAAATAAATGTTTAAATTACTTGTTTACTTACATAAGACATCATGAACTCCTTCAAATCTTTAATTTCTGGACTGCCTAAATTAGTTTTTTCAGTGAATGTATTAGGAGAAACACCAACACCAGATACATTCTCAGTTTCTTTTGGATGTGATTCTGGACTTTGAAATGACTGATCTGGTTGCTGATCTGGTTGCTTCTGTGGTTTTGAGAGTCTTGACAAATCATACTTATGTGGATGTCCCATCTTTATTCTCTTGCGTGGTGGTGGGGTAGTTCCTACATTAGCACCTCGTGATGATATCTTAACAGAATATCTGGAGATTTTGTTGTGAAGTCTTCAAAATCAGGAACCTCATCCGGATGCACATCATCACTATATGGAATTGATGAATCTGGTGGATTTGAAGTTACATAATTGTGATCTGGCAAATCAAGTGATGTTATTTCCTTAGGAGTTGGCTGAATGTTAGAACATTCAATCTAAAGAAACAAACAATTAATTAATGACAATAACTATATTAAGAATGTATCGCATACTTGAACAAATGAATTAAGAATGTTGTATTCAATTAATTACCTCTGTAAAAATTATTTTCATAAACATCTCAAACTTGGGCTTCAAACCCACAACATGCCAGTTGCACATCCTTGGTATACCGTTTCCTTCTTTGACAGCAATATCGGTATTTATCATAGAAGCACATTCATAAATCCATACATTAAGTGCGTATGGAAATCCATTCAACCGATACATTTTTTTGATGGGTTTGTACTTTTTTCGAAAAGATTTTATTAACTTTTCAAAAGTAACTTGTCCCCAAGGATACTGTTGATAACTACCATATTCCACCATGAAGAAATCTTCAATAGAAATCGTTGCATCACCAAGTTGGGAATACAAAAATGTATGAATAAAAAATAATATAGTCATCTGAAGGGCATCCTCATTGTTGTCCCAATCACCTACCATAAAACGGTCTACCAGGCGTTGTTTATTAACATTAGATGTAGTATCAGGAAAATATCTTTCACTAACCTACTGGCTTTTGAAGCCGGATATGTAAAGTCCTTTACATTACCTTTACAATTCAAACCAGTAACAATGAAAAACTCACTGACATGGCGAATATGAATCTCTTCATCTAAATTACCGTGCTCAATCTCTAACAAGTATAAACACTTAGTAATTTGGCCTTGGTAGTTGCATCTAGGGATATTTAGGTATGGGGCAAAAATTGTTTCTTTGAATAAATTCATACCTTCATCCTTAATTGATGATACTAAGTGTTCAACAAAATTAGTGTTGTATGTTGGACCAAACTTTAGAGCATTAGTTGAAATATGTTTAATTACATAATTCATATTCTGCAATAAAACAAGTAAATTTTTATCAATTTGTAACATATATAAAATGTTTCTAAACTATTGACTGTATATAATAATGTTTCTATTTTAACTGATACTAAATAATAAGAATATTGATACTACATATAATAAACATTTTAAGATGATACTTACAATAATATTATATACAGTAATCTTCATGCAATTTGATACTACATATAAAACGAAACATTAAAGTTAAATATATCTCTTAGATACATTAAATTGCATGTCCAACACATCAAAAGTTACTCAAATTCACAAGTTTGATTATTAGTTATATAAACAGAAGAGATGATACTTAAAATGGTATATACGTAACAATAATATTCAAGTGAATATGATACTTAAAATAACAAATGTTTATGACGATACTTAAATAACAAATGTATTATACTTAAAATAACAAATGTATGACGATACTTGAATATACGTAACAATAATATTCAAGTGAATATGATACTTAAATAACAAATGCATGACGATATGATACTTAAATAGTATTATTTGATACCTTATTTTGCATGTAAATTTATACTAAATAACAACAACACATTAAACTTGAACATCTTTGAATTTTGTGTGCAACATAAAAAGATACACAAACATGAAGTATTTCATTATTTTTTATATAAAAATACAAATAAATATTTATAACAAACTGATACTTAAATATTATATATGAAACAGTAATATATATGTAATACACCTAAAATTAACACATAAATCAGTTTATCAATAGGCACATAAAATACAAAAAAAATCGATACTTAATAAAACAAAATAAATGAGCAGACTAACAAATATATACAAAATCCTGATAAAAAATAGACGATACTTAATATAAACAAATGAATCATCAGACTACCGAAAAAGATACAAAATTTCATATACAAGATAAGCGATACTTAAAAATCAGAATCATTAGACTAACGAAACAATATGAAAATCATGTACCGTTGATAGTGTTGGTCGAACAATAGGAGGTGCCACCTTTCCGCCCCTTTTGGGGTTTTTTTTGGGTCTTTCGAACTAGATGCATGTTTGTTTTCTGACGAATTTCTCTTGCTAGAACTTGGTTTTGTCATTACTATAGTGTGATGCAACAATGTATAACTCTGATCTACGGAGAATTCGATTCTGAAAATCAACAATAGATTTTTAAGAACAATAAGAACTGTGAAAACGCAAAAAAAAGGGGGAAAATGAAGAAATCGTAATGTTGAAGATGATATACATGATTAAGGACTCAATTCCGATTGAATAGAGATAAGAATCCTAAGAATCGTTTGAATTTCAAATTTACTTTAAAATTTTAACTGAAAAATTAAGGGAGAAAATTTTGGGCGAAAATTTTGGGGAAGGTAAACTTTTGTTTTAGATTTTCAACGTATAAAGTAAATAATTATCATTAGGGGTAAAAAAAGGGATTTTTGTATTTTAATAAAAGAGTAGGGAAATATTGGGATTAGGTAAAATAAAGTTGTGTAGTTTAGTAATTTTTCCTTTAAATAATATTGAATAATTTTAATTGATTTGGGGCTTTGCATCCAATTGAGGGGCATAAATGGTGAAATTAGTGACGGTAGGGGTAAATATAACTTCATTTTAATGCTAAGAGATAAATATAACTTCATTTTAACGGTAAGGGCATATTCAACCAATAAACAAAATTGAGGGGTATTTTTAACCCTTTTCCCTTTTTTTATTAGCTAGAAAAAAAATATGTTTAATGGCCTTCCAAGCAATTGATTGTCGTGTTGACTAACTTTATTAGCGTGTTGATGCGCTCATTTATGTGGGGAGAAACGCGCCCTGAATTGGGTGATGAAAGGGGTAAATAAATATATGTTTGTGTAATTAAGGTGTGTAATAGGTGCCCCCATTAGTAAAAGTGTGTTAATGACTTTTTGGTACAAGTTTAGAGGATAATTTATGTCTTTTTCCTTTAAAAAAAAGAAGAAAAAAAAGGAAAAAAGGATATGATATATCCTCAACTTTGTCATTTTACTTTGATAAAATGATTTTTTTATCGGATGTCCCCGAAGGAACGATAAAGTGGTCACATATACGCATATTGTTACAAATTAGCTCGCATATATTCCTCAACCTTACAAAAGTGACTCACATATACCCATGTTGTTACAAAGGTAATAAAAATATTTTTTGTTTAAAATCATGTATTTGACTTTTTCAGAGATAAGTTACTTTGTAAGTTCTTTGATTATTATTATTTGAGTTTCTTATTCTTATTTCATTTTTGTTCATTCTTTAAAACAAAAATATAATAAAAAAAAAAGAAGTGTGAACGAAAAAAAAAAGGAGAAAAACTAAAACTAATTTCTATGTGGCTATATTATAATTTAGCTTTTATATTTGTAAAATAAATATAGAATCTTCAATAAATTTTAATAAATTTTACAAGAAAATAAGTGAAAAAATTTAATTTGATTTATAATGTTAAATATTATAATTATTATGTACAACAAGCAAGGCCTTTAATTAATCTCAAAGTTCTTAAAGAATTAAAATATTGTCTTATTGTATAAATAAATTAACTTCAATCGATTGAGAGTTGACAAGAAAATTACACTTTATTTTTAGAAATAATTATTTCTCTGAATTTAATTATTATATTGCTATATATACATGAAAATAATAAAAGAGTATTATAGGAGTTTGTTTAGTATTCTTATTGGGATGCCAGAAATAACAAAGATTCTTTCACTACTTTCTTGTCCTCATTATTTTCCTTGTTCTCCGTCAACATTGTAATTTGAGACAACCATCAATAGTAATTTAATTTAAAGTTCAAGTTACTATATAATACTCCTTTTATTATTATAATTATTATTATTATTATTATTTAAATATTAATAAAAGTGAATATATTAAAAGAAAAAAAGTATTTCTAAAAAAAAACTGATGGGTCATCTTTTTATCCACTGTTATAAGTTTAATTTCTTTTATAAAAGTGTTCATCTCTTTCAATTGAAAATGGTTTGGTTTTAAAAATTCTAGGTAAATAACATTATAGGTAAAAGTTAATTCATAAATCAAACTTTGCTAAAAATAATAATCCTAAGTCTGCACAAAGAAAAGAAAAGACATTATTAACATCACAATTAATACTTTACACGTTTAAAAATAATTCCTAAATTAGCTTTTTTTAAAAACAATTAAAAAATATTCCTTAATCTGCACAAAGAAAAGACATTATCACAATTAGTAGTCTTCGAGTTCAAGTACAATACAAATATTCTCAATTCTTCAATAAAGAAAGTTTAAGCTGATTATAAAGTCCTAAATATTAGAAAAATAATTAAATTATAATTAGTTTTTTCAAAATAGTGAAAAAACGATTTTGTCGAAGGTGATTTTTTTGTAATGAAGAATAAAAAGTTCAACTAATGTTTCTAAGAAGTACCTCTTGTGCTTTAACAGAACACTAGTTAAGTATACACGCTTCTTTTTATATACATATATATTAAGAACAAATTATTTTCTATATATTTTATGTATTATATAAAAAAAAATTAAATGACTTGATTTTGGTGTTTCGAAATATATGAGTTATCTTTGATATCTACTTTAACTTTGTAACTGATAGTAAAAGTCTGAATTAATTATATTGATATTAATACATGAAAATACACTCTAAAGTCTAGGCAGTAAGGTAAATGAAAAACAAACAAATGTTACATAAATGCATAATAATATGACACAAAGTATTTGTAAAAATAAGCTAAAACTCACCCGAAATACAGTTAAAAGAAATTACGCAAGTCGAGTCTAATTATAAACTAAATCATCAAATATCATAACTTGTCTTTAAAAATGAAGCCAATGATCAAACTCACAATTAATTAATTAGTTTAAAGAATTCAAATCTTAATGTGACTCTTAAAGATAAATTAATCCAATTAGTTAAAAGAATCATAATCCTAAAGTGACTCTTGAATTACTTAATTTTGGGAGTTCTAAACTTTTATTGGACATTTTTAAAGCTAATCTAGTACTTTTTAGCTATTGTTTATTAAGACCATTTTTGACTATTTTTTTGGGACATTTTCCAAACCTACTCGGTTTTAATTGGAAAATACTCTTAGTAAGAATTTAACTATAATACGAAAATCTTCTTTATTTAATTTTTAATTTTTTTAGCTATATTTTGGGAGTTTTTAAGCTATTTTTTGGACTTCTTTTTTCTTTTTTCTTTTGGACATTTTTAAAGCTATTCTCGTACTTTTAAGCTATTGTTTATTGAGACCTTTTTTGACTATTTTTTTTGGACATTGTTCAAACCTACTCGGTTATAATTGGAAAAATATTCTTAGCAAGTCTTTAACTATAATAAGAAAATCTTCTTTATTTAATTTTTATTACATTTACTATAATAATACTAGGATTTATGTTATAGTGAATAATTAAAATTTAAAAGAAAAAGGGTGAAAAGACAATTTTATTTAAAATAGTATTTTTTTTTAGCGAAAGACAAAAAGTAAGGAGGAATTAGAAACCAATTAGAAAACGAAACCCTTATATTTTATAAAAAGACCCAAATTACATTATATTACTACATAATCCTAAAGCTCCAATAATAAGAGGAAAAATGATTGAAGAATCAATAATGACGAAGCCAATGGCAATAGAGTATTTAACAGATATATTGGAAGCTAAACAGAGATCAACAATGGCTATTGACGTAGATAACATGGATGATATCGACATGTTTGCCCAAGGTCTATTTGGTGGTGGTGAAGAACAAATTCGTATAGTTGATTCCAACTTTTTTAATCGTTTTGAGGATGATTTTGATGATTCTGATATAAACTAAAACTATATGTGTTGTTTTCCCTCTCCTTCTAGGGTTTAGTTAGTTAATTTTCTCAAGGAATAAACCAATTACTTAATTAATTGTTGAATTGAATTTTTATTTATGTGATGTTGTTTATTCTATTACTACTACTACTACTTTCTTGCTTTTCAGTATCAACTTCTTATATCGTAATCATTATATTCACCAAGGATTGTGGTGGAGTGATAAGTACTCATTCATTCTTAATAAAAAAAGTCTTGGGTTCGAGTCCCCTTTGTTAGGGATAGGGAGCGCCTTTACCCCAATGTACCCCTTTGTTAGGGAACGCTTTTACCCCAATGTAGGATTTTTTGGACTAAATCCGAATTTAATCGGGCTCCAATCCCGATATTAGACATCGGATGGGAAATCAAAAAAGAAATCACCAGTCACTTCATGGGGGGGGGGGGGATTTGCAAGAATGACAAACTTTTAGAACTTCTCGAAAATCTTAAGTTTTTAATTCATCAACTTCATAATTAATAGGGGTAAAATGGTAAACTTTTTATCACAATTACTCCCTCCATTCCATATTAATTATTGTCAAATTTATTGAAGTCATCACATTAAGTAGTCTTGAAAACTGAACATTAAATGATTAAAAAATTCAATTAATATGGAATGAAGGGAGTATTGTTTTCTTAATAGATGTGAACATTAATTTAATATAAAAATGAAAAATGTCTCAAAAATTAAATTAATATGAAATGAAAGAAGTATTATTTTTTGGAAAAATAACTTAAATACACAACTATAAGTTTATTATTCTCTAATTTTCCCTTCTTTTTTTAAAAATTACATAATTCTTTTTTTTAAAAATTTTAATAGAAGTTTAGAGATACATAACATTCTCTCTCCTATGACACACGCTTCCCCAATATCATGTCTATTTTTTCTCCACTAAAACACTTAATCTTCTGAATCACTTTTTGAATTTTGAATTATTACTTTTAATCAAACACGTTTCACAACATTTAATATGCAATTTTGAATTTCAAAATTCAAAAATCTGAAATTTCTGAAAATTGGAATTACCATTGTTCTCTGGTTCTTCTTCTTCTTCTTACTCCATTATCCGTTGTTCTTTTGTTCTTCTTTTCTTCTTGTTCATCGTTATATTACATCATATTAATGGATCCTTTTACGAATAGGAGGATTTATGATTCGGACGATGAAAATTGGAAAGAAAATAGAAAAAAGTCTTTGCATGATCCTTTGAATGTTCGGAAGGATTCAAACAAAGATATTCCGGAATCCTCTAAATCAAAGATTGCAAAAATACACCAAAAAAAGAGAAAAGCATCAGCAACCATTATTGCTAGGCCGACATTGCTTCGGGTATGTCTTTTTTATACTTCTTTTAAAATTGTTTTTAAAGTTATAGTATGTTTGATACATATCATTATAGTGTGTTATAGTGTTTATTCGATTTCATGATACATGAACTAATTGCGTGTCAGATAATTTTCTATGTATCACGAGTATTTGAAAATTGTTATCATATATCAGACAATAAGTTTAATACATATCGACTCAGTGTGTTATAGTGTTTAGTCGATGCAATGATACATGAATTAGATGTGTATCATATGTTTTTTTATGTAGTATGAATTTTTGAAAACTGATATCATGTATCAGTAAGGTATTAGTTGTTTATTTAGTATTAGTTGTTTTATTTAGAATTTGTTTCTTTTTTAAATTGCAGTCACTCAAGTACAAGATAAAAAAGATGCCAACACATCGCATAAGATTTGCTGTCAATTTTAACAACACTTTTCTGAAGGATTTTGAACAATATATAGGGGAGAATGTAATCCAACTGTTTAGGGACACAATTTTTTGACCTTTTTTAGATATTACTAAATGTAATTTTCAGGGCCAAATCACTAAGTGCTTGCTGTTGTTAGAGTTGGAACAAGGCAACCCTAATGTGTTGCATATTAGACATTCAAATGGGTGTATCCTGAAATTTGGTATAGATGAATTTGCAATATTAACTGGACTTAAAGTCAAAGGCAATACCAATGATTTCCAATACCCAGAATCAACTAATTGTATGCTATTCCAAAAGTATTTTTCTGGTGCAGTGAATAGTGTTATCAAGTA
Organism: Solanum lycopersicoides; assembly: GCA_022817965.1. Classification (NCBI taxonomy): domain Eukaryota; kingdom Viridiplantae; phylum Streptophyta; class Magnoliopsida; order Solanales; family Solanaceae; genus Solanum; species Solanum lycopersicoides. The sequence continues at coordinate 11,566,612 of CM040622.1, read as the reverse complement.
TCAACTAGTTCAACGGTTTAAGATGGGTAACTGTGAGAACGATCAGGATGCACTCCAAATGTCTATATTGTTCTTTATTCATACATTCGTATTGGCTACTCTTGATAATACAGCTATATCCATTGTGGATTTTCTAATGGTTGAAGATGGTAGATATCAAGATTATCCTTGGGGTCAGCTATCATTCTCAAAACTCATCGGTTCACTTAGACGGGATTTTGATGTTAGCAAAAAATTGTATCGATTATATGGGCTGCCGTATGCACTTAACGTATGGATATACGAATGTGCATCCCAGTTAAATCCTGAAATTGCTGTCAAAGAACGAAATGTCATCCCAAGAATGTTCAATTGGAGAGTTGTGGCAAAGTTTGGGCAAAGTTTGAAATGCTTATGTCTACCATTTTTCAAGAGGTAAAATTGAATCAATTTTTACTGTTAGAATAAACTACTTCAAGTTTGTCTATTTAATATCGTTATTTATGTCTTGTGATACACTGTGATTTGTCTTAACTATTTAATGTGTTTTGATACATATGTATTGTATTAACATTTAAATTATTTTATGTGTTGTAATACATTCAGAATGCATGTTCAAACATTGTCCTAACAACAGAAGAACTTGAAGCTTTTGACCTAGTTGAAGTTGAGCATGCTCCTCCTTCTTCACCACCCTTAGTACAACCAAATGAGGAAGATGATTTTGATAATTTCTCCACCAAACCTCCCGAATATTTATTGAGGAGATCTTCTAGAGTGTCTGATACATCTCCTCCACCACCCCCAAAAAGAAGAAAAAAAGTGATTATACATTAAAAAAAAAGGTTTCAGAATCCAGTCAGTCTGATCAATCAAATGTCTCTACGACACCGGATGATGATGTACATGTTTCTATTCCAGATCTGCCTCCGGCTCCGGCTGCTGATGTACATGGTTCTATTCCAGACGTGTCTCCGAAACCGGCTGCTGTTGTACATGGTTCTGCAGATTCTCAGAAAGTCAACTATGTAATTCCAGATATTGAAGAGTTGAAAGGACATTTGAAAAATTACGTAAGTTAATTTTTTATATTTTTAATCAAATGTAATTTATTTTTATCCTAAATGTATTTATAATTTACATGTTGACAAGAAATTTGAGGAACTGATTATATTGATAAAGAAAAATCACTCCCAGTTGATGCAATCTCGAGGCAAGAAAAACATCAATGTTGATGCTAATACAAGCACATTTCAGTCTGAGAAACAAACATATCCACAAATACGAATTGATCTTTCTGATATGGGTGGTGTAGCTGAGGATGGTTTTGGTGTTTCTGGTAACTATGGTGAACATCAAGTCACCGACGATGCGGGGGATGTCGCTGAGGATGGTGTTAGTGTTTCTATTAACGAGGGTGAACAAGTCAATGCTACTCCAAAGGTATGTTTTATGATACATTGTATACGATTTGTCATTTAGTTGATGTCATGTATCATGCACAGATACTCATTGTTATGTATCACGCGAGTATAATCACTGTTACGTATCAGCACAAATTATATTAACACTTTTTACATAAAAACTGCATATATTTAGGATGGTGATGCACATCAATCGCTCATGGAGCAAGATGGTGATGACAATGTTCAACACAACATCCCTCACGTTTTGCCCGATAAAACAACAATGGATGCATCGATAGATTTTTCAATTTTGCTTTATGACACACAATTTCATTACACACAAATTTATTAAAAAAATCATTACATCATATTATACAGGAATCTTTCACTTCAACAACAATATCGCCATCAACTCAAGCAGCAATAGATGCACTTATCAAAGATTTGGGGAAAGATCCTACTAATGCTAGACCACTGTATTCTTACAATCCACAGAATATAATTAGCAGCCAATACTTGTTGACTGATAGTCAATTACCCACTGATATTCCAATAACTAAGATTGAAGTTAGAACCGATTCATTCACTCCTGCGCATAGAAACAGAATGCCTTCGAGAAATATTCAATCTCCATATTGTACTTCTTTTGGGTCAAGCGAGAAGGAAAAAGAGAAATTGAGGGATATGGCTCGTCTCCATTTCCCATTCGAAGAATGTGGCATTACAGATCAAGTTTCGCCGAAACTTATTGAGGATTATATGAATTGGTTGTCAAGGGGGCTCCTAAAAAATCATAACAATAAGTAAGTTTTTATATAATTTTTTGCAAGTGTTTGGGTTAATTATTTTCGATATAACTAACTCATGATACATTGTCTACATTTTTTGTAATTAAGTCACTGTTATGTATCATGTACATATACTCAAACATTATGTATCATGTATGCATGAACCCATCAAACGATAAATACAGATCAAAATCTTCTTCTTTTGGATTTACGATGATGGACTTTGTTGTTGCTTTTTCAATGAACAAGAATTAGTTCTATGCCATGTCACAGCCAAACAAATGTTGGACTGATGAGGTAAAATTCTTAAACTAATTATCAAATGTTATCACTTACACTTATATTATTATAACATGATACATTCTGTAGAAGTATCATAATGGCAGAAGTCATCTGCGGCCCCTTAAAGTTGTCCACATATTTCACTTAGACACCTCAACCAAGGGTTGTACCTATTGAACACCTCTACCATTCAAAACATATACCTATTAAACACTTTTGATGATATGGCATTATAAGTGTAACACAGATCTACAAAAGCGCGTGAAGCCAAAAAAAACTTTTTACAGACCAATCAAAAATGAACACGTCAACATCACAAAATTATAATATGAACATAAATTTTTATTGAAAAAATTGCAGGTAGTTGTCTTCCCCAGTTGAAATGTTCAATTCAATATTACCTAGAAACATCATCGGCCATTCCTTCCCTCACTATTTCTTGACACACACTTTTCCCAAATAATCCTTCCTTCATACTTTCTTTATAGCATCATTCACCTTCAACATCATTGTTGTTGTTATCTTCATCGGAACAACATTAATTAAATGAATAATCAGTTAAAACACAAAAATTCGAAGAATTTACTGATAAAGATTTTTATTTTTGAGTTGTGGAATAGAATTTCATCAAAAATAAAAATCAAATTGAGTTCAAAAATATTCGGCAAAACTTTATTTTTTTGACAAGATTAATATGAATCTAAAATTATTTTTTTGAAACGTTAAAGAATTCAAATCCTAAAGAACTCACAATATAGAAAAATAAAAAGTATCAACAAATCTAAATTGATGTTTGAAAAAAAGAGTGAGATTGAAAAAAATGACAACTACAAAGTTTGAATCAAAATAAAGGAGATTCTTAGGAGTGTGACTGGAAAAAAAATTCTTATATAATTAAAAATTGGAAGGAGAAAAAGTGGAGTGAGAATGATCGCGGTGCAACGCTTTCAGCCCGTGACGATTGTGTGTACGTCGGGGATGGGTGGGATGGGGTGTTCTAGGTTTCTGGCAAAGAGAAAAGGGTGAAGAATTTTTTTTTTTTGATGAAAATATAGCTTTTATTTCCAACTTTATTTTTTAGTTGTTATTGTGGGCCCAATGCCACATGTCTGTTTTTCATTAGTTATTATGCCATGTCATCCGCGAGTGTATAACACACAATCTCTATTTATTTTGTTGATTGTCAAAGTGTTCAATTGGTAATTTTTTTTACTAAGAAAGGTGTTCAATAGGAACAAGCCTAAGATAAGGTGTCCAAGTGAAATATGCGGACAACTTTAAGGGGCTGCAGATGACTTCTGCCTAATATTTAATTAGCAAAATTTTTGATCAATATTTAATAATTATATTGTTCTATATTGTTTAGATGTATATAATTTTTTATTATGTTTTCATTTTTTTTATAGCACATCGATGTGATTTTTTACTACCTTCGTAAAAAATCAAAACTCTGCAGCATGTATCAATACAGATACATAACAACCCACTGGTTGTTCATGTCACATGTAAAAAATTGTTATGATAGGTATTACATGGATAATGATGATGACAGTTTTAGTACACAAGAACATGTTGATCGCGCTTCAGTTGTATCTGTATATGAGAGTTCAATAATTAACATCATCAAAGGTTTTGGAATCTCAGCTGCTTTACCATGGCATCTTGTAGATGAGGTCTACATCCCGATTAACTGCAATTAAGAATTTCATTGGGTGCTGGCGGTTGTTGAGTTTAAAAACAGGGTGAGAAGAGTTTTTGACTCATCAATATGCACAAGGAAAAAACAGTTCCTTATGAGATAAAAATGTTGTCTAAAATGCTTCCTTCTTACCTACTGGACAGTGAATTCCTTGAAGAAACTGAGCGAACAAAATTTGGTGATTGTCATGCGTACAAGGACAACATTACTGGTTCACTTTTGGAGCCTCAAGTTCCTTTCATGATTGAATTTGCACAAGAGATTGCTCAACAGAATAGTGATAGCTTGTAAGTATCAAGAATTTCATTCGTTTGTTCTTAATCATGTATCATTAAGTTTTTAAGTTATATTCTGCATTTTTTTTGTAGAGACTGTGGGTTATATGTTACTGCATTTGCCGAGTATATGAGTGACCAAATCAATATATCATATGCTGATTTTCGTCCTGAATACCTACGTCAAAGATATGGAGCATTGCTGTGGAGTTATGGCAGCGAGAAGGCTAAGTGTGGATACGTTAGTGACAATGATGATCCACCAAAATCTAAGGGCGTAGTCACACCACCACCAGAAGAAGAACTGATTCACATAGTGTAGCATCTATGCATAAACAATGTTTTAATGTTATATTTCTTGTTTTGATACTTTATTGAACAAGTATTTTGATATTTTTAATGTTATCTTAATGGTTTTGTCAATTTCCTTGAAGATTTTTTTTTGTTACATTATGGAACAAGTATTTTTGCTTAGAAAACATAAATATCAGACATATTATGGCGTCACACAGGTTTAATAAAGTGTAGTCAAAGTTTTTTTAATTAAACATAGTTAGTAATAAATAGTTTATTTGAAAACTAAATTTACATGATACTTAGTTATAATGAATATCATAGTTGCGTGAAGTGCGATAGTTTTGTAAAAGTAACGCTATTTACTGTATATATCAAGTAAAGTATATCAAATAAAGCATTACACAAGTTAAATAATATAAATTACATGATACGTGATTTATAGTCATTGTAAAGTACACAATAACCTCAATAAGTGTTTTTTTTTAATTAAATGTAAATGATACATTGGGCAAAACACATGATACATGTGTGTTACGTTACCCAAAATACATTAACATTTGTTTTTTGAATTAAAAGTACATAATACATTGGCTAAAATCTATGTAACATGTACTATATGTTACCCAATAATTCCTGAATTTATATCTCATAGTGCAACATAAGAATTATAAAATTTATATAAAAAAAAATATTAACACAAATATATTTTTCAACACAAATAATAACAAAGTATTTATAATCAAAAGCGCAACTCAAAATTTAATTAACACAGGTTATTTATAAGTTTATTTATCAAAATCAAAAGTGTTTATATTGCAACTGAAATGAATACTGAAAATGATAAATATTTACGTTATAAATTATTCAAAAAAAATATTATTAAAAAAAATATTAATATCTTAGAAACATTACGACTACTTCACTTCTCTTTTGGAAAGAAAGTACAAGTTCTTCTGTTGTGTCCTTCTTGTCCACAACAGTTTGTGTTCACCGAAATCTTTTCATCTGCATTCTTTCTTCTTCGTTTTCTTGGTCGTCCAGATAATCTTCTGTATCTAGGTGGATACACAGTTTCAGCTATCACATTATTAGGATCTGACCAATCTGTCTTATCTGGCATTGGTACCATTGGGATTTCATATGTTTTTGCCAATGCATCAGGCTTGTAGTAATCAGAGCAATATGAATGCATATCTCTGACATTCTTTTCTTTCAATACAGCGATTGCATGTGCACAAGGTATCTCATCTAGTTGAAATCTACCACAAGAACATACTTTTCGCTCAAGACAAACAATGTATCTTCTTTCAGCTTCATAAACCGAGAAAATAAATTCAGATGATAGAACAACCTGTGTACATTAAAAAAAATTAAATATATAATTTTTTCAAAATAAAACATGTTCAAACTACAGAATGATACAATGAATTAGATATATATAATATAAAATATTATATAATGATACATACCTCCATCTTTGAACTTTTAGCCACGTTTATAATCAACAACTCCTCAAATTTTCTCCCTAATGTGTCCTTGGTAATGAGGCTACTTCTCTGTTTTTGCAATGCCAAGAACCAAATAGAATTCTAACTTCTTCCAAGAATTCTAATATAGTTAATTGGCGTGCTTCACAAGACAACCATTGATACATTCTGCAATGTTCGAAGTCATCATTCTACCTCTATTTACTGTTGCATGAACTCTTGACCACTTTTCATAACCTGCATCTTCAAGGTACTCCTTATTCCTGTGATCAATTCTATCAACCTTAGCCATCAACTTATCAAAATCTTCCTTTCTATATGCCTTGGCCATAGAGTAGAATAGATCACTTATGGCCTTTCTGCTCCTTTTGAAGTTGCCACATACATTCTTCCAAAGATGCCATATGCAAGTATAATGAGGTACATTTGGGAACACAATCCTCACACTCTTCATAATACTCTCATTTCTATCTGAAACAACACACATATCTTTTTTCTCGCCAAATGCATTTTTGAATTGTTCGAAAAACTATGTTCACGAACAATCATTTTTTGTGTCAACAACACCATTAGCCAATGGGAATATCCAACCTGATTACAGACACACATTATATCATTTGATACGTAACATATACAAACACATCACAACTACAAAAAAAATACATACCTGCGCCATCAAGTGTGCTTGCTGATACAAATGTCTCTTTGTAAGCTCCACTCAGATGTGCACCATCCACAACAACTATTGGTCTGCAGTAATTGAATCCCCTAATGAATGGTCTTAAGGGACGAACAGATACATAAATTCATCCTCATCAGTCTTCTGCATTCTTATATAAGAATTTGGATACACGATATTTAACATGTGTATGTATCGTTGAGATCGTCTATATCCTGCAGATGGTTTTCCCTTAATCATAGAGAGTGAACGTTCTTTAGCACGCCATGCTTGCTGGTAAGATATTTGAACCCCATAGATTCTCTAATATCATCAATTATATCTTTCGGAGTATAAATTCGTTTATGATTGACCAATTTTGGAGCAGTAACTCCACTTACAAATCCGACTGTTGCTTGGACTTTGGTTAATACCCTCTCCCTCATCGGATACGTATGTTCACTATTGAAACTTCTAACAATGAAAATATCAGATTTTTTGCTGCAGGACGCCTTCATAGTCCTACCACATTTGTCTGAAAAGCATACCAACACATAACTGCGTACATTTTTTCATCATATTAATACTTATAGCAATTACATCATATAATATATACAACAATATTGTTTAAAGTAATCAAACAATAAATTACACGAAAGTATCTACCAGTTTCGAAGAAAATTATTTTTACACGTATCAGAACTTTTTGCTATGCTTGTTTAAATTGATATAGTCCTTAATATATCAGCAGTAGTATATTAAAGTATCAATATAGTTAATTCAATGTATCAATAAACTTAACGAAATAGTGAATCATTGATTAAAACAGATTTAACTCAAAATATCAACGAACTAATGATACATTGAGGTTTCTATAGAAAACAGTAATGTTTCATGTATTAATTTTATCAGCATGTAAATATATATAAATTTCAAACACTATCATACCTTTGTTGATCAGATCTCTTTACCTGTGTTGTGCCTTCTACACATGTAATTTCTCCACATGTTCCATCAAAGTTATGTACAGTACCACCAATCTTTTCAATTGTGTCAATACATAATGGATACATTGAAAATCCTGGCTCATTTTTTTCAGTTCTAAATATAGTTTAAAACCCATATCGTTCTTAACCTTCATTGGACAGGAGTTACCTTCTACAATGTAACGAATTTCAATATCTTTCCTTGATACATCGATATCCAACTCGGCTGCAACTGCTGCATTGAGATTCGAAAACGAAATTGAATCTCCAACAATGATTCTATCGATTTTGTAACTTTCATACTGCAATTCGCTCACCCAAATTCCTGAATGCCTCATCAAAATTGATTAATTCATTATATATCATTCAAAATAACAGAAATCTAATTCGTATTTTTTGCCTTTTCAATGGATGTTCATAAAATTGTCTTCGACCTAGATGATATAATCTTGAATTCTCAAAATTTGAAAGTGTGATTCAATTACGTGCTGAATTATTGTTCTTTATGCTCTGTTACCGTAATTTAAGCTGAGTTAGATAACCAACTTAAATGTTCTGTTTTTTCTCTCTTTTTATCTCAACAGTTATTAAATTACTGTGTATCATTTATCATGTATCACAATGTACTAATGTATCACGCGACGGCATTTTTAAGGAATTTTTTGTAAATATTAAATTAGTCGGGACAGGTTGTAATTATTATGTTTCAATATGGGATTTCTTAAATTTTTACTTATTTTTTTAATAGATGTGTCAGTTCAAAAAGCCCGAATTGAGTCTTACTGCGGATACGCATTTTAGTTTACTTCTCGGAGAAACCATAAAAGAAAAATGTCTTGATAAACAACAATACATAATTGATCGAGGTAACCATATTAATTAATCACTAACCTGATCATCATATGTCTTAATTATTTGAAACAACAATACATGATTGAGGTAACCACATTAATTAATCACTAACTTTATCATTTATTTCTTAATTATTTGACACATATAGATAGCCTTATTGTAACGTGTGATTATTATTGTTATACTTAAAGTACTTAAAATGATTATTATTGTTATACCTAAAGTACTTAATATGATTTGTTTATGATTGTTATACTTAAAGTACTTAATATGATTACGGCTAATAAGAATAACATTTGATTTGTCATTAGGATTGATTATTGTAATTGAATTCGAGTGAGTTCTCAATAACATACTTAATATGACTATGTAATTGTATTCGGGTGATTTCTCAATAACATACTTAATACAATTACGACTAATAAAAATACATTTAATTTCTCATTATACGATTGATTATTATAAATAATAATTGCATTGAACTTACAAATATTTTTTTACTAATATCCATACATTAATGGAAAAATAGGTTCTTAGAAAAATACTATTTGTCATTATCACATAATTCAAGAACCTCTAATGAATGAAATTATTTACTGTTATGCCGTGATTTTACTATCTTTAGAAAAATCACTTTTTTTGAAATGTTTCTAAGTATAAAACAATTTGAGAAAAATACTTAGAATAGAGTCGCCACTTAATTTTTTAAAGAAATTAAGAAAAACTTAATTTAAAAAAAGATTTTAACAGATTAAATCTTAATAAATTTAGAGAAAATGGGTAAGAGGTTCCTATTTACGCTTCAAGAAGGTTTTTAAGGCATTTGAAGCGCCCGCTAACATGCGGTTATCCTATGACTTAGTTAATTATTATTTTATTTTATTTTTACTATTCTTAGGAATATGATTTAATATAATATAACAATATTTGATGAACTTTAAGAAAATATTTAAACAAAGAATAATTTTTATTTTTTATTATTTCTTTTTGAGAAAATGCCCTAATTAGAATTTTTTGAAATAGACTATAAGTGAATAGAATTTAACCAAATTAGATTATTTATTTTTAATCATTTTAAAAGATAATAATTCAAACCAAAATTCATTAATTTAAGTATGAAAAACCATTTTAAATTAATTTAAGAACAAAATTTTTGACTAAATGTATTTCATGAAAAACATGAGAGTGATAAAAAAAAAATATTGAAATAAACTAACATAAAGAAAAGTTCATCTTTTGGGGATTTTAATTAGGCTGGTCAAAGTTAAGGTTAAATAAATTTAAAAAAAATAAAAAAAATATCACAATTAAATAATTTATAAGTAAGAGATAAAAGAAGAGTTGGGCCTGCTGCAACCAATTTGGGCTTATTACTGCCCAGAAACATTGGGCCAAAGCTGCTGATTTTTTTATTTTTAAATCAACTCCCGTTTTTGTATACACAAGCTGTATATCTATGTATACAACGCGTATATCTGCCTCGTTTCCTGTATCTTGGTCTGTATACCGAATGCATGCAGGTCACTTCAACCTCTAGCACCTGTATTTTGATTTTTTGGACACGTACATCAATATTTACCATGTATACCAGTGTATACTGCTGTATACAACATGTACGTTTTCGAACTTTCCGAGGCCTGTTTCAGCTTTCGGCATCGTCGTACATTGACGGGGATAACTCAAATATAGATGTTGAATTTGATTCAACGAAATAATGCAAGAAAAATAGAGCCTTAGCAGACTCATCTCGAAATAGAGTTCATGCAAAGGGAAAAGACAACAAGGATTAGGAAAAGAGCTTATTCATTAAATAAACAATTAAACAATAGGCATGACTAACTACACAATCAGTTTGACTAAAGAAACACATAAGATAGTTAAGGGAAATACGAATCATGGCCAACCAAACTTATCATAACTAATGAATTATAAAGCAACTGGCACTTAACAAATTAAAGATGACTAACAAATTGATAGATTACATGACAAAGAGCTACATTTAAGTCAATGGTAGGAGACCAATCTCTTAGGATGACAACACTAGTTTACAACAAATCAAAACAAGCTAGGCACCCAAATTATCATGGTAAACAAAACACTTGTAAAACTCAAAAATTTAGGTAAAAAATAATAATAAAAAAATATAACATCATCAAACCAAGGAACTTGATTATCACAATAACACTATCATAATTTTTTAACCATTTATGAAAAAACAAGAAAAGTAGGTAAGGATCTGGAAAAAGAAAAAAAATCAAACAATTGGATTTTTTTTTTAATTCATGCTAGAGATTGAAACATATAGAATACAAAATGGAATGAATATTACCTTTATCGGGGCAGCGTTCCGGGATGAACGAGCTTGGAGGAGCACCCACCTCCACACAAGAAATTTTGACGAAAATTCAAGTTCCAAAATAACAAACCCAAAATTCTAGAATACTATTATTCTATAAAATTCAATCAAGACTATTTTTTCGTATATGACCTCAAAATATAATTTTTTTATTTTTTTTTTAAAAATAAATAAATATCCGATCTCCTCTAACTTTATTTTTCTCACCACAATTTTTCTCTGCCCTTAACACTAAAGAAGATGGAGATTTATATAGAGGGATTCGGGGTCGATTTGGGAGTGATTTTTCAAATTTAAATCTTGAAGAGATAAGATTCAAAGTTATTCATGGTACCAAATTTTCAACGAAAAAGAAAGAAAGAGGGGAAGAGGACGTGATTTGCTGCGGGATTATCGTGATTTGTAGGGATTTTCGCTGGGTTTTTTTTCTTCTGATTTTTCTGGGTTTCACACAAGGAAGAAGAAGAAAATTTAGGGGTGGGGTCGGTTTTGTATTGTTGTGTATGTATGCTGTAAGTATTGTTTCTGCATAAGAGAGTTATAAGCTAGATTCTTGTTGGGCTTGGGAATATAATGTGCTGGTAAGTGGAGGAGAAAAATAGATTGAGGAAGTTGGGTTGATGGCCTGATTGTGTAGTAAAGGGTTGGAGATATTGGGTTGGAATTGGAATGGGCTGCTGGCAATTCAGAGAAAGAGGCCCAAGACTTGGTCTTTTGAAGGGTTTAAGAAGTGACCCAAAATTGTTTATAAATTAATTAAGGAATTTCTTAATCTTAACGAAATAAAATAATTAATTCTATTATAAGATAATTAACTCAAAATATAAACTATAAATTAGCTAAACTAATTAATCAAATATTAAGTTAAACTAAAATCTTTTGAGATAATTTTTTTAAGCATTTATATAATAAATGTATGCAAAATTATATAGAATATAAAAAAAATATTTTTTAACATTTTAAAATTTATAATAATGACGAAATTACTTAAAATAACTCAAAAAATATTTAAAATTTTATAAAGTTAATTATTTCAAATCGTTTAAAATTTAAGAGGCTCGATGACTAATTTATATTGTGGAAGGCCAAAATTGGGTGTCAACAGCTGTCCCTCGTTTGACTTGGATTGATGAAAGAAATTCGAGGCAAATAAAATTGACGAATCCAATTTTGACCGATCACATCTTCATATTTGGGAAAAATAATTCTGGTATGGGCTTTAGGAATTATGGCCGAACCCCGGTATTGGGTTTCCTACATATCTCAAGTTATATGAGAATTTAGGCCACTTGTAGTTTGATACGCTTGATTTAACACACGATTATCAAAGAATTCAAAAGTCATTTCGATACCAAATTATGAAGGGACCGAAATGCTCGAGAATAAGACTTGAAAACAAATATTGGAAGACAGCCGAGTTTTTAACATTGAGTCCGCCTACATATCCTCAAACCTTGAGAATCAGGATGTTTGTAGTTCGACTCGATTGGTTGAAAAGGAAATCTATTATGCAAGATGACCTTTGGTATTGGAGGAGTGACAAATAAAACGAGTGTGGAAAAGAAGCTTGCAACCTCTTAGCCATGAATGTGGAGCTCTTCATATCCATAAGTAAGAACTTACATGGACATAATTTCCAAAGTTCGTGGTGCATTGTCACTCAGATTAGAAAGTTGCTTCCGGTGAGAGTGAAATGTTTCACGGATGCAAAATTGAAACCGATGAACTAAAAGAAAAACTCACACGCCTTTGATAGGGGTGTGGTTTGATTGTAGTGGAAGTTGCTCGTCAGCTCGCGTCCTAAGAGTTTGATACTCCTCTTTGGACTATGTCCCAGTTCGCTGCTAAGAAAAAGTTCCACGTTGTGCTGCATCCTTTTTGATGTCGTCCGCACCTGTGGTTTGATTTGAGAATTCATCCTCTTGGATGCTCTCGTCAGATATTGAAACAAACTTGTTAGTAGAAACTGTAATTTACATAGAGAGGTGTTATGTTTTACCCTCTTCGGCATACATTTCCATCAGTTTTGACACAATAGATGATGAATTGATATGATGCGACATGATGATAACTTTATCGATAATATAATATTGTTGATGACGAACTTCATTGATAGAATGTTGATTCTACTTTGATAATGAATATATTGATGCTTGATCGATAAGATGATGTTGCTACATTGATGATCCATTGGAAGGATGAATGTTGATCCATGGTGGGATGATGTTGTCGAAGCTTGATTGGTAAGATTATGTTTATCTTTTGGAGTTGGAAGAAGCAATGACTCTCTCGGCATTTTGAAGATGATGGCCCTCTCGGCGTTTGAATATGCAATGGCCCTCTCGGCATTTGAATATAATGGACCTCTCGGCGTTTGAAGATGCAATGGCCCTCTTGGAAGCTTGAATGCAATAGCCCTCTTGGTGATTTGAATATGATGGCCCTCTTGGCAGTTGAAGATGCAATGGCCCTCTCGGCGGTTTGAATATGAAATAGCCTTCTTGGCAATAGAAATATGATGGCCCTCTTGGCAATTTGAATATGATGGCCCTCTCAGCAGTTTGATTATGCAATGGCCCTCTCGGCAGTTTGAATATTCAATAGCCTTCTTGGCAATAGAAATATGATGGCCCTCTTGGCAATTTGAATATGATGGCCCTCTCGGCAGTTTGATTATGCAATGGCCCTCTCGGCAGTTTGATTATGCAATGGCCCTCTCGGCATTTTGAATATGTAATGGCCCTCTTGGCAATATAAATATGCAATGTCCCTCTTGGCAGTTTGAATATGTAATGGCCCTCTTGGCAATATAAATATGATGGCCCTCTTGGCAGTTTGAATATGAATGGCCTTCTTGGCAATTTGAATATGATGACCCTCTTGGCAGTTTGATTATGCAATTGCCCTCTCGGCAGTTTGAATATGTAATGGCCCTCTTGGCAATATAAATATGCAATGGCCCTCTTGGCATTTGAAGATGACGGCCCTCTCGGCGTTTGACATTACCGTGTATGTGTAGAGTGATGTCTTCACTTGTTCCCATTTTGAACATTTTGTGTTCAATGTGACTGGTGCTTTGTTGGAGATTTGAACGAGGTGTCGTTCCTCGTATTTTGAACTGCTGCTTTTCTTCCAAAGAACTTAAATGACTTTTCTTTCTCTACAGAAGAGTTGTCAATTTCGGGGAGCTACTCGTCTTTTTGAATTCTCCATATTCATTTAATGGAGGAATATGATGATCTTGAGGCAATCTTATATACCTGCATCCACAGAAAAATTGTTAGTTTTTTTAAAACAAACTGATCTGTGTTGATTTCTTCCAGTCGCCTTGCTTCTTATCTTGATATCTTTGGAAGTTTGGTTGACCCTACGAATCGCAATTGACAAAAGACAAGATCATATTTAAATTAAAACACATGTTATGTATGAAATTTTTTAGAAAGATAGTTTTAAAGAAAATTTCTGCCAATTAATTGCCACGACATGCACGACACAAACAAAACCCTTTGTCTCAGATTCTATTATGTCGTGATAGGTAGCTTGTTGGAATTTTTAGATATCCTTAGCAATATGTCACATTGCAGTACTTGAAGTTGACTCTGACGTTCCGAGTACCCTTGATGGAATTTTTGAGGTCTTCCTCAAAAATTCTGTCCTAGTTGCAACTCACAATATATCTTATGTCTTGGGAATTTGTAAGTCTTTTCTTGAGAATTTTTGAGTCCCTCTCAAAAATTCTGTCCCAGTTTCTATTGTAAAGAAAAATAGAAAATCTTACGGGAGATATGACCGAACCCTTGTGGCGCCTACGTATCCTGTTGAGGCAGGAATCAGGTCATACGTAGTTCCCCTCTTGAGAATTGATAGAAATAAGAAATTTTGATAAGGAAACGACCGAGGCCCATATAGTCCGCCTACGTATCTCATTCTTGAGAATTCAGGTCGAACGTAGTTCAAGTACAAAGGAATGTTCCAAAGATTAATGCAACAATGATTACAAACAATTTGCGATTACAAGGAGATAAAGGAAAGAAATAACATTCTTCAAATGTAATATCTCTTGACGGCATCTGAATTGATAGCTTTTCGCCATATTCTACCGTCCATCTCTGCTATGACCAAAGCTCCTCTTGACAGTACTTTGTGAACAACATATGGTCCTTGCCAGTTAGGTGCAAATTTCCCTTTATATTCCTCTTGATGAAGGAAAATGCGCTTCAGCACCAATTGACCTACCTCAAATGTTCGAACTCTTACTTTCTTGTTAAAAGCACGAACCATTCTTTGTTGATACAACTGGCCATGACAAACAACACTCATTCTTTTCTCATCAATCAATGTTAACTGATCATATCGATCACGAACCCATTCTGCATCGCTCAATCCAGCTTCCTGAATAATCCTCAAAGATGGTATCTCAACTTCAGTTGGTATCACGGCTTCTGTTCCATATACTAATAGATACGGAGTTGCTCCAGTTGAAGTTCGAATTGTAGTGCGATAACCTAGCAAAGCATAAGGTAAATTTTCATGCCAACATTTGTAGTTGTCAGTCATTTTTCTCAATATCCTCTTGATGTTCTTATTAGCAGCTTCCACAACTCCATTCATCTGAGAACGATATGCAGTTGAATTACGGTGGGTGATTTTGAATTGTTCACATATCTCTTTCGTCAAGTGACTGTTCAGGTTTGCACCATTGTCTGAGATGAGAGACTCAGGAACTCCAAAACGACATATCAAATTATTGCGAACAAAATCGGCTACAACTTTCTTCATCACAGCTTTATAGGAAGCAGCTTCGACCCACTTTGTAAAGTAATCAATGACGACCAAAATGAACCTATGACCATTAGAGGCAGCAGGCACGATTGGTCCAATAACATCCATGCCCCATGCTGCAAATGGCCAAGGGGAACTCATTACATTGAGCTCGTGAGGAGGTACTTTAATCAAATCTCCATGTACCTGACATTTATGACATCTTTGGACAAATCGGACACAATCATTTTCCATAGTCATCCAGAAGTATCCTGCCCTTAAGATTTTCTTTGCTAATGTAAACCCATTCATGTGCGTCCCACACACTCCAGCATGCACTTCTTCGAGCAATCTTGTGGCCTCTGCAGCATCCACACATCGCAGTAATCCCAGATCGGGAGTCTTCCTATAAAGAACCTCCCCATTCAAAAAGAAGTTGTTTGCCATTCTTCGGATTGTTTTCTTTTGGATACTTGTTGCTTTTTCGGGGTATTCACTAGTTTTTAAGTACCTTTTTACATCGATATACCACGGATTTCCATCTGATTCCGCTTCCACATGTGAACAATGCGCTGGTTGTTCTTTTAAACCTATCTTAAGTGGGTCAATGTAACTCTTTTCTGGGTGTTGTATCATAGATGATATGGTTGCCAGTGCATCAGCAAACTCGTTCTGTATTCTCGGGGTGTGTCTAAACTCGGTCTTTCTAAATCTTTTGCATAACCTCCGTACCAATTGCACGTAAGGTAAGATTTTAGGATTCTTCACGGCCCATTCTCCTTGGACTTGATGAATCAACAAGTCTGAATCACCAATTATCAGTAATTCTTGAACATTCATGTCAAGAGCCATCTTGATGCCGAGAATACAAGCTTCGTACTCAGCCATGTTATTTGTGCATCGAAATCTAAGCTTTGCTGTTGCTGGAAAATGTTGTCCTGATTCAGATATCAATACTGCTCCAATTCCTGATCCTCTAGAGTTAACTGCTCCATCAAAAAACATTCTCCACCCAGGATATGATTCTGATATATCTTCCCCTACAAACAATACCTCTTCATCAGGGAAGTATGTTCTGAGCGGTTCGTATCCTTCATCTACTGGGTTTTCAACAAGGTGATCGGCCAAGGCTTGCCCCTTGATTGCTTTCTGAGTCATGTACACAATGTCAAACTCACTCAACAACATTTGCCATTTTGCTAGCTTTCCTGTGGGCATTGCTTTCTGAAATATGTACCTGAGCGGGTCCATTCTTGAAATGAGATGTGTTGTATAAGCCGATAGATAATGTCATAATTTCTGAGCTACCCAAGTCAAAGCACAACAAGTTCTTTCTAAGAGGGTGTAACGAGCTTCGTAGGATGTGAACTTCTTGCTCAAATAGTATATGGCTCTCTCCTTTCTTCCGGTCTCATCATGTTATCCCAACACACACCCAAATGCGTTGTCAGAGAAGGATAAATACAATAGCAAAGGACTGCCCGCGCGTGGTGGCACCAATACTGGTGGATTTGAAAGGTAACTCTTGATGGCGTCAATTGCCTTCTGACATTCTTCGGTCCACTTGGTTGGCGCATCCTTTCGTAGCAATTTGAATATGGGTTCACAGATCACCGTTGATTGGGCTATGAATCGACTGATGTAATTTAGTCTCCCAGAAAACTCATTACATCCTTCTTAGTCTTTGGAGGAGGTAAGTCTTGGATTGCCTTGATTTTGGAAGGATCAAGCTCGATACCTCTTCTACTAACTATGAAACCGAGTAACTTCCCTGCAGGTACTCCAAATGCACATTTGGTTGGGTTCAACTTCAAATCATACCTACGTAACCTGTCAAAGAACTTTTCCAGGTGTGTCAGATGATCCGAACTCTCGCGGGATTTTATGATAACATCGTCCACATACACCTCAATTTCTTTGTGGATCATATCATGGAATATGGTGGTCATAGCTCTCATGTAAGTGGCTCCAGCATTCATGAGGCCGAATGGCATCACTCGATAATGGTAGACTCCCCAAGGTGTGATGAATGCTGTCTTCTCTGCATCTTTTCATCCATTAAGATCTGGTGGTATGCCGCAAAACAATCCACGAAAGATTGTAACTCGTGCTTGGCACAATTATCAATGAGTATATGGATGTTTGGCAATGGTAAATTGTCTTTTGGACTTGCTTTATTGAGATACCGATAATCCACGCATATCCTGATTTTTCCATCTTTCTTCGCCACAGGAACAATGTTAGCCAACCAAGTGGGATACTTGGTTACTTCGACGACCTTTGATTCGATCTGCTTCATGACCTCTTCTTTTATTCTTAAACTTAGATCGGGCTTGAACTTTTTGGTTTTCTGCTTTACCGGACAATACTCTGAATTGATAGGCAGCTTATGGGAAACAATATCAGTGCTTAATCCTGGCATATCATCATAAGACCACGCAAACACATCGATGTATTGTTTGAGCAACTCGACCAATTTTTTCTTTTCTATTGCTGTCAAATGGATACTGACTCGGGTTTCTCTAACCGACTCGTCATCTCCTAAGTTGACTATCTCTGTCTCATCCAGGTTGGGCTTTTTATCATCCTCAAGGTTTCTTAAGTCCTTGGTAAGGTGTTCAGGCATCATAGTTTCCTCATAATATTCTTCCCATTCATCTTCATTGACCTTACTTGGTTCACCGTGTTCGTGACATGTCATGACATTGGCAAGTTTAGATTCATTTTTACTAAAAAGAAAAATAAATCAACCATGTTAGATAGGAAGAGTTTGAATGTATATATCAGAGAGTAATTTGCAAAGGCAAGATAATCAATTTAAAATAAATGAGGCTTTCATTGGAAAAAAGGCGTACAAACTTTGGTCATGACTCATGTCAACGTGAGCCATTTCCTTTTTTTAAAACATTACGATAAAAATAAAGTGACATAAAGGGTTGTTTCGGGCCTCGTCCGAACTACACCGATTTTCAAAAGTAAAACTTCAAATCTTGTCTTTGTCTACCAAGCAATTCGATGAATCATAAGTGGAGTGGCCACCCAATTCTGTAGCGTCTCTTCAGGTTTGGCATCTCGGATGGTGGGTGTCGCGGTGCATTCTTCCAAGATCACAACACAATCTTCTTCATCAAATAATCTTCCCATCCCTTCCACCAGACCATCAATCTCAGGCTCTAAAGCTTTAGCAGTAAATGACTGGTACAATTCTGGAATAGACTTTGATAGATCAGGGTCATGCTTTTTCCTTGCTTCTGCTTTGAATAACTCCTCCTTTGTTGGGGTATAACCAATGCCAAAGCAGAAATTTTGAAGTGGGATAGGAAGAGGTTCGGATATGCCATCCAAATTCTTGCCTAACCCACGTCCAGGCTCAAAACCGCTTCTTAGCATGGTTGTGGCAAGCATTTTATACACCGGCGGCATTGGTATTTGCGGTGTTATATCTTCAAAAGCAGCATTCATTATCTCCACCATGTGAAAGTCAGTACCTTGAGATGAATCGTCAATAACTGGAACAGAGAAGCCAGGGTAACTACGATTACTCCCTTCACCATGAATGACAATTTCATGGTCCTCCCAGATGAACTTTAAAAGTTGATGCAATGTGGATGGTATTGCCCCAACCGCATGGATCCATGGCCTTCCTAGCAACATATTGTAGCTTGTGGATATACCCATCACTTGGAATTCAGTGACAAATTCTGCAGGCCCCATTTGGATACACAAGTCTACCTCCCCCATGGTCTCTCTTTGTGAACCATCAAACGCCCTTACATTCATGCGACTTTGACGGATTTTTCCCACATCATAATTTAGTTGAGTAAGGATAACGGGCAAATATTGAGTCCTGAACCATTATCAATCAATACTCGAGCTACAAATTTGTCCCTGCATTTGACAGTGGTATACAAGGCACGGTTGTGCATCACTCCCTCGATTGGTAACTCCTCTTCTCGAAAAGAGATTTGGTGACTTCCAATGACATGACTAACCATAGTTGCCAGATTCTCACCACTTGTTCCCGTCGGTACATATGATTCATCGAGTACCTTCAACAATGTTTTCCGATGGTACTCGGAACTCAACAATAGAGCCCAAACAGAAATTTGAGCGGGAGTTTTCTCTAAATGCTTGACAATGGAATACTCCTTAGGCTGCATTCTTCGCCAAAACTCTTCAGCCTCACCCTCTGTGATCGGCCTTTTTTGGTTCTCCTTCCTTCGTGTTTCTTGAGCTAACTCTTCTGGAACATAACATCTTCCAGAACGTGTCATCCCTTGAGCCATAGCCGCCTGGACAACAAACTTTTCTTTGGGCTGCTCGTTGTTTCTTTCCTTTGCCAAAGCGAATGCCTGATGAGGCGCAGTTATTACAACAAACTCTGGACGGGCCTTTATGGTCAAAGAGGCCACTGTTGGTATGAGTGAGTTGACATTTTCTTCACCGACAGTCCCGTTAGCGAGCCAATCTTCATCACTTTCAATCATATTGATGGTCGCTCCCCCATGATTCGGTAATGGGTTAAGATTTACATTTGGGGCAGGGGCCTGAAGAGTGATGACTCTATTATCGATCAAATCTTGAATCTTATGTTTTAAATTGATACACCCTTCTGTATCATGTCCTGCTCCTCCAGAATGGTAGGCGCATCGTTGATCCGCTCGAAAGAACTTTGTTGTGGGATTAATTGTCTTTGCGTCTACTGGTTGGATCAATCCTGCTGCTCTCAAACGCTCAAAGAGTTGGGTACGTGTTTCTGCCAAATGAGTGAAAATTCTTGGAGGCTTTCTTTCGAGGTTAGGGCGGGGTAAATTATTGGTATTTGGGTTGTTTTGTCCAGGACTTTGGTAGGCTGGTACATTGGTTTGGTGATTTGGTGGTGTATTTTGGTAGGTTGGTGGTTGATTTTGATAGATAGGTGGTGATGGTTGGTAGTTCTGTTGTGCATAGTAGATTGGAAGTGGATCTTGTGGAGGTGGTTGATAATTATTTGCGGTGGAGAATCGGTTGGAGTTTCCAATGGCAGAACCATACCCAAAATACCTTTGTGGCCTTGGCCTTGGGCTAAAAGATACAACAGAGACATCCTCTTTCTTTTTCCTAGAAAATCCTGTGGCCATGGATGTCGAGGATTTGTTGGCGGCCTGCAAAGCAGTGAGACTTGTAACCTTTCCAGATTTGAGACCATCCTTTATGGCTTCTCCCATTCTGATCAGCTCCGAAAACTTCTGTCCCATCATGGGCAACATCCTTTCATAATACTCGGGCTCTTGAGCTCGAATAAAAGCAGAAGTTATTTCGCTTTCAGTCATCACAGGTTGTACCTTTGCAGCTTCATTCCTCCAGCGACATGCATATTCACGATAGTCTTCCGTGGTCTTTTGCTTGATTTTTTCCAAATAGTATCTATCGGGGACAACTTCAACATTAAACTGGAATCTTTCCAAAAAATCTTTGGCCAAAGCCCCCCATGTAGACCACTGACGGAGCTCTTGAGATGTGAACCATTCTAACGCCTCCCCACTCAGACTTATACTAAACAACCTCATAATTAATGCATCATTTTTCCCAATACCCACGAGTTTGTCACAATAAGCTCGCATGTGAGCCATGGGATTGCCAATACCATTGAAGGTTTCAAATTTTGGAATTTTGTAACCTTCGGGTATTTCCAAGTTAGGGTGCATGCATAGGTCTTCATACTCAAGTCCTGTGATTTTCCTTGAAGTTTGAACACTTTTAACTGCTTCAGAGATGGCCTCCTTCATGACATTCATTTCTTGCACGCGTTTTTCTTCTTTCAGCCTCCACTCCTTCTCCATCTCTTCATAGTGATCCAATTCTGGTTGAACGGAAAAGCTAGAACATGGTTCAGGGATTGCGTTGGCTGATGGAGTTTGGAATGTTACACATTGATTAATGGCGACTCTGCTGGGGATTTAATAGGTTCTAACCATAATAGACTTAGGTTAATTATTAATGTTTTTAGCATATGCTTACTTGTTTGCTTATATTGCATGCCTAATGCCTTAATTTTTATACTTATGTGATATAAACTGTTTATTTGTTATTGTTTCCATAAATTGTATATTTGTTACTGCTTTATAAATTGTCATTCCGTTCATATTTCTCCACTTATTGGAAATTCACACTATTACACGTACACGCGAGGTGTGCTTTGTGCACCCGCAAACTTCTTTCAAAGTTCCTAAAGTTAGGAGAGTTGGCATATGCACGGGGTGTCCGGATCTTTTTCCGCATAACCGCGCAGCCTTCTCACTCGAGTTGTCCACTCGGGAACCTTGTGTCTAGAAAGCCAAATCTTAGAAAACATAAGATAGAGCTAAACCACCCCTCAATTTAAGTCATGCATACATATGCCTTAGATGGATCGATCAAGGGTATCGATTCAACATTTAAGAAGTCCACCCTTACGTCGATGGGTTTCACGATCCAATGACCAAAAAACATATTTTGTGCAACATGATAATGATAGACGGATCCAAGCCTAAATTTGACATAGTGAGTTTGGATGTTATATGTTTATTTTATTTTATTTTATTTTTTAAAATTTATAGATGAATTCAGTCCCTCAAGTGCCCATAATTAGGATGGTCGAGGATTTTCCGTACAAATTGAAGACCTGGTGGGAAAAGTTTACTCCAAATGAAAAGCTAGCAATTGCAAAAAGATTGGGGTGCCTCCCTATGCTATTCAAGGTTAACCCAGACAAACATGTGATTAGAGCGCTGATTCAGTTTTGGGATCCAGACCGTGTTGTGTTCACGTTCAAAGACTTTGAACTAACACCTACATTGGAGGAAATCTATTATTTTACCAGTTTGAAGTATCGAGGAAAAGGTCAAATTATTCCTCACAGTCAATCAGGGAAGAAATTTCTTCGCTACTTAGGACTGAAAAATGAAAAGAAACTTCGATATTTCGAACATAATTGGGTTTCTCTGGATTACTTATATGAAAGGTATGGACGTTCAAATAGTTACAAAGTGTTTAGGAAGGAATTCTCTTGCACTCTTGTTCATTGGCAAGCTAGACGCCCTATCGCATTTACTGTGGCTTTACTAGGAACTTTAGTGTTCCCACGAGAACATGGTCATATCATCACATGCATATGTTCAGTGGCTCGTGTACTTTTTGAAGGTGTTAATGACGAAGAGCTCACTCGAGCTCACATGATTTTAGGAGAAATATTTCGAGCCCTTGGAAAATGTAAGAGAGGGGAAACAAACTTCTTTGAAGGTTGCAACCTTCTTTTACAAGTGTGGGCAATGGAACATTTTCACAAGCGTAAAAACATGAATGACATATGCTTTAGCAATGTAAATCATATTGACAGTTTTTTCGACAGGACAAAAATATTTGTATCTCCGGTTGGTACTGATGATTGGTATGAATATCTGGCCTCCCGCACCAGTGACCAAATTCAGTGGAAATATCCATTACTCTCGCATTCCCCGGCATATATCAGATGCAAGAGGTCCTACTATATCGAGCTTATTGGGTTGAAAGGTCTCCAACCATATGCTCCGGTGCGCGTACTTCAACAATTTGGTCGAGCACAAGTGATCCCTCTTCGAGCCAACATGAGGGTTTCTGAAGTTTTCTTCGGACCAAACTTCGAAGTTCCTAGAGCCAGAGAGATACTTCATGAATGGAATAATATTCTCACGATGGATATAGGAAAGGGTCCCGAAAGAGAAATTCCAGAATATCAGGTGTGGCTTCGAGAAGATCGCAACAACATTAGTCTAGAAGGCGAACAAGGTTTTGAGGATATTGGGACGACGATCTGGATAAGGAATTCTCATCTCGGAACCAAAGTAGTCACCCCTGAAATGTGGGCTCAAATGGAAAGTATAATGCAATATTTGGATAATGCTGGAGCAGGGCCTAACAACGTGGAAGCGTCATCATCACTTCCTCCGCCGGCGTGATTGATAACAACATTCAGTCTGAATTTTAGAATTGTCCTTATTTTGTGTCATTTTTATGTATTCTCTCCTTGTGATTGGTATTTAATGGATATTTTGTCTTTGCGTCCCAAACTCGAGTTGTCAAAATTAATGGCTTGGATCAATCTATCATAATCACATTATGTTTGACGTTTAGGCCTACCTTTGGCATAAAAGGTCACAAGTCTAGGACGCGATATAAATTGTTTGTGTGCTGCTTGATATAATTGTTGTGTGTTGTGATGTGTTATTTTGTCTAAAGCAGAATTAATCCACTATTGTTTTTAGAGCACTCTAAGCATATATTAACATTCACAACAACAAAGTCCGTCCAAATTATTCTTGAAGTGTCGTTCAAGTTTCTCAAAATTATATTAATCATTTACTCCAAATCTCTCTCTCTCAAAAAAAAAAAAAATCATCCGCCACAGGAAGGTCGATTTGCTAGAATGTCTGAAAAAGACGTCAACACACCAATCCATCTAGTGCTTCGGTTAATGAAAGAGAAACTAAAGAGTGAACGAATTTAACAGCGTTTTATGCAAGTCGACCTTCTTAGTTCTATCACAGAAAGATTTATTTCCATTTGAGTCCTCCCGTTCACCCAAAATATTTCCGTGGTTTAATCTGCTTGAAGCAAAATGACACTTATGTGTTTATTTTTATGTCATTTTATTTGCATATCTCGTTAAAAATAAAGACTAACATATGTGTCTTTTGAGTGATTTTTCTCTACAGGTAAAAACTGATCTGTGTTGAAATCAAACTGGTAGACCATCCCTACTTTACAAGATCTAAAGCAATCATACCATCCTTCCCTGATCACTCTTTGGATAAAGGCAAAAGCAAAATGACTGGTACTTCTGAAGAAACGGGAATAGTCGATGTGACCATCAGAAATGCTGAACTCACTAATTAGAGTGAGTTGATCTCTCAGTTAATGCAACGGATTGCAGATATGCAGGAAGAGCTTCAACAAACCAAAGATTTGGCCAAACTGGCCATTGCATCGAATGAACCACCCCTTGAAACTAGAAGACCTCCTCCTTATTTTCCATCATTAAGTTCTCCGTTACCCAACTATTTCCCAACCCATACCACATGACCCATCACTTTCACTCCTAATCCTCATACCATTGACTTAACTGTATCCAACGCTCCTTATGCCAGCACTTCCTACCAAACACCACCACCAATACCAAATCAGAATCAAGCACCTAACACTAATCACTCCCAAAACTTCACGCCATCCTATCAAATCCCACCCCCAATCTCCAATAATCCATGTGTAACATTCCAAACTCCATCAGCCAACGCAATCCCTGAACCATGTTCTAGCTTTCCCGTTCAACCAGAATTGGATCACTATGAAGAGATGGAGAAGGAGTGGAGGCTGAAAGAAGAAAAACGCGAGCAAGAAATGAATGTCATGAAGGAGGCCATCTCTGAAGCAGTTAAAAGTGTTCAAACTTCAAGGAAAATCACAGGACTTGAGTATGAAGACCTATGCATGCACCCTAACTTGGAAATACCCGAAGGTTACAAAATTCCAAAATTTGAAACCTTCAATGGTATTGGCAATCCCATGGCTCACCTGCGAGCTTATTGCGACAAACTCGTGGGTATTGGAAAAAATGATGCATTAATTATGAGGTTGTTTAGTCGAAGTCTGAGTGGGGAGGCGTTAGTATGGTTCACATCTCAAGAGCTCCGTCAGTGGTCTACATGGGGGGGTTTTGGCCAAAGATTTTTTTGGAAAGATTCCAGTTTAATGTTGAAGCTGTCCCCGATAGATACTATTTGGAAAAAATCAAGCAAAAGACCACGGAGGACTATCGTGAATATGCATGTCGCTGGAGGAAAGAAGATGCAATGGTACAACCTGTGATGACTGAAAGCGAAATAACCTCTGCTTTTATTCGAGCTCAAGAGCCCGAGTATTATGAAAGGATGTTGCCAATGATGGGACAGAAGTTTTCGGAGCTGATCAGAATGGGAGAAGCCATAGAGGATGGTCTCAAATCTGGAAAGGTTACAAGTCTCACTGCTTTGCAGGCCGCCAACAAATCCTCGACATCCATGGCCACAGGATTTTTTAGGAAAAAGAAAGAGGATGTCTCTGTTGTATCTTTTAGCCCAAGGCCAAGGCCACAAAGGTATTTTGGGTATGGTTCTGCCATTGGAAACTCCAACCGATTCTCCACTACAAATAATTACCAACCACCTCCACAAGATCCACTTCCAATCTACTATGCACAACAGAACTACCAACCATCACCACCTATCTATCAAAATCAACCACCAACCTACCAAAATACACCACCAAATCACCAAACCAATGTACCAGCCTACCAAAGTCCTAGACAAAACAACCCAAATACCAATAATTTACCCTGCCCTAACCTCGAAAGAAAGCCTCCAAGAATTTTCACTCCTTTGGCAGAAACACGTACCCAACTCTTTGAGCGTTTGAGAGCAGCAGGATTGATCCAACCAGTAGACGCAAAGACAATTAATCCCACAACAAAGTTCTTTCGAGCGGATCAACGATGCGCCTACCATTCTGGAGGAGCAGGACATGATACAGAAGGGTGTATCAATTTAAAACATAAGATTCAAGATTTGATCGATAATAGAGTCATCACTCTTCAGGCCCCTGCCCCAAATGTAAATCTTAACCCATTACCGAATCATGGGGGAGCGACCATCAATATGATTGAAAGTGATGAAGATTGGCTCGCTAACGGGACTGTCGGTGAAGCAAATGTCAACTCACTCATACCAACAGTGGCCTCTTTGACCATAAAGGCCCGTCCAGAGTTTGTTGTAATAACTGCGCCTCATCAGGCATTCGCTTTGGCAAAGGAAAGAAACAACGAGCAGCCCAAAGAAAATTTTGTTGTCCAGGCGGCTACGGCTCAAGGGATGACACGTTCTGGAAGATGTTATGTTCCAGAAGAGTTAGCTCAAGAAACACGAAGGAAGGAGAACCAAAAGAGGCCGATCACAGAGGGTGAGGCTGAAGAGTTTTGGTGAAGAATGCAGCCTAAGGAGTATTCCATTGTCAAGCATTTGGAGAAAACTCCCGCTCAAATTTCTGTTTGGGCTCTATTGATGAGTTTCGAGTACCATCGGAAAGCATTGTTGAAGGTACTCAATGAAGCATATGTACCGACGGGAACAAGTGGTGAGAATCTGGCAACTATGGTTAGTCATGTCATTGGGAGTCACCAAATCTCTTTTCGAGAAGAGGAGTTACCAATCGAGGGAGTGATTTTACTATCTTTAGAAAAATCACTTTTTTTGAAATGTATCTAAGTATAAAACAATTTGAGAAAAATACTTAGAAAAGAGTCGCCACTTAATTTTTTAAAGAAATTAAGAATAACTTAATTTAAAAAAAGATTTTAATAGATTAAATCTTAATAAATTTAGAGAAAATTGGTAAGAGGTTCCTATTTACACTTCAAGAAGGTTTTTAAGGCATTTGAAGCGCCCGCTAACATGCCGTTATCATATGACTTAGGTTAATTATTTTTTTATTTTATTTTTACTATTCTTAGGAATATGATTTAATATAATATAACAATATTTGATGAACTTTAAGAAAATATTTAAACAAAGAATAATTTTTTTTTTTTTTTTTTTTTGAGAAAATGCCCTAATTAGAATTTTTTGAAATAGACTATAAGTGAATAGAATTTAACCAAATTAGATTATTTATTTTTAATCATTTTAAAAGATAATAATTCAAACCAAAATTCATTAATTTAAGCATGAAAAACCATTTTAAATTAATTTAAGAACAAATTTTTTGACTAAATGTATTTCATGAAAAGCATGAGAGTGATAAAAAAAATATATTGAAATAAACTAACATAAAGAAAATAGTTCGTCTTTTGGGGATTTTAATTAGGCTAGTCAAAGTTAAGGTTAAATAAATTTAAAAAAAAATAAAAAAATATCACAATTAAATAATTTATGAGCAAGAGATAAAAGAAGAGTTGGGCCTGCTGCAACCAATTTGGGCTTATTACTGCCCAGAAACATTGGGCCAAAGCTGCTGATTTTTTTATTTTTAAATCAATTTCCGTTTTTATATACACAAGATGTATATCTATGTATTCAACGCGTATATCTGCCTCGTTTCCTGTATCTTGGTCTGTATACCGAATGCATGCAGGCCACTTCAACCTCTAGCACCCGTATTTTGATTTTTTGGACACGTACATCAATATTTATCATGTATACCAGTGTATACTGCTGTATACAACATGTACGTTTTCGAACTTTCCGAGGCCTGTTTCAGCTTTCGGCATCGTCGTACATTGACGGGGATAACTCAAATATAGATGTTGTTGAATTTGATTCAACGAAATAATGCAAGGAAAACAGAGCCTTAGCAGACTCATCTCGAAATAGAGTTCATGCAAAGGGAAAAGACAACAAGGATTAGGAAAAGAGCTTATTCATTAAATAAACAGTTAAACAATAGGCATGACTAACTACACAATCAGTTTGACTAAAGAAACACATAAGATAGTTAAGGGGAATACGAATCATGCCCAACCAAACTTATCATAACTAATGAATTATAAAGCAACTGGCACTTAACAAATTGATAGATTACATGACAAAGAGCTACATTTAAGTCAATGGTAGGAGACCAATCTCTTAGGATGGCAACACTAGTTTACAACAAATCAAAACAAGCTAGGAACCCAAATTATTATGGTAAACAAAACACTTGTAAAACTCAAAAATTTAGGTAAAAAATAATTAAAAAAAATAATATAACATCATCAAACCAAGGAACTTGATTATCACAATAACACTATCATATTTTTTAACCATTTATGAAAAAACAAGAAAAGTAGGTAAGGATCTGGAAAAAATAAAATAAATCAAACAATTGGATTTTTTTTTTTAATTAATGCTAGAGATTGAAACATATAGAATACAAAATGGAATGAATATTACCTTTATCGGGGCAGCGTTCCGGGATGAACGAGCTTGGAGGAGCACCCACCTCCACACAAGAAATTTGACGAAAATTCAAGTTCCAAAATAACAAACCCAAAATTCTAGAATACTATTATTCTATAAAATCCAATCTAGACTATTTTTTCGTATATGACCTCAAAATCTAATTTTATTTTATTTTTTTCAAAAAAAAATAAATATCCGATCTCCTCTAACTTTATTTTTCTCACCACAATTTTCTCTGCCCTTAACACTAAAGAAGATGGAGGTTTATATAGAGGGATTCGGGGTCGATTTGGGAGTGATTTTTCAAATTTAAATCTTGAAGAGATAAGATTCAAAGTTATTCATGGTACCAAATTTTCAACGAAAAAGAAAGAAAGAGGGGAAGAGGACGCGATTTGCTGCGGGATTCTCGTGATTTGCAGGGATTTTCGCTGGGTTTTTTTTCTTCTGATTTTTCTGGGTTTCACACAAGGAAGAAGAAGAAAATTTGGGGGTGGGGTCGATTTTGTATTGTTGTGTATGTATGCTGTAAGTATTGTTTCTGCATAAGAGAGTTATAAGCTAGATTCTTGTTGGGCTTGGGAATATAATGTGCTGGTAAGTGGAGGAGAAAAATAGAATTGAGGAAGTTGGGTTGATGGGCTGATTGTGTAGTAAAGGGTTGGAGATATTGGGCTGGAATTGGAATGGGCTGCTGGCAATTCAGAGAAAGAGGCCCAAGACTTGGTCTTTTGAAGGGTTTAAGAAGTGACCCAAAATTGTTTATAAATTAATTAAGGAGTTTCTTAATCTTAACGAAATAAAATAATTAATTCTATTATAAGATAATTAACTCAAAATATAAACTATAAATTAGCTAAACTAATTAATCAAATATTAAGTTAAACTAAAATCTTTTGAGATAATTTTTTAAGCATTTATATAATAAATGTATGCAAAATTATATAGAATATAAAAAAAATATTTTTTAACATTTTAAAATTTATAATAATGACGAAATTACTTAAAATAACTCGAAAAATATTTAAAATTTTATAAAGTTAATTATTTCAAATCGTTTAAAATTTAAGAGGCTCGATGACTAATTTATATAGTGGAAGGCCAAAATTGAGTGTCAACATTTACTAAATGGTTCTTTAATCAACATTAAAATTTAAAAGGAAAATAAAGAAGAAAATAATAATATATATACAAAGACATTTCGTAATAAAAAGAAACATTTAAGTTGCATAGATAATACAATTGTGATATATGTCTCAGGAGAAAATTCAAAAATTGTAAACATATTCAAAAAAGAAATTACGCTTGAACATGAAGACAATTATAACTTTTGCACTTGCATAATGAATTTCTCCAATTGATAAGTGAGAAATTTCGTATCTATGTAAAAATAGATAATATGTAAGCTTATATAGTACTTTTATGTTACAGAGTTTAATATAGAATATCAAAACATGTATTCTTGAAACTAAGTATGTCACGACCCGAGAGCACCCCCTAGTCCTAACATGGTGTATTCGACCTCAAAGAGATCTGATGCAAGCCCTTAGCAATCATTACATAAAAGCATAGAAAAATAGGGAGAATTAAAAACTTTCTTTAAAGCATAACTCGAAAAGTATTTCTTCAAAGCGGAAGTCTTTCTAACATCATTGTCTCAAACCATCTATAAATGACATGAATAAAAGTCTTGGGACGCAGTCCACATAAAGTCTAAAACATAAAATTAAATGACATAAAAGTAAATGGATATTTTCCTCGATGCTATGAGGACTCACCAAAATCTTCGATCTTCTAAATCATTGAAACTCTAGCCTCCAATAGCAACTCAAAGCTTCAACCCTACATTTGGTTAGAATGTAGGCAATATGCGTTAGTACAAAAGTACTAAATAAGAGAGCTAGCATAACATCATAAGAGCATCTCAAATGGTTAGTCAACATAAGATATAAGCATAAGAGACAATAACATATCATAAGCATCATATAATACAAGTCAACCTAAGACATAGTAAATGAGCATAGGAGAAACATAACATACATGACAGGTATCTACTTATACCTAAAAGGTTACTGATACACTCAAATTACACTTCCTTACAGAAGTATAAGCGGTCGTATCAAGTAAAGAACCCAACAAGTAGGTTGGGGTCGATCCCACGAGGAAAATGGTTTAGACTTAACTTCAATATACAATTACGTCTATTTAGTCAAGTCCTTTCCGAAAACAGTTAATTAAAAAGGGGGTGTGTGTGTGAAACAAAAGTGTTTAATTAATTCTAAGTAAAACAAGAAGCAAGATTAAAAATTTGGTGTTTATCAAGTTGTGAGAGAAACTAGGGTGTAAGTGTTTCCCATAGGTTCATAACGCGGTAATCCTAGCTATAACAATTCTTTCCTAGTGTCTTGCATGCAAAGTGATAAGTTATGTATCTCTAAATCTTTGGTCCGTCATTTAGAGAATCTCACCCCGTATCTTGGTCCAGCTACGTGTGTCTAAGTTACTAACCCTTACCTTTACTTCATATTAAACATCATATTCGATGTATGACTTGGTTATTACTTCGCACCAATCGAAAATAGCCTATTAGATAGTGTCCAAATCTATGTTGATAATTCTTTTCCTATTAACTACCCCCTTGGTCCGGCAAGTAGACATAGGTCAAGTTCTAACGCGTGCACTCGTTAAAAAGATTTCTAAGCGAAAGAATTATATTTACATGCAAGAACCTATTCTAGAATTGTTATTTAGCTAGTTTTACTTTGTTAATCACCCATGGTTCCCACAACCCTAGTTGTGGATTTAGTTACCCATGCCTAGAAGAACACAATTCATAGCTAATAAACAATAATTCATGAACTTACGTTGACAAGTTTGAAGAAAATCCAGAAATAACACTTGAAACAACAAAATTCATTTGATAATCAATTCCGAAAACTTGAATAAATTGCCAAATTTCAAAGTCCAATCTCCAAGAACAAAAGGATGAAAATTCATAAAAAGTCCAACCCAAAACCGAGGTTTTTAACCCTATTTATTATAACAAAGTCCTAAATTAAAAGGAGTTCAAAATAATGAAAGTTTGTCCCAAAAAGCGGCTTGAATCGACGCCCTCACAGACGGTCCGTTAACTGCGTTCGTCGGTCCAGACTTAGCTTTTTCTTCAGCCTTCGCTTTTGCATCTCGGACCAACAGTACGGTCCGTGGATTCACTTACGGTCCGTCGATGCCTTTGTCGTTCCATACTTAGTTTTTCTTCAACATCGGGTACTGGGACTACTCTAATCTGATCGATGGTTTTCCAGGACTGTCCGTCGATGGAACGACGGACCGTCGATCCTTCCGTAACCCCACACTTAGGCAGAATTCCTCGAGTTGCTTCCAGATGTCTGAACCTTCAACCGACGGTCACCACCTACGGTCCGTCGATGGATCGACGGATCGTCGATGGCTTCGTGGGTCAGTTCTGCACTTATTCTTCACAGCCTTCTACATTTTTGTTCCGGACAACTTTACTGCAAAACATAGATAAAAACACATTAAAATTACTACAAATAGGAACTAGACACACACTAAACTTAAGAAAAAAGCATTGAAAGTACCATGAAATCACGGTACATCAGTTACACACCTCAACACTAAGCCTTTCATACTACAAGTGAACTACTTCACAAGCCACCTCCAAGTATACTTGTGCCATGCAAGGATAGCATCTCATACTACTACCCAAGCTAAGTACCTCTCTTTGGTCATTCTTGGTCACAGTACACCTTCATAGTCAAGACCTAGGTTTTCATGTCACCTTAACATAGTCTATATTCATGGTCTATCCTAAAACTTCTTTATGTCATAAGGGTACCATACTTCTAAGTAACGTCAAGACACACTTGTGCAATGCATGAAAGTCATCTCATACTACCCTTCACACTAAGCATAGCCTTGAAGTTATCCTAGTCATATCCATCCTACTTTGGCCTCATTGTGATGAAAGAATTCAAAATGATAATGAGCTGCAGATCAATAGAGAACGGAATAAAGAGAAATTGACATAGCTCCTAAGGATATAGTGGAGCACATCACTGAAACCATACAACCACCAAACACTAAAAAGGAGATATACAACCCATAGTGGCTACCGGAGAACTCAAAGTCCATGGGAGTACATCAGACTTAAAGGACAGAAGACGGATACATATTAGAACATGTGGACTAAAGGACTTCCTCTAAAAATATTTTTTATGTGAAGATTTGGAAGTACAAACTACCACCAGATGATGCACTAAAGAGGATGAGATATAACATAGTATCTACATGCTGATGTTGCTCAAATCACAAGGAGAAGACATTCCAGCATTTAGTCAACAAATAACAAATACCACATGATAGGATTAATCTGACCTGCTTGATGGAAAGGTGAACCTAAGTTGGAAGTGACTAAAGTTGACTAAAACTATTTCAACTACATTTGTAACATCCATATGAAAAAGAACAAAAATTCTACACTACTACCTAACTACACACTAGATTGTATAGCTTCTCAAATCTCAACCATCTTTCTTTATTCTGCACAAAGAAAGAGAAAAAGAGGCAAAAAGATCCGTTAGAAACAGTGGCACTAAGTCGATATACTCATAATTTCAATTTACTAGAAAGCATAAGGATTTACCTTCTGGATTGCACTAAAGAGCAACAACTTGAGTGTTCAGAGGTGAACTTATGTTTGGCTCTGATACAACATTACAAGAACAAGATTAGAAAATGGTTAAAATCAAATCGACAAATGCAACGATAACAAATTGCTTATAGTATTTACCTCCAAGCAAACTCTGAACTGAAATAAGTATAGTCCTCACATCATAAGCAGATGACAACTTATTATATAACTTGTCATGAGCACGTTTGTTGCACCTGTGAGTCAGGCTAAGTTGTGTTATTTTCTCTCTCAAGATATTTATAGAGCAGTATTGTCATGTGTGCGTGCAAAATTATTGGTGTAGTTGAGGGAAACTTATGAATGACAACCTAATCTTAATATGTAGCATGATCAAAAATACTGTAAATTATAAATAATAATAACATTAAAACATTATAATGCAATACAATATCAACAAAGAAGAAACTTACACATCAAACCATAAACATACAACAAAAAGAGACAATAGAATAAAGCATCGAATGTCTGTTTTCATCTTTTTCCTCTTGTTTTTAGTGTGAATAATGTCGGGGTAAATATCACCATTTATGTGAGAGGATTGATGGAGTAAAAGAATTATCATGAATATGACATGAACACATTGAGGAGTGTGGGTCGATGAAGAATCGATTATGAATTGAACTAAATTAATAAAAAAAGAAAACAAATTACTGTATGGGAAGTATTACAAACGAAAGGACTTAAAAACAGAAAAGCTTTATTTTGTCCATCCTTCTAATGTTGAGCAACTACTTAGGAAATATGTTTATTTGCCTAATAACAGATTCTCAAATCACTAATCTGCTAAACAACTATACTATAGAGGAGTTTTACCCCATATCAAGAAATCCAAAATTCAATCCATAAACAAATCTAGAAACCCAAAACTCAAAGTTTTCGATAGAAGATTTGAATGATCCAATCCACAAACATATCAAAAATTCATATCACGAAAATCAATTCACCCCCACTGCCACCCCCTAAATCAAATTACAAATACACCCAACAAGCATAAACATCAAAATTCAAAGATTCTAGTAAAAGAAAAGATACCATTTAAAAACATATTGAGTATCAATAGTTGAAGGCATAAGGAGCAGCAGTTGCAGGAGTATTGTTGTTGTTTCCATTGTTCATTGTTGCCATCAAGATTTTATTTTTGAAGTATATCCTTAAATCTTCTTGGGTTTTTACAATTTTGATGAAGAAAATGAAGAGGTTGTGACTACTGCTACTTGAATTACTATATATTGCGTTGGTACTTGAATTCTAACGTCTAGTTTCAAAACTTATTGATTCCTTTCTTAGGAATAAATTATTATTTTTTTAAGAAAAAAGATTGTTTAAATTTTTAATATATTGTGATATTGTGAATTGTAATGTTTATTTGGGAAGAGGCATGAATGAATACCCCTATAGTGTATTTTTCCTAACTAAAATGCATAAACATAAAGGGTGTTATAAACATATTTGTTAAAAGTGAATGTCCAATTATGTGGAGTCTTTTTAGGATATGGTTAGAAATCCTACTTGGGGACAAAGTTAAGTTTTCCCTATAAATAAAGGGTTTTCCTTCATTGTAAATAAGATTTATGAATCCTGAATATAATTAAAGTTGAATAAGAAGTATTTTCTCTTCTCCCTACTTTATTCTTCTTCTAAATTTATATAGTTTCATTCACGTTATCAGCACGATTGTCTATTCTTAAAGAATTATGATAGAAAACGAAAAAAGTGCAAAAACAAATCTTGCATAAGTTATGCGATAAAGTTCTCATATATTTAGGTATAATTTATCTTTACTTTGGAGTAAATATTTAAAGAGACTTGCGACTTCTTATACGTTTAATTTTAACCGATCGGAAAGAGAATTCCCTAATTTATTTTAATAATTTAATAAACACAATTTAGGGAAAGGTATGTTTTTAATCTTTATATGAGGTATGTGATCTATTAAGCTATATTTATTAACTATTAATGTTGATTATAATAAATTAATAATCTCAATCTTGTGTGTAATTATAATATACGATCATATTAATGATCATCAAAAGTGATAAAATTACAATTATTTGAAGGCTTGAGGTTGAGCCTCATTGTGGGTAAGACGATAGATTTAAGTTTTATCGCACCAAAAGAATAAGACGATGGATTTACGTTCAATTGCACCAAGAGGGTAAGACATTGGGTTAAAGTCTTGGTGCACCATGATGAGAAGATATTGGGTTCAAATTCCATCGATTTATGGCCTAAGATATTTATATATGGATAAGACATTGAATTTGAGACTTAATGCACCATATTGATGATATAATAATGACTAAAGAAAAACTAATGTATTTTTTATGAGATTTACTGAATTTGCTTCATTACTTAAAGTGAATGTGGTAGTAGTGCATAATATGTCTAAAAGAAGACAAGTGATTGAATAATGCACATAAATATGGAATAAGGTACTAAAGCTATCATAATTTGATATACTCACATGTTTGTGTTCTATTCAAGAAGAATGAAACTTTTTCTAAATTCTAAAAATATAGATCCATTCTCTAAAGGGAATGAGGTGTAAGCCATTATGCTAGGCGTGGAAAATACTGCGACTTTTCGTCAATGATGTGGTATCACCAAGAATATCTATAAGAAGACATGTTTTTTTATATAGAACAGATTCATGTATTATCTTCAGGCTTGTATTGGGCAAAAAATAGTGTAATTGAGGCACATTCTATGGTAAATAAGAAGTTTACTAATTCCAATATTTTCTTAATATGGCATGATTGTCTAGGACATCATTAGTCTATAATGTTTAGACAAATTATGGAAAATTAAAATGGACATCCATTGAAGAACCTAATAGTTCTTTTAAATGGTGAATTTTCTTGTAATGCTTGTTAGCAAGGTAAGTTAATTGTGAGACCATCATAAACGAAAATTGAGATTGAATCCTTGCGTTCTAGGAACGTATACAAATATTTATGGACCTATTCACCCACCTAGTGGATTGTTTAGATATTTAATGGTCCTAATATATGTTTCTTCTAGATGGTCTCACGTGTGCATATTGTTATCTCGCAACTTGATGTTTGCAAAATTATTGACATAAATAATTTGATTACAAACACAATTTTCTGATAATGAGATTAGTCTATTCAGTGTTGGGATCACGACTCACTTCTAGAAGAGGTAGAGCAATTGAGAAAAAAAATCTGAAATTTACTCTCTGAGTATTAAAGTTTAAATTTTCTCATATAATTGTAATAAATTGGGAATTTACTAAAGCAAAAAGGCACATGACATAGTAAACTTAGAGTTTATGAATTGGGAATTTACTAAAGCAAAAAGGCACATGACATAGTAAACTTAGAGTTTATGAGCTAATAATTTATAAGTTGACATGAATAATTTGGTCATCCCAAAGATGTGCATACTGAGTAATGGACATACATTGAAAAAAAAAAGATTCTTCAAAATTTCTATTGTTGATTATTCTCATGACAAGTGTTATGCTGTAATTTTACTATCTTTAGAAAATCACTTTTTGAAATGTTCTAAGTATAAAACAATTTAAGAAAAATACTTAGAAAAGAGTCGCCACTTAATTCTTTAAAGAAATTAAGAACTTAATTTAAAAAGATTTTAACAGATTAAATCTTAATAATTTTAGAGAAAATGGGTAAGAGGTTCTTATTTACGCTTTAAGAAGGTTTTTAAGGCATTTGAAGTGTCCGCTAACATGCGGTTATCCAACGACTTAGGTTAATTATTTTATTTTTTATTTATCTTAGAAACATGATTTAATATAATAATTAACAATATTCGATCAACTTTTCAAAAAATTATTTAAACAAAAAATAATTTTTATTTTTATAAGTGAATAGAATTTAACCAAATTAGATTATTATTATTTTAAATTATTTTAAAAGATAATAACTCAAACAAAATTGATCAATTTGAGTATGAAAACTCATTTAAAATTAGCAGAAGAATAAAAGCTTCGTCTAACTTAAAAACAATTGTTTTTTAATGGTAAAATATGGTGAAAAGCTTTAAAGAATATATATCTTAAGAACATAGATTTGACTTAACTAAATATGTTAATTTTAATCATATACTTGACATAAAAATAGATAATTGCAAAAGATGTTTAGATAGTAAACCAACATAAAGAAAATAACTCATCTTTTGGGGATTTAAGTAAGTTAATTATCAATTCTGAAGTTACAGTTAGATGAAAATAGTCAACATAATAAAAACAATTAGGAGAGTAAAAAGATAATGAAATTGGGCCCCTTCTTGGGCCAATTTCGCTGCAGATTTTTTTTTTTAACCCAATCTCATTTTTGTATACATTAACTGTATATAAGTATATATAAGCGCGTATACCAGATCTTTGCGTGTATCTCCTGCTTCCAAACACCTGTATTTTACCTTATCTCTATAATTTCACATTTTTGGTCACATATTTGCTGTCATGAACCTGTATATCCGTGTATAAGCGTTATATACATCATGTATACAACCCATTTCTAGGGTTTTTGAACATTTCCAGCAGCATGTTGGGTCTCGGTAACCTATAACAGCTTCCAAAATACATAGGGGATGACTCG
Source organism: Solanum lycopersicoides (assembly GCA_022817965.1). Classification (NCBI taxonomy): domain Eukaryota; kingdom Viridiplantae; phylum Streptophyta; class Magnoliopsida; order Solanales; family Solanaceae; genus Solanum; species Solanum lycopersicoides. Next base: position 11,528,524 of record CM040622.1, on the reverse strand, counting down.
AGAAAGGGAGAAGACAAAGATCGGGCCTTTATGGCTCAACTCGAAAAATGCAAGGTAGATGAATCCATCATTGGCTCGAAAGAGGTTCATGCAAGAAATGAAAGAAAGAACAAAATTAGTATTTGAAATAACGAAAACAAATGAGACATGATTTAATCGAAATGAAAATAACTTAAGTATCTCAAAAACTCCAAAGGTCACCAAAGCAATTGTTCTAAATGATAGACGACTTTAAGAAAGACAAAATGAACTAACTAACTAACTAACTAACTAACTAACTAACTATATATATATATATATATATATATATACATAGTTTAACAATGACAAGCAAGCTAAACAAGGAGAAAATGAAACAAAAGCTAAGAGAACAGAGAAAACTTAACACTAAACTATGAAAGCTCCAGACATAGAGACATACATATATATATGACCATGAAAGTTGTAAAGAAATAAACATGGACATTATAGAGGTAAATTATCTCATTTTGAACAAGTAATTAACATTCAGTGACAATTTGAAGTGTAAAAGACTTGTTAATGAAGCAGTCTGCTGTACATCAACAATAATTAAAGCAAATTACAGTGAAGATATTATAAACTAGAAGAAAACATAGTAGGCTGATTCTTTTTGTTATGTTATTTTATTTACATTTTTATTTTATTTTTAAAATAAAAAACAACCCATGAACATGACAAATTCGAGCTAATGGAAGCTCAGATGAGATCAAAAGAATGCATGAAAAGATTAGGCTAAGAACGCGTTGTTTAGTGCAAGCCAACATGAAATTATATTCACATCAAACCACATATTTGAAAGAGGTATATCGGCATATAAAACGGCTATCTAGAAGAAGAACAACTGCAATGTTTTAATAAAATTTCCAGATTATAACCAATGGTTATTTAAAATAGTTTCGATAAATGAAGAAATAGATACTTATTACGATGAGCTATTGACATAATATCATGGATAACACTTCAACCTACGATTATACTTCAAATATTGATGTGCTGCTGATGAACAAGGTAATGATATGAAGTGAGCAGGGAGGAAGATAGTGAGTGATACACTACATAAACAGGTAGAATCTGAAAGAGCCTAAAACAAATAACATTTAGTAAATAGATTCAAATAAACATATTGAAATTTAATAAAGTTGCAATCATATATATATATACAGAATGCAGCAAACAATATATAATCCTAAAACAAGTCTAAGTCTTCCAGTTAAGTAACCATTATTTAAATCCAAAACGAGATTTAGGAAGGGTTTTACAGAGATGATGAATCACAAAGAAGGCATCCTTTCTTGTCACAGAGAAATAAAACAATCACGACTACAACATCCCTATAGTCCGTAACAAGAAGGGATAATATAAACACATTTTGAGGCATATGATAGTATAAGAACGCTGAAACTTAAGAAATTTGGCCAAAATAAACAAGCGCCAATTCGACATAACACAAAATAATCAAAATAAGAATCATTTTCTTCCTAACCAACAATGGACTCCAAATAGTATAGAAAAGATACCTTTTATACTCTCATACAGTTAATCAAAATAACAAACAACCTATGGGCAATTTGAAGGTAACAACAAACTACCAGTAGGTATTTTGTAAACTCAAAACTACGAGAGGTAAGTGATTTCCGAATAAAAGAGGACCTAAATGAAGACGTAAACTTGATAACAAAGTCATTCTGGACAGCAATGTGAAGAAAGAAAGGAAGATACATTTAGACCAACTTGTGTACGGATAACAAGATCCAATTTTTGACAGATTTACGAACGAAGACGATAAGGGTGTACAAGTGAAAAACTAATTAGCATAATAGAACATTTTAACAAGGAAAGTTTAGTACGCAAAGTTTCAGCAGCTCAGAAATGATCACTTTATTGATTCGAGTTAACTCGAATTACCCGATAACAAAGGATATATAACCAACATTATTAAGTGAAAGATTTAGAGGTGTAGCAACCAGCAGGTGAATTATGACACTTAGTCTTGAAGTTAACTCACATGATTTATGCTAGTTAAAATAACAGAAAGAAGAAAACAGTCAGATTATGAAAACCAAGATCGCCTATAGAGGTGATTTAGAACATCATCGCTAAACCAAATTTTCACAGCCAACCAAATGAGATTAATAGAAGATTTTTTTTTTTAGGAAGAAACCAATTCAACATCATACAGAAACACTGAGATTTCGAGCAGAACAAAGTCATACAACAACATTGGAATAACAAAACGAGCTATACAACTGATACTCAGTCAATAATAGGTTAGAACGTTCTAACATTAATCTTAATGCTTGGACACATCAAATGGTCGAGAAGCATATACTCAACACATCAAGAAACAGAAAAATGAAATTTTACCTTCCATGGGGCAGAGAACTGGGAACGACGGGCTTTGATTAGCGATTCTCACCACGAATTTTGAATACGAACAAACCAAGAATATCTAAGCGGCGATCTTTTTGGAATTCAGACTCAGAAAACTAGATATAAAATTTTAAAAGCGTAGAAGTGGATATTGCTCTCATGAACTCAAACTCCAGAACCTCTAAGCTCTCTCTTCACACTTGAGTGTAAATGAATATTTATAGAAAACCTTGGGGAAGCTTTAGGGGGGAAATCCGTTGAAACTCCAATTTGAAATTCAAATTGAACAAGGTTTGATAATCCCTGAAAAGAGGGAAGAGGGACGATTGGACATGAGGATGACAAGCGTATGGGCGGGTACTATTGTGCCGAGATTTGCCGCTGGATTTCTGGATTTGCTGGATTGACGCGACTGGACGCTGCTGCCGGATTTCTAGGCTTTTTCCGTGTCTGGAGAAGAAGAAACGCGTGAAGGAGACGAGGTGGGGGTCGAGTACTGTTGTACGTATGCTGCTGAATGGGCTGGATAATTGAATGGGTTTGGGTCTTGAAATTGATGGAAAAGAGGCCCAAAGTTGGCCTGAATATTTGAAGTAATTGGTAAGGAAATTAATAGAAAAGGCCAAAGGATTGCAAACTTAGCCTGATTAAATTGAGAAGTTAGTTAAATTTAATTTAATTTAGAGAGTTTGACTAAAATTTAAACAAGACGAATTAATATTAATTAATTAACGATATTCTTAATCTTAACAAAATAAAATAAAACTTAATTGATTATAAATTAATAACAAAAAAAAATAAAAATATAAACTATAACTTAAATTAAAGTGAATTGATAAAGCATCTAACTAAAATGTAAAATCTTTTGTGATGATTTTCAAATATTTATAAAATAACATATAGTAAAAATATACATGTTTATTATTTAAATTTATATAAAATGACAAAGTTCCTTTAAAAATAACTTGTAAGTACTTTGAATTTCATGAAAACTCATTAATTTAAAATCATAACCTACTTAATAAAATATGAAATCTTTTGAGATGATTTTTGAATATTCATAAAATATACTAATTATATAATTATATAGAACATATAAATTATTTGAAATTATGAAAAAAAGCGATGAAACTATTTAAAATAACTTGCAAACTATATTTATTATTTTATTTTTATTTTAAAATTCTTATAAAACTAATTTTAAATCGTTTAAAATTTAAGAAGCTCGATGATTAATTTATATATTGGAGGGCCAAAATTGAGTGTCAACAACAAGTTGATTGGATCAACTAATGTTGAGACTAAATCCCTAAATTCTGCAAAGTATTAAAGGTGAATATGATTCCGTACACCTACCATGTGATATGATAAATAGATGCATCTATAGTATAATCACATGTGCGTTTGTCAACTTGCAGTTTGACATTCACAAAATTATTTGTGCAAGATAATTCATCTTGATAATATTGTTAAGTATCAAGCTGATGTGACATTAAATGTCTCAGATGGTGAAATCATTGCTTATGAAAATAAAGTTTCATGTGTTGATCTTATTATGATACCACATACAAAAGTAATTGTCAGATCAATAAATTATGATAAGATTTTCTTTCAATTGATTTATGATCACGACCAAATATTTTTCATCTGATTATTTTGATATGTGATATATAATCTATGAATATGCAATGATGCACAAAAATAAATTCTCCGACATTAGGGGGAGATCAGAAGCAACATAAGAGTTGTAAATACTCTTATTAAATGTCCATTAAGGATAGAGTTTACGAGATGCATGAAGCATGATAGACTGATTGAATCTAAGTAAAATAATCCTTGAAAAAAGAGGAGGATCAGAGAATCAAAATGATCATAATACGGAAACAATGTACTCTTAAAGAGCCTGCGACATAACACTTTATGAAACCTCATGAGAGGGTTAGCTACCTAAAAATAATGAAGTAATGGAATCTCAATAAGTTTTGTCATATTGTGAATCGATACAAAATGGTATATCGTTGATGATATATTTTATACAATAGCGCGCAAAATAGTAAAAGATTATGATGATATAAATTTTACGACTATAAAGCATGTTGGTGTAGAAATAACTATCAAATGAAAAGTGGAATGATGCATCTTCGTAGGTGTAGAGCTTATTTGACTTGCAATATAGGCACTAGAAGATGTCATACATTTATTATTGAATGTTGTCACTTGACAAAATTGATGAAAATATCTGTTGGGTTCAAAATCTAAAGCATATACAAGGTTTTAGAAAACTTATTTATCACCATCATAAGGATTAAATAGATTCAAAATGTATAGAACATATACAAATATTGTTATGCAAGTTGATGACTAGAATTGAAACTCTTGAAGAGTTTTCAAAAGGCAATAGATTATTTGCTTAAAGAAGTTGAAGTAAGGAACTTGCAGAATTTTTTTATCCTGAAGGAAAGATTCATAAAAGGAGATAGAAGGAAACATATTTCGTCAAAGTTTTTCTACACTCATGAGCTCCCAATAATGGTGATATCAACATGCAACATGGTTGTTCAAGTAATATTGTAATTGATTTATTCACCAAGTCGCTACCAACTACAACTTTCAAGAAGATGGTGCACAAGTTTGGAAAACGAAAATCCAAGTGTGTGGATATATGTTCTCATTAGGGGGAGTTAATACGTGATGTACTCTTTTTCTCTCACAAGGTTTTGTCCCATTGTGTTTTCCTTGTAAGGTTTTTAATGAGGCATCCATAATGCGTATTATTAGATATGTGTACTCTTCTTCCTTCACTAGATTTTTTTTTCACTGATTTTATCTAATAAGGTTTTAACGAGGCACATAATCTGCCGACATTCAAGGGGGTGTTATAAACATATTTGTATTATAGTGAATGTTTAATTATGTGGAGTCCTTTTAGGATATGGTTAGGAATCCTACTTGGGGACAAAGTTAGGTTTCCTCATAAATAAAGGGGCTTTTCTTCATTGTAAATAAGATCAATGAATCCTGAATATACTTCAAGATGAATACAAAGTTTTTTCTCTTCTCCCTACTTTATTCTTCTTCTAAATTTTTATAGTTTCATAACAAAGGGTTATTTATTTTCGTATTTAATCAAAATGGACTAATCATTGAATTTTGAGCGACTTGTCTTAATTTATGACGGATGGCCAAATGACAGCTCATCCATTTAAATTATTTTCTAAAATCGTTAGTCTTTGAGCGGCGCTTTTTAAAATTTATTTCATTTATTAAGTGTGTTTTATTTTTGGAAAAATAACTAAATTACACAACTTTACTTTACTTATTCCCAATATTTCCCTACTCTTTTATTAAAATTCAAATATCCATTTTTTACACCCAATGATACTTAACTGACTTTTTACGTTGAAACTCAAAACTAGAACTTTCCCATCCCAAAATTTCGCCCAAATTTTTCTCCCCTAAAATTTTCGGTTAAAAATTTAAAGTAAATTTGAAATTCAAATTTTTTTTATCCCTATTCATCCGGATTATAGTTCAGAATTGATTTATCATCTTCTCCAGTATGTTTTCTTCCTCTTTTTTTTCTTTAATGTTCTTCCTTTTCTAAAAAAATCGATAGTTTTTTTTCCAGAATCAAAAGCTTTGAATTTGAGTTCTAAATCGTCGCATGACCCTATAGTCATGACAATTCCAAGTTCTAGCAAGAGAACTTTTGCAAAGAACAAACATACATCAACTTCGAAAGACCCAAAAACACCAAAGAAAAGGGGTAGAAAGGCGACACCTCCGATTATTCGATCAACACTACCTACGGTATGCACATTTGTATCCCTATCCATCCGCATTTTCGTATCTTTTTCATTAGTTTGATGATTGCTTTTTTCATTTAAGTGTCGCTTATTTCAAATTTTCATTGCACTAATGAAACACGGAAAATTTTTGATACTTTTATGTCTTACACATAAATATTAATGTTTCGTAGTTAATATTTTAAGTATCGGTTTGATCTATTTATTTTTTTGTCTATTTATATAACGACTAATTAAATATTTAGGTATTTGTGTATCTTTTATGTGTTGCACACGAACATTAACGTATCTAATATATGTGTTTAAGTTTGATGTTTTGTTGTTATTTAGTATAACATTGCATGAACATTAATGTATCTAATATTATTGTTTAAGTATCATATTGGCATGTAGGTGTTATTTAGTATCAATTTTCATGAACGTTAATGTATCTAAAAGTGAACAGAACTCACACAAGGAATATTGATTTTTGTGATACTTTTTTAAGTATCCGTTTGATCTGTTTATATAACGACTAATCAAATTTGTGTATTTGTGTACGTTTTATATGTTGCACATGAAAATTAATGTATTTAATATAGTAATATGTTTAAGTTTAATGTTTGGTTGTTATTTAGTGCGTGCGTGCGTGTGTGCGTGCGTGCGTGTGTGCGTGCGTGCGTGTGTGTGTGTAATATTTTTGTTTAAGAAATTTCTCAAAACACATGCGAATAAATAAGTTTTTATCATTAAAGTATCTTTATAAATTCATTTTTTTATTAAAGCACTTATTTTGACTTTAATAATTCTTATAGGAAACCTACGGAGGATATATATAGAGGGAAATCTGCTAAATTTGATTTTGACAATATGAATTTTGTTGTCGCATTTTCTGTTGACAAGAATTGATTTTATACCATGCCACATCCAATGAAATGTTGGACATATCAGGTACATTATGCATTTAAATTATGTATATGATACAAGGTAAAATTTGTCATATAATATAGACATGAACTTACAAATTGATTTTTACTTTTCTTCAATCTATTGCTTTCTTTCAAAGTGTGCAGATTATGTATTATGTTGTTTTTTTATCTATTTAACAGTACATAGATGTAATTTTTTTACTATCTACGCAAGAAGTCAAAATCAAGAGGCTTGGATCAATACAGATACACTATGGTCAATTGCTTGTCTAAGTCATATATCAACATTGTATACAATAGGTATTATTGTGCTCTCACAGATGAAACTCTGACTACACAACAACATATTGACCGTGGTGTTGCTATATCTGGTTATGAAAGGTCTATAAAAGACATTATAAATGGATTTTTAAAACCTGTTGCTTTACCTTGGCATCTAGTTGATGAGGTTTATATTCCTGTTAATTGTTGCAAAGATTTCCATTGGGTGTTCGCTGTGGTTGTTTTAAAGGAAAGGTTGATACGAGTGTATGACTCATCTATGGGGTCAAAAAAAAGAGCGCATTCCGAAGAGATAAATTAGTTGTCTGTAATGCTTCCAAACTATCTACATGATAGTGGTTTCTTTGATAAAACAGAGAGAATTAATTGGTGATTATTGGAGGCGTACAAAGACAAGAAAACGGGTGAACTATTGGGTCCACAACATTCCTTTGCAGTGAAATATGCTCAAGATATTATACAACAATAAAGCGATAACATGTTAGTATTGTAAATAATTTATTTACTTACACATTCAATTCTTTTTTTAATGTATCTTCATTTGTTTGCAGTGATTGTGGAATGTATGTAGCTGCTTATGCAGAATACTTGAGCGACGAAATCGACATTCCATTTGTTCATTTTGCAGAGTGACTATCTTCGCAACAGAATTGGAACATTGTTATGAAAGTATGATATGGACAAAGTCAAGGCTGGATATGTTAGCGATACCGACGATCCTACAAGGCCAAAGATTGGCTACACTACACAGGCAGAAGGTGGATTGGTTAATTTAGAATAGTTAGGTTTCTATTATGTTGAAGTTAAGTTAATTAGTATTTTGTTTTATAACTTATCCTTCCAGCACAATCTTAATAAGTAGTTATTAATTTGAAGAATTTTTTTTGTCAAAAAATGTATTTTAATTTCAATTTTTGTCTCCAACTATATACTTTAATTAACAGTAACTCGCTATAAATTATTTTTATAAAAGTAATATATACACAATTATTGTTGATACACTATAAACTTTATTAACAGTATACATGATACTATATTTACACAATTATTACACAAACTGATACAAAATAATTTACTTAAAATGTTTAGTCTTTCAATAAATCACAACGGCTGATACTATATTATCATCATATACACAATATACATAGAGTTATTAAGTACATGATACACATTTTATTATCAAAAATAAATTTGTGTATCGTTAACAATTGATATAAAATAATTTAATTAATATATTTAGTATCGTTCAAGAGGTTGAATCATATAAAACTCTATATATATTTAATATCGGTTACAATTTTGTATTTGATAACAAAATTTGTTATCAGATCCATTATATTTTTACCGTTTTATGTAAATGAGACTATACAAATTATCAATATCATTACATTTGATATAATACAATCAAAATCGATATATTTAGTATCACTAAACATTTTGTATCTTGTAACATTCATATGAAGTTATAATCACATCAAATAAAAAAGTTTAAATCTTATTAGCAAATTAAAAATATCCAGAAACATTATTACACATGAAGCATAAAACAACAACAACAAAATAATCATCAAGAATCTTTTGGAAAGAAGGTACATGTTCTTATATTGTGACCTTCTTGTCCACAACGTCCACAACAATTAGTTTTTGTTGTTAGCTTTTCATCTGGATTTTTCTTTCTCTTTTTTCTTGGTCTACCAGGCATCTTTTTGTGTCTAGGTGGCAAGACCACTTCTTCCAAAACACATACCAGAGTTTTCCAATCACTTTTATCTAGCAATGGTTTCATTAGAACTGCATAAGTATTTGTTAATGCATCGTGTTTATGATAATTAGAGCAGTAGAGGTGTACATCTGTTATATTTTTCTTCTTCAAAACGGCTATTGCATGCGGACAAGGTATCTCGTCATATTGAAATCTACCACATGAACAAGTTTTTCTCTCAAGACAAACAATGTATCTTATCCCACCTTCATACACTGAAAAATAAACTCAGAAGATACAACAACCTGTAATTATTTACAAATTAGAGACATTTAATACGTTTTTTTTTCATTTTGGTTAAACAATAATATAATAACGATAATACAAATATATACCTTTATTTTTGAACTTTTTGACTCTTTTAAAACCAATATTTCTTCAAATCTCCTCCCCAATGTGTCCTTTGTATAAGAAGATATTTCTCTAATTTTGAAAATTCAAGAACCAAATCGAATTCTAGCTTCTTCCAAAAAGTCTATAATAGGTAGTTGTCGTGCATCAACAAGGAAACCATTGATACATTCAGCTATATTGGAAGTCGTCATTCTTCCCTGGTTCACTGTTGCATGAGACCTAGACCACCTTTTATACCCAGCATCTTGAAGATACTTTTTTACTCTTCAATCTATTTTATCCAATTTAGCCATCAATTTTTTAAAATCCTCTTTTCTATAAGCCTTTGTCATTGAGTAAAACAGATCACTTAGAATGGTCCTGCTTCTTCCAAAGTTTGAACAAACATATTTCCAGAGGTGTCATATGCATGCAAAATGAGTAACAGTTGGATAAACAATACTTACACCTTTCTTTATGCTTTCGTTTCTGTCAGATACAACACACATTTTTTCACTCTCACCAAATGCATTCTTAAACTGTCGAAAGAACCATGTCCATGAACAATCATTTTCCGTGTCAACAATTCCGTACGCCAAAGGTGTTGAGGAAGAAGGAAACTGACGATTGAAATATGTCAAAGGAACAGGTCCAACGCTGTTGACTGACTTGTCTACAGCAAGTGTTGATGAAGAAGGAAGCTGAGGATTGGAATATGTCGAAAGGAATAGGTCCAACGAAGCTGACTGGCGAGTTACAACATTGCTGAAGAATTAGAGTCATGCTAGGATATATGTCCATGAACAATCATTTTCCGTGTCAACAATTTCGTACGCAAAAGGTGTTGAAGAAGAAGGAAACTGACGATTGGAAAATATCAAAGGAACAGGTCCAACGCAGTTGACTGACTTGTCTACAGCAAGTGTTGACGAACAAGGAAGCTGAGGATTGGAACATGTCGAAAGGAACAGGTCCAACGACGCTGACTGGCGAGTTACAACACTGCTGAAGAATTAGAGTCATGCTAGGATTAGACTAACTATACTTAGAGTCCTACTACAATACCTATTACTACTATAATAATAATAATGCAACTATAAATAATCTAATCCTAGTTGTATTATAATTCTAATAATAAAAATCATTCTAGACGAAATATAATCCTAATTAACATAGGTAGTCTAGTCATAGCATGAGTCTAATTTTTCAGCAGTGTTGTAACTCGCCAGTCAGCTTCGTTGGACCTGTTCCTTTTGACATGTTCTAATCCTCAGCTTCCTTTTTCATCAACACTTGTTGTAGACAAGTCAATCAACTGCGTTGGACCTGTTCCTTTGACATGTTCCAATCGTCAGTTTCCTTCTTTTTCAACAAAAGGCAATATGCAACGTTAACATAGAAACACAAAATAATATAGAATAAATAACGTCTTACTATTAAGTTAATAAATAAATAAATTTATAAACAACATGTCATACCTGGTCCATTGAGTGTACTAGCAGATACAAATGTCCCTCGATAAGCTCCACTAAGATGTGAAGCATCAACAACAACAACTGGCCTACAGAACTCAAATCCTCTCATTATTTACCGTAATGATATAAAAAATACATAAATTTGTTGTATTCAGACTTGTGCATCCTTATATATGAATTTGGATACACTGATTCCAACATATATATGTATCTTGGCATGTTTCTATAACCATCTGCAGGTTTACCCCTTATAATTTCCAATGCACGCTCTTTAGCCCGCCATGCTTGCTGATAAGAAATCTCAACGCTATACATTTCCCTAATATCATCAATTATATCGTTCGGAGTATGTTTCCTTTTATGATTCCCCAATTGTGGAGCTGACACACCACTAACAAACCCAATAGTATCTTCTACCTTACTTAATACCCTATTCCTCAATGGACATGCATGTTCACTATTAAAGTATCTCACTATGAATGTCTCTGAATTCTTTCTAACAAAGGCCTTCAATTTCCAACAACAATCATCAAAATAACAACTAATATGTAGCTGCAATTACATAACATATATTTGTTATTTGATCAGATTGATTGTACTAATACATAAATAAAAATAAAAGTACAATACAATACATCATTTCAATTACAAGACAAAAATGATACTTTCATAATTAAATGTATCACATTATGATACTTTATTCTGTAAAGTAATTACAAATTTAATCTTAAACATTTTTCATATACCTTTATTAATTTATACATTCATAACCAGAAAAACATCAAAAAGGAACAATATACATTATACATACGACTACACGTAACAGATAATATTAATGTATCATGGTAAATATATTACAAACAAAATATATATTATTAGGAACATTATAATATATGTAACAACCCTAAAAAGGAATAGGATCAAGACTTAGGGTGTCAAGAATGCTTGCGATTAAACCAAGGTTCATACGGACTGATACGCGTAGAACCAGACCTTAGAACCCTTACTACGACCAAGTCAACTAACTTGGAAAGTTAGTTGAGCTTGGAAAGGTTGGGACCAACCATGTAAGGCGCTCGAAAACTAAGATTTAATCGAAGGAGTCTTTACCGGACTTAAAAGAAGAAATCTTAAGTTTTGAAGGTCTAGGGGTAAAATGGTCTTTTACCAAGCTAAGGGTGATATCGTAATTACCCTAAATATATAATTAATTAATTATTTAATAATACGGAGGGGCAATTTTGGGAGAAAGAGAGCCAAAATTTAACTCTTGGAGTAGAGTCTTGCTCCACCCGGGTTCGAACCTAGGTGGAAGCAATGATTTAAATTACTTTTATTTAAGGTTGATAAATTAATTTAATTAATTAATAATTATTAAGCTGATTTAATAAAAAGGAAAATCAGATTTTTATTAAGTTAATTAAAATCCTATTTTTGACTAAGTCTTTAATATAGTCTCCTAATCCTAAAACAACACCCTCCCCCACGTTTCTCAACTCTCTCTCTCTCACATTCTCAATCTCTCTCACGTTGTTCTGCAAAACACATAAAAAAAAAAACAGAAAAAAATTCATCAAAAGTTCCTCACACTTGAAGAACTCACAAGAATTTTTAAGTAAAAGACAAAGTAATCAAAACATCAAGGCGAAGAGAGGTTCATCGAGTAGGGTGTACGTTGAAGTGAATTGGGCGTGGTTTGGAGGAGTTTCCGGGCAGCAGCCCCACGCTTGAATAACATCTAAAGGTATCGGTTTCTCTCATAGAATTCTTTCTCCAAGATTACTTTCTTTCAAACGTTTCTTAAACTCTTGAAACTAAGGTTGTTCCCCTTCGTATGTCCTTGTCCTTAGCTCACAAACGAATTTGTAGGATGGGTATGTTGTGCTGCTAGATTTTTGCATGAATGATGTTTTTAAATTAAATACGAATGTGTTTATGTGCGGAAAATCACGATAATGATCATCAAAATATGACCGGAAAAGTTGATGTATAGGCGTGTATAGGGCAGTGTTTTAGTCACTGTTTTGGGGTGTATAAGTTGTGTATTTTGTTGTGTATTTTACGTGTATAATGGATGTACAATGTGATGTTCATTATAATGAAGTATAGTGAATTGAATAACCGTCTTATAGATATCTAAACGTATGAAACAAATGCACCTAAAAATGATTGGAGAAGGACTAAAATTTCCAGATTTTTGTACACTTCAAAAGTGTCAAATTCTGGGTTTTTAAAATAAAATAAACTAAGTGAGGTCAATGGGAATCGAACCCAAGACCTCACCTGTGAAAGAAGCTAAAAAAATTTAAACAAAAACGTAAGGGGCTTAGGGGAATCGAACCCCTTAGCTACTGCTGTCGCGAGAAAGAGAAAAGGAAAGAAAAAAAAATAAGAGGGGGCTGGGGGAATCGAACTCGCGACCAGCCCTGCCCTCGCGGAAAAAAAATAGAAAAAAAAAGAGGGGCTGGGGGAATCGAACTCGCGACCATCCCTGCCCTCGCGAAAAGGAAAGAAAAATAAAAGAGGGCTGGGGGTTCGAACTCGCGACCAGACCCTGCCCTCGTGAAAAGAGAAGAAAAATTAAAGGGGAGGCGTGGGTTCGAACCCACGAGCTCCCAGTAAGCGCGAAGGAAAGGTTTTTGTTAAAAGAAAAAAAATAGAGGGGCTGTGGGGGTTCGAACCCACCACCTCACAGCCCCCTCAGTGAAATTGAGACAAAAATAAGGGGGCTTGTGGGGGTTCGAACCCACAACCTCCCCATTGCAGTGAATTTTATTAAAATTAAAATTTAAAGAGGTTGTGGGGGCTCGAACCCCCAACCCTTTGGTTAATTAAGAGTGAAATAAAAATAGAAAATTAATCCTTCAAAATAAATGTTGAGATTTAATTTAGAATCTAATGTTATGAATATTAGAAATAAAATCTAATGAAAAAAAAAATATAAATGATATTCAAGTGATTCAAGATTTGGGTTCCCTTGCCCAAAATTTCGTATTGACGCATAAGTCATACGTGAGTAAAATATCCAAAATAATGCCATCTATTTAGATCAAAAATTAAGATCTTGCCATATATACAAGATACATAAGTCTTGTACTACATAATCTTAGGAAAGTAAGAATCACTTAGCGAATTATGAATGAAGCCCATGGCTTGTATGTATAGACACATAAGTCTAACATACGTCCAAAAGTAAGTGAACCTAAGATGTATGTAATGAAATGACGAACCCTAGGAGGGTTAAGTATGAGTGTAAGATACACTAAAAGGCCTAATGCATTAGTTTATGATGAAATGAACCTTCACGTAATAAGAGGTGAGTAACTATGAAAAGCAAAGGTGCTAATAATGAAGAATGTGGTGACAACATGATTTGAGGCTGATGAATATGATGAGAGCAATCTCAAATGAGCCTAGATAATTGTTACCAAAACGTACTCACCTATAAGAGTGTAAAGTTAATGAAGAGACCAGTCTCTATGAACACTCTAATGAAAGTATTGAGATTAACACACTTAATTCTAATGATGAGATGAGAAATCATCTATTGAGCTATGATGTCCTCATACTAGAAGCCAACTTCCACGACGTATGAGTTGAATGTAATGGAACTTTATACTGAACACCGATAGGCTAGCTGTGAGCGATGATTCCTTCTTTTGGGAAGGGCGGAGGTTCACGTAACTCTCTTGAGATGAGACTGTCCGGCTTGCCGGGTATGGGTCTCCTTATATCTCCTAGTCTTCGAACCTATACTGCCAATATAGGGATCTGGCGGGTTAAATTCCCATGTACGCTAGTATGTTTATTGGGTCACTTTGGCCGGTGATTCCACCTCTTTTTGGTGTGGGAGAGACACTGGATTTCATGATGCTCACATGATCTATGTCGGTTAAAGTTAAAGTTCCCTATGAATGAAGGAGGCTATCCTCAAATGAAGCACATAAAGAAATGAATGATACCGAAGGTGTTAGGATAGGATAATCAAGAGGTGAACTAGACTCAGGTAATGACATTAGGTTTATTCCTGATCATTGCACAGCAAACCCGATGAAAGTCTTAAACTACACCCTAGGTATAGCTGGTGTTCACACTGGCCTATGAATGAAATGCAATGAAGTACGTATGAATGAATGAAGCAGACTCTGTGTTTGCTAATGAAGCAGACTCTGTGTTTGCTAATGAAGACTCCCTAGTTGAGGTCCCATATGTTTAGCCCTCATTTTGGAAAGTCTTAATGTTAAGTCCATGATTCCAAGGTCTTATGGCCTATGAATGAATGATACGAAAGAAGCCATTGTGTTATATGTTATGTGCTATAATATGTGTTATATGAAGATGTTATGTGTTGTGTGCAATACGATAATTATAATGATGCATGTTACTCTCATGGCATGACCTTCCTAACTCAATTTGGAAAGTTCACTAACTTTCCTAATCTCAGTTTGGCAAGTCTACTGACTTGACTTCCAAAAATCATGTCGTTAGGAAAGAGTTATTCCTTCTCATGCATGTCCTTGGTGTGTGCTTGCATATACCCGTACTTAGTACAAGTGTGTACTAACCCTATACATCTATACTATTTTAGGTGCAGGGACAGGTGGTCGATAGAGTTGCAGGATCATTGTTGCAGCTATCCGGACGTCAGCATTCATCCGGAGTTTGGTAGGTCCTCATGCTTTCGAGGATACTACTGTTTTATATTCTAGCGTAGTTTTAGAGTTGATCTAGTGGAGCATGTTCCACTAGCGTTTCTTTTCTGCTCTTTATTCAGACTTTGTATTTGGGCCATTTTGGCAATTATACAATTAAGACTTATGAACTATTTCTTTCAGTTGTTTATCTCTTTCAATGTTAGATGGTTGATGATGAACGATTATAAATTTTAAGAATGTTTGGCAAGCATGTTTAAAGAACGAAAAGTTTCAAATTTTCCGCTAAAATTAACCTATGTAAAGTAAGTATGACGTAAGTAGGCTTGTTAGCGACCTCTGAGAGGTCAACGACGCCGGTCTCGTCTGGGGTCTAGATTCAAGTCGTGACAATATAATTGTATAACATACCTTTTGCTGAAGGAGTGGCTGTGGCAGTTAATCCAGCTGGATTGACTGATGCTGAGGTGAGGGCATCTCTGGCCCAGTCAGGGAGTATTCCCTGAAGTTTGTTAAGCTGTCAAGGTATGTTATTTTCCCTAGTATTTAATAGTAAGAATGAGGAGAATACTGAACTTTGTTGAAATTCTCCAGGTATGCTCCTTCCCTGGTTTCTAACAGCAGGGATGAGATGAGCAGGTTTCTCACAGAAATCAATGGAGACCTGGAGGAGGAGTGTCGATCTGCGATGCTCCATGATAATATGGATCTTTCCAGGTTAATGGTGCATGTCCAGCAGGTAGAGGACAGCCGCAGAAAGAGAGGTGTCTGTGATGCTAGGAGGCCTAGGCCTCAAGATCAGGTAGGTCCCAGACATGGAGGCCACAAGAACAACTTTGGTGTCTGTAAGCAGCCAAGGTTCAAAAAGGGGCAACAGAGTTCTGGGAATTCTAATCCTCAGAGGAGTGCTACACCTAGAGGAGGCAGATCTGAGCCCAAGAAGGGCAATGGAGGTGAGATGCAGCTTGTGCTAAGTGTGGCCGAGCTCACAGTGGAGAGTGCAGACAGGGCACTAATGCCTGCTTCCGTTGCGGTAAGAGTGGACACATGGTCAGAGACTGTCCACAGAACAGAGGTCAGGCTGGAGGTAATGCTTAGCCTAGGCTTAATCCACAGGGTGCAGCAGAAGCCGAGCCTCCTAAGAGGAACAGGTTCTATTCCCTGAAGGGTAGGGAGGAGAAGGAGAAGTCCGTTGATGTGGTCACAGGTATGCTGCAAGTGTTCTCAACTTCTGTTTATGTTTTACTTGATCCAGGGTCTACACTTTCCTTTGTAACTCCTCTGCTTGCTCTTACTTTTGAGATATTGCCTGAAGTTCTGCATGATCCTATAGTGGTTAGTACACATTTAGGAGAGAATGTAAGAACTCATAAAGTATATAAGGATTGCCCAATAGTTGTGAGTGGTAAAACTATGTGTGCAAACTTGGTTGAGTTACCCATGCATGATTTTGATGTTATTCTTGGCATGGATTGGCTTCATAGTTGTTATGCTTGCTTGGACTGTCGTAGTAGAGTGGTGAGATTTTGCTTTCCTAATGAAGAAGAGTTAGTCTGAGAGGGGTACAATTCGAGTCGTCCTAACCCTTGATTTCTAACCTTAAGGCCAATAAAATGATGTCCAGGGGGTTATTATGTCATCTTGTGAGTGTTAATGATTTAGATCATGACATTCCTTCCATAGACTCAGTACCTGTAGTGAATGAGTTCTTAGATGTGTTTCCTGAGGATTTGCCTGGAGTCCCTCCCCTTCGAGAGATTGACTTTGGTATCGATTTAGAACCCGATACTAAACCAATCTCAATTCCTCCTTACAGAATGGCTCCAGCTGAACTCAAAGAGTTGAAGCTGCAGTTAAAAGATCTCACTGACAAGGGTTTCATTCAGCCTAGCATATCCCCTTGGGGCGCTCCAGTGTTGTTTGTAAAGAAGAAAGATGGGACCCTTAGAATGTGTATCGATTATCGACAACTCAACAAAGTCACTATAAAGAATAAGTATCCACTCCCCAGAATAGATGATTTGTTCGATCAGCTCCAAGGGTCTAGTTTCTTCTCTAAGATTGATCTTCGTTCAGGGTATCATCAGCTTAGGGTTAGGGATGGAGATATCCCAAAGATAGTCTTTCGTACCCGCTATGGTCACTATGAGTTTCTAGTCATGTCATTTGGTCTCACGAATGCACCTGCTGCATTTATGGATCTCATGAACAGGGTCTTCCGTGAATACCTTGACTCTTTCGTCATAGTATTCATTGATGACATTCTCATTTACTCTAAGACCAAGGAAAAGCATGAACAACATTTGAGACTAACCTTGCAGGTACTTAGACAGTATCAGTTGTATGCCAAATTCAGCAAATGTGAATTCTGGCTGAGATCAGTGACCTTCCTGGGTCATGTTGTGTCCAATAAGGTCGTGGAGGTGGATCCCAGGAAGACTGAGGCTGTGAAGAACTGGCCAAAGCCTCTTAATCCCACTGATATCCGTAGCTTTTTGGGATTGGCTGGTTACTACCGCAGGTTTGTGGAGGGCTTTTCTTCCATTGTTGCCCCATTGACAGCTTTGACTAAGAAGAAAGCCAAGTTTGAATGGACGGAGACTTGTGAGAAGAGTTTCCAGGAGCTCAAGGACAAACTCACTTCAGCCCCGGTGCTGACTTTGCCTAAGTGTGGTGAGAATTACACTGTTTATTGTGATGCATCTAGGGTTGGTTTGGGTTGTGTTCTTATGCAGGTTGGTAAGGTTATAGCCTATGCGTCCAGACAACTCAAGGTTCATGAGAAGAATTATCCCACTCATGACCTGGAGTTGGCAGTTGTGGTGTTTGCACTGAAGCTGTGGAGGCATTATCTGTATGGAGTGCATGTGGATGTGTTCACAGACCATAAGAGTCTCCAGTACGTGTTCACACAGAGGGAGTTGAATCTACGTCACCGGAGATGGTTGGAGATGTTGAAGGATTATGACATGAATGTGCACTACCATCCAGGTAAGTCTAATGTTGTAGCCGATGCTTTGAGCAGGATGAGCATGGGAAGTACAGCCCACGTTGAGGATGAGAAGAAGGAGCTGGTGAAAGATGTACACAGACTGGCCAGACTGGGTGTGCGTTTGGTTGACTCCACTAGTGGGGATGTTTCAGTTCATCCTAGTTCTGAATCATCCTTGGTAGTTGAAGTCAAGTAGGGTCAGTGTCTAGATCCTATGTTAATGGAGTTGAAGGACTCAGTGCTGATGAAGATGAATGAGTCTTTCACTTTGGGAGGTGATGGCATACTTAGGTATCAGGACAGGCTTTGTGTACCAGATGTGGATAATTTACGGACCAGGATTATTGCATAGGCCCATGGTTCCAGATATTCCATACATCCAGGTTCCACCAAGATGTATCATGATCTTAAGCAGATTTATTGGTGGGATGGTATAAAGAAGGATATTGCAGAATACGTAGCCAAGTGTCCTAACTGTCAGCAAGTCAAGGCAGAACATATTAAGCCTGGTGGTCTGACTCAGATTATAGAGGTTCCAACTTGGAAATGGGAGGCCATTAATATGGACTTCGTGGTTGGGCTTCCGAGGACTAAGAGGCAGCATGACTCTATATGGGTTATTGTGGACAGATTGACTAAGTTTGCCCACTTTATCCCTGTGAAGTCTACTTACAGAGCCGAGGATTATGCGAGACTCTACATTGATGAGATTGTGAGATGGAATGGGATTCCCTTGTCTATTATTTCAGACAGAGGAGCTCAGTTTACTTCTCATTTCTGGAGATCATTCCAGAAGAGCTTGGGCACGCAGGTGAAGCTTAGCACTGCCTTTCACCCTCAGACAAATGGGCAGGCAGAGCGCACCATACAGACATTGGAGGATATGTTGAGAGCGTATGTGATTGACTTCAGAGGTAGATGAGATGACTATCTGCCTTTGATAGAGTTTTCGTATAATAATAGCTATCACTCCAGCATTGGGATGGCACCGTTCGAGGCATTGTATGGTAGGTGGTGTAGATCTCCAGTTGGGTGGTTCGAGGTTGGAGAGTCATCTATTTTGGGTCCGGAGATCATTCATGAGGCCTTAGAGAAGATCAGAGTGATTAGGGACAGGTTGACTACTGCTTACAGTCGACAGAAGTCATATGCTGATAACATAAAACGGCCCTTAGAGTTTGATGTTGGTGACCAGGTTTACTTGAAAATATCACCTATGAAAGGGGTGATGAGTTTTGGTAGAAAAGGGAAGCTGAGTCCGAGGTATGTGGGGACATATGAGGTCCTACAGCGTGTGGGTGAGGTGGCCTATGAGTTAGCATTGCCTGCGAAGCTAGATTCTGTTCATCAAGTAAAGAACTCAACTAATGAGGTTGGGATCGATCCCACAAGGAAAATAGTTCAGACTTAACTTTATTTTATTATTACTATTATTTAGCCAACTATTTTCCAATAAACCAAAAGACAAAAAGGGGGGTTTTATTTCTAAATTAATGAAAATGATTAACTAAATAAGAATGAACAACTAACAAATTTAACTTTCGGAGTTTAATCAAATTATAAAAGTAACTAGGATTTTAGTGTTCCCCACAGGTTCCTAACTTGGTAAATCTAACTATAACAGTTCTATCCTGGTATCTTGCACGTAAAGTGATAAGTTATGTATCTCTAAATCCTTGGTCCGGCATCTAAAGAATTTCACTCCACACCTTGGTCCGGCTACGTGTGTTGCTATACTAACCCTTATCTTTACCTCATATTAAACATCGTATTCGGTATTTGACTAAGCTATTAACTCGTACCAACCAATACTAGTCTATTAAATAGTCTACACTAAATCTATGTTGATAAATCTTTTCCTATTATCTACCTCCTTGGTCCGGCAAGTAGCATTAAGGCAAGTTATAACGTTGGCCACCGTTAAAAAGAATTCTAAACGAAGGAATTATCAATACATGCAAGACACCACTCTAGAATTGTTATTGAAGTTAGATTACTACCTTGTTATTCACCCATGGTTCCCACAACCCTAGCTATGAGGTTTAGTTACCCATGTTCGTAATTACACAATTCATATGGTTAATGGAAGAATTCATGCACTTACTTTTATGAAAACCAATAATTTCCCAGAATTTAACTTGATTAATCAACGAAATCCACAACAATCAATTCCCGGAAAATATCTTAATTCCCAAAATCGAGAATTTAATAATATAATTGAAGAACTATATACTAAAAATTATCCAGAATGTCTAACCCCAAAAACGAGGTTTTTCCAACTATTTATAATAAAAACAAAACCTAATCAAATAAGGATTCTATTTACTAAAAATCTGTCCAAACGCGTCTGGGTCGACGGACCACGTGACTGACCGTCATGGACACGACGGACCATCATAGCCTCCGTCGTCCCATACTTCACATCTTCTCATGTTGCTTTCTTCATTCCCCTCGACGGACAGGTATGACGGACCGTTTCAAGCACGACGGTCCGTCGAGGGTCTTCGTTTCAAAACACTTGAACTTTGGAATTTTGGGTACTGGGATTACTCTCTGATCATTACGACGAACCTGCAGGACGGACCGTCGTAGCTATGACGGTCCGTCATGGACTTCTGTAATCCCACACTTGGTCAGACTTCCCCAAATTTCCTTCAGCAACTTCTCCCTTCACTACGGTGCCACCTACGGACCGTCACAGCCGCGACGGACCGTCATAGGTTCCGTAGGTGGTCTCTTCTGCAATTTTCTCTCAAAAACTCCCGCGTTCATCCTTGGACAGATTTTCTGCAAACAAAGAGAAACTTATATCAAAATTAACAAAAAAGGGCTATCGACACACACTAAACTTAAGGAAAAAGCATTAGACATACCGTGAAACCACGGTACATCAACACCCTCAACTTAAATTCGTTGTTTGTCCTCAAGCGACGCACTATGACTCACTACAAAATCTTTGTACAAAAGTATCCATATTTTAACTTCCGCAATCATTTGGCTATCAATCCCGATTATTCTCATCATGTTCATGCATGGTATCACTATTAGGCATTGACTTGTGTAGAATCAAACCATAACCCAGATTTACTACGCAATGATGCCTATCCTCTTCAATTTCTCACCGAGATGCTAATATTTCTGGTATTATAACTCCTGTCCTCACTTCAAATAACATCCTCATTTTTCACACAATGATTTTAGTTTGAGTATAAGGATCACGTTTCGGTACTCACTCTCAGAACAAATTCATCACTCATTTATACATATTGCCATAGGCTTGCCCTTATTTTCACTACTTTAAATTCCTCATACGCACTTAGGATCACAATAGGACTTTTTTAGATTGTAACATAGGCTCAGGGTCAGGTAGGATGTATTTAGGTATACTTTAGTGACTTGTTGCCCTCCTTGACATACCGGCTAAGCGAACCACCTTTTTATCATCTTATTTCGCCCTATTACTCAATTTTCTTTTTACTTTGCTGTTTTCCCTTTCTTATCCTTATGTGTAAGTGACTTTTCTCTTTTCTTTTGTTTATTTTGCTTTTTTTTTTTTTTTTTTTAGTCACTTCTGTTTTATTCTTTCTTTCTCTTCATTCTTTCAACCCCACTTTCCGGGGTTTTCTTTATCGCAGCCACCCTCAACTCATGATTTTGCCATGAGTCAAGGTTCACAATACCCATGGTTGGGTCAGGTCCAAAACAAGGTTGCTTTCTGCATTAGCCACCCTCAACTTATGCTTTTGGCATAAACTGAGGTGCACATGTCCAAGGAGGGACCAGGGCCAACACATTGTTCCCAGAGAAGATCATTTGGGGAGAAAAAGAAAGATCTATTTTAAGCTCAATTCATTTGGATCAAAAAGGGATTAACTTCATTTGGTTTTCTGTTATTTTTAGGCTCAAGATTGACTATTTCGAACAAGGGCCTATGATCCTTTCCTAAGTGATTGTTTTGACTCATTTTTAGCAGGACAAACCAGGCAAGTTCTAGCTCAGTATTAATGGTGGACATTCGATTTCACCTCACACTCTCTTGACATTCCTTGCAATCCCAGATTATTCGACACCTAGTTCAAATCTTAGATTCAGGATCATGCAGTAGTTTATCTTTATTTCATGTTTCGAACCACACAATTTTCACTTACTATGCCTAGTCATGCATCATTTTGATTATCGAGATATCATATTTACTTTAGCCATCATGCTTCATATTTATGCTATGTACATCAGATGTGACATGCCGGTTCAACAATAAAAGTAATCAGTCTTTTGGGGAAAAAGAACACAGGCAAGAAAACCCCAAAAGAGGATCGTGAACTTGGGCTACTCAGAATTCACCCAAGTGCTCACTTTCCATTTACCCCACCCCCAACAAAAGATATGCAATTGTCCCCAATGCATAGAAAAGTTAAACTACGTAAAAGGGTAAGTGAAGCAAACCTGAGGCGCTAAGCGCCGATGATCAGCAAGCTGGTGGGTCCGGTTCACCGGAACCCACTCCCTGCGTAGTCTGGACATCCTCAGTAATGTCCTCAGCATCCACAGCACCATCAGTAGTGCCTCCCACAGAATCTACAATTTTGGAGCTAGACGCCCCGGCAGCTACTTCTACAGCCCTCAACTTTCGGGCCTCCTCATCAGCAATCGAGGCTCTCCTCGCAGCCTCCATCTCACGGCGCTCCTTCTTCCTTGCCCTAGACTCATCCTCCTCTAGGCCCCTGCGTCTCTTGACATGCTCTCGTGGGGGAGGGGGTGGAACATCAGAAGTGGCAAACAGGGCAGCCATCACGGTGTCATCAGCAGGCTCTGTAGAAGGGGCCTCAGACTCAGGCACCCTTGCCTCTAAAATCATATCAAGATCCGCCCGCAGACTCTCAACCGCAGCCTGGAGGGTCGACATGTCCACCGGAGGGGCTGGTCGGGCTAGCACTCGCAATTCAAATGCGTCGAAGCGCTGATGTACCTCGGCTATCTTTCTCTCCGTGTGCTGCACCATCTTGCGCTCCATGCGCTCCTCTGCCTCAGCAATAGTCTTCTGCATCCAAGGCTGGATGTGATGCAGAAGTGTAGCCATCTGTGCCTCAAGTTTCTGGACCCAAGCAAGTGGGACCAAAGTGGCAGAAGGAGCCGAGCGAGAGGAGCTCGGGGCAGTGCTACTACCCGGGATAGACTCGACCGGAGTAGGGTCAGTGTGTGCAGAAGCGGCACGGGAAGCATCATGAGCATGCTCTGCGGTGTCTGCCAGGTTCTCACCAAATGGGACCACCTCTGGGCGGGGCCCTCTGCGTGGGGCCAACTCATTGGCCTCATCCCTGATGAGGCCGATGTCAACATTTCCTGGCGGGGTCTTGAGCTGGTCAATGTACCAAATGGGCACACCTGCTGATCTGCACAAAGAGAAAATCATGCAAGGGAAAGGGTAAGTCGTGGTGACCTTGAAGGCCCTCTCGTGCATGACCGCTTGGAGAAGCCAAGCGAAATCAACCTCGAACCCTGCCATCATTGCGTCCATCAGCACCGCACGATCCCAGGTGACTATATTATCAGCAGCAGTGGGGAGAGACAATGGCGGACTATCAACCAAAGAAACTTGGCCGTAAAGGTCAAGTTGGCCTTCCTGATGGCTCCCTTAGGTTCCATCACCCAATCCGCAGCCTCTCCATCAACAGACAGGTGCTGGGCCATCCACCTCTTGGTGGTCTCTCTCAGTGAAGGCTGGCGG
Organism: Solanum lycopersicoides; assembly: GCA_022817965.1. Classification (NCBI taxonomy): domain Eukaryota; kingdom Viridiplantae; phylum Streptophyta; class Magnoliopsida; order Solanales; family Solanaceae; genus Solanum; species Solanum lycopersicoides. Next base: position 11,504,198 of record CM040622.1, on the reverse strand, counting down.
AAGAAACTACCCTCTTTAACAATTTGCCACCGGTAATCAAACTCGGCAGTGAGAGGTGTGCTGGTGGAGTCAAAATCCGTGCCGTACAGATATCGCCGGATGGCTGGTAGTGAGATGTCGACCTGGATGCCGCGTACTCGGACATGCTCAGGTGGGGCCTGTTTGGCGGGGGCAGACCGCCTATCGATCTGTGAGCGAAGAGTAGCCACATAGGAGGCATAGAACTCACGCACTAACTCCTCACTGTAGCGGCCCAAAGAACGAGCCGTCCACTCCAGCCGGTGTCTGGTGAAAAGGGTGTGAATATCTGGCATGGTGGGGAGACTACCCATAAGGACCCGCCTCTCCAGTGTAAGGGTCCATGTCATGACGCCTTTGTCATTGAGAACCTTGGCGTCTAAGTATACTTTATATTTCCCTTCGACACACCACCGGTTGGGCTGATCGGCAACCGGGGCAGGAACTCCAGTTGGTGAGCCAGGGGTGGAGTCAATGCTGTCAGCCTCATCATCCGAAGCAGACTGTGTAGCTGTGGCGGGGGCAGAGGCTTCTACGGACCCAGAGGTTTCTTCTGACCACGAAACTCCTAAGGAGCCAGATTCTCCTTCGTCTTGGGCAGCTGACCCAGAAGGTGTGCCGGTCAGTGTGCGCTCCTCATCAGACTGGGAGGCAGTGACTACGCCGGGCGCCACCTTCTGGGGTGTGACTCTCGGTACACGTGGAGCTCGTGCTGTAGTAGCAGTGCCTCGGGGCACGTATTCTGGATCATGCTCATCATCAGAGCCTATCACCAATCGGGCAGACGGGGCGACAGATTTAGAACGCCCACGTGCGTAAACACCATCTTGTTTAGGTGCCATGAGAGGTAGTACATGTAACGAATCATCATTAGTACTTGAAGGATGAAACAGGACAGGAAAAAAAATGACAATAATATATAGAAACTCAAAATAGTGAGAACAGCTCTGAAATGGCAGTAAGGCACGACGGACCTGGTGACGGCCCGTCTTGAGTATGACGGACCGTCATGCGATCCGTCATGTAATACTTGGCAACATAAAGTAGCAGAAGGAAAGTCTCAGACTAATACGACGGTTTTGCAGGACGGACTGTCGTGGGTATGACGGTCCGTCATATGTGTCCGTCAGTGGACACTTAGAAAAAGTGTGGAGACCCTTAAGACAGAGGTCTCTGACCGTCACGACGGTTGTGCAGGACGGACCGTCGTGAGTATGACGGTCCGTCACATGTGTCCGTCAGTGGACACTTAGAAAAAGTGTTGAGACCCTTAGGATAGGGTCTCTGACCGTCACGACGGTTGTGCAGGACGGACCGTCGTGAGTATGACGGTCCGTCACATGTGTCCGTCAGTGGACACTTAGAAAAAGTGTTGAGACCCTTAGGATAGGGGTCTCTGACGTCACGACGGTTGTGCAGGACGGACCGTCGTGGGTATGACAGTCCGTCACATGTGTCCGTCAGTGGACACTTAGAAATAGTGATGAGACCCTTAAGACAGAGGTCTCTGACCGTCACGACGGTTGTGCAGGACGGACCGTCGTGAGTATGACGGTCCGTCACATGTGTCCGTCAGTGGACACTTAGAAAAAGTGTTGAGACCCTTAGGATAGGGGTCTCTGACCGTCACGACGGTTGTGCAGGACGGACCGTCGTGGGTACGACGGTCCGTCATCGGGTTGTCATGCTGGCAAGCAGAGACAGAACTGGGGGGTGCGAAATTCACCCCATGTGAGTCAAAACAAAGACCATGGTTTTCTAATACATTTTAGAGCCCTAATGGACAAGTTTAAAGCCCTATCAAATTGGCAAGTTTACGGCCCTAAGTTCTCTAGTGTTAGCCAGGCATTTTGTGGAATTAAAGACCTACGTTAGACAATATCTAGTCAAAAAGCAAAAACCCATAGGCAAATAATGAGGAACAACAGCAAAACAAACAAAAAGAGTAAATGGGTCGAGTTTCAGGAACACATACCTTGGAAGAGGAGACAACAATGCAAAAGTGATGGCACTCAAGTGAGAAGACTGAAACTCACAGTAGCAGACTCCGACCAAGAGGGAAATTTGGGATGAAAAATGGGAGAATATGGGGAATTTGGGAAGAGAATGAAGTTGGAAGGGGAGAAAATGGAGGGAAGTGGGAAAGAAACTGTTTATGAATGGGTGGGGGGGTTTAAAACGTTTTAAACTTTTGAAATTCTTTCACCGGGTCGGGTCGGGTCGCCGGGTAATGGCGTGACGAAACCCCGATGACGGTCCGTCGCAGTTGTGACGGTCCGTCATACGGTCCGTCGCATGTGCCCTAATTTTTCAAAAATACAAGAGAGCGTACCTGGCACGACGGAGTACTGCGACGGTCCATCACAGGCGTGACGGTCCGTCGATGTATCCGTCAGTGACTGATGCAGAGTAACTTTTCTGCAGAACTCCCTGTAGATGTGCTACCTGAAAATTTACAACCCATTAATAGAAAATGTTACCGTTACTAGAAAGAAAAACTATAAAAGTGGTTAGATGATAACTATTGGGTTGCCTCCCAACCAGCGCCTGATTTAACGTCGCGGCACGACTGAGGACACTCGATTACTCAGACTTCATCAAGATAATATGCCTCAATCACCTCATTCGCCGATTCCGCATGACCTATATAGATTTTGAGTCGTAGTCCGTTCACCTTAAACCGCACACCTTCCTTGTTTTCCAACTCAACCGCTCCATGAGGGAATAATTGGGTGATCAAGTAAGGTCCAATCCATTTAGACTTGAGCTTGCCCGGAAACAAGCGTAATCTTGAGTTGAATAAAAGCACCGAATCCCCAATCATAAACTCTCGTTTCTCGATTTTTAGGTCATGGTACTTCTTCATCTTTTCTTTGTAGAGGGCTGAGCTTTCATAAGCCTTAAGGCGAAATTCATCGAGTTCATTTAACCCATTTAATCGTTGTTCTGCAGCTTCGTTCCAGTCCATTTTTAGCTTCTTCATAGCCCACATAGCTTTATGCTCTAATTCAACCGGAAGATGACATGCTTTCCCATATACTAGTTGGTATGGTGACATAGCTATGGGAGTCTTATATGCTGTCCGGTAAGCCCAAAGCGCATCATCAAGCTTCCTTGACCAATCTGTTCTACTAGCATTCACTGTTTTTGACAAAATCTGTTTGATTTCCCTATTTGATACTTCAACTTGCCCACTAGTTTGAGGATGGTAAGGAGTGGCCACATTATGGCGAACCCCATATTTCTCCAATAATCCCTTGAACAATTTGTTGCAAAAGTGGGATCCCCCATCACTAATAATCGCCCTTGGAGTACCAAATCGAGAGAATATATTCTTTTTCAAGAATGCAGTGACACTTTTCCCCTCATTATTCACGAGGGCGATGGCTTCCACCCACTTGGATACATAATCAACTGCTACTAAAATATACTTCATTCCATGAGAACTCACAAACGGACCCATAAAGTCAATACCTCAAACATCAAATAACTCAATTACAAGAATGGGGTTTAGAGGGAGCTCTTGCTTTCTTGAAATGCCACCATCTCTTTGGCATCTATCACATGCTTTGGCGAACTCATGAGCATCTTGATGAATAGTTGGCCAATAGTAACCACTTTGTAAAATCTTATGAGCAGTTCGGACACCACTATGATGTCCACCAAAGGGTGAGGAATGGCATGCCTCTAAAATTCTCAACATCTCAACTTCCGGCACACAACGCCGAATAAGCCCATCAGCACAGCTCATGTATAAGTATGGTTCATCCCAAAAGAACTTCTTCACATCGTACATGAACTTTTTCCTTTGATGAAAAGACAGGTCCGATGGAACAATATCACTAGCTAAGTAGTTCGCAAAATCTGTGAACCACGGAATCAGGTCTTGTGAGGCAGCCAATACATGCTCATCGGGGAACGCGTCATCAATATCAGTCTTATCCCCCAACTCTCGCATAGCTTCATCTTCTAAATGGGACAAGTGATCAGCAACTTGATTTTCGGTCCCTTTTCTATCCCTTACCTCAAAGTCAAATTATTGCAGTAGTAATACCCAACGAATTAACCTTGGTTTCGCATCCTTCTTCGCCATCAAATATCTCAGGGCTGAATGGTCAGTATGCACTATAACTCTAGTACCTAGCAAATAGGAGCAAAATTTTTCAAAAGCAAATACTACGGCAAGGAGCTCTTGTTCAGTGACTGTATAGTTCTTCTGAGCTTCATTGAGGGCTTTACTAGCATAGTAAATGGGATGAAGGATTTTGTCCCTTCTTTGTCCCAATACTACACCAAGGGCAACCCCACTCGCATCACAACATTACCTCAAATGGACTGCTCCAATCCGGAAATAATGATAGGTGCAGATACCAGTTTTTTCTTGAGATCGCCGAATGCTTTAAGACAGGATTCATCAAAAGAAAATTTACAATCTT